>OZ038385.1:37864807-38207307 GCA_964036045.1 Eutreptiella sp. 'Long Island Sound 2002'
CCACGACATGCCCACGCCCCATACCCCTCAGGCGCGTTCAAGGAGGACACGGAGCAGAACCGGAGGATCATGTACCGCTTCTACCGCTACATCAACGTGGCCCACCTGCACACGTACCGGCGGATCAACGACATGTTCAGGGCCGTCACTCTGGACGACATTAAAGACGCGGGATTGCTGACGTCCGACGAGGACCGCAAGCTCCGGGCCCTCGGCTGCAGCGGCACGGAGACCGTCTCGGCCTGGATCGCCATGCTGTACCAGCAGTGCGTGCACGAGCAGCGCTTCCCCCCGAACTTCAGCAACGTCTCGCTCGGCACCGTCCGCCACGGCCAAGACCTGATGCAGGAGATCGCGCTGTTCAACGAGAAGCGCATGCCGGACTGGTCGCTCGCGCTCATGACCCTCGTCCTGGACACCTTCCACCTCCTCATCGTGATCGTCATGCCGGTCACGCTCAACTTGCGAGATTACTGCGTCCAGCCCCTGACGATCCTCGGGGTCTTCTTGATCTCCCTCTGCTACTCGTCGCTGCTGAGGCTCGTCACCGCCATCCGAGACCCCTTCTCGGGATTCGCGGAGATTGTGAACGTGGACCTGCTGCTGTGCGACACGGATTGCTGGATCTTCCGCACGTTGCGGACCTCCTTCGAGAAAGACGTCCGGGCTGACCTCAGCCCTCGTTTGTCCCGAACGCCGCACCCGTCCATCGAACGGGGTCCGCGGGCCTTTTGAGGGCAAGTGACGTAAAGTGAAATGACAAAAGTGACATTTGGTCGCTTCCAAACCGGTTTCTGACGTCCGTTGAGTGACGTGCCCAACCCGAGCCCCCACGGCCCAACGCCATTTGACAAACCCCAACCCCCAAACCCAAGAACAATGCCCATCCCGAAGCCCAACCTCAAAGCCGGGCCCCAAGGCTAACCCCACCAGCGCGCGCACCGGCACGTCCGCAGCCCTGACCCATGAGTACAAATCTGCACGGCCACGACCAAGACTTGCAATAGCCGCTCAAATCGCTTCACGTGTCCACTGGAGAAGAGAGGGGCCTGCCAATATCATTCGCTTTTGTGATTTCTTTTGTTTCGGGATCTCTATATTATTTTTCTTTATGTGATGTTGCATTGCAATTTTGCTCTCCCCCCCCCCCCCCACCCCCCACCAAGGCCTTGTGCCAACCCCCCCCCCCCCCCCCAAGATCTGGCTGCTGGGATTGGACCCCCAGGGGGTAATTTTTTTCCAAAAACCCCCACATATGTGTGTTCGAATGATCAGCGCGACGAGAGGATCATTTTGAGGTACGTATGTTGGGGTACCCGGGACCCCCCCCACTGGGCGCCCCCAACTACGGGGCCCAAAAAGTTTGGGAGGGGGTTGGGGTCAGGATTTGAGTCTGAACGCCCCCGGTGCTTGGGCATTTCGCGCCCTTTTGCCACTGCAGGCAGGAGGATCCCGGCTCAGAGGGGTGCCTTAGAGGCTGGGGCTGGGGTGGAGTTCCTGGTGACTGGGCCATCAACAATGGTCTGTCCACATTACAAAGACACACGTCACGGACAGCACCCGAATGGCGTGGGGTATCTTGAGTGGTACGGCAATACCCCACGCCTGCTGCCCCGCTGAGGGAAAGGGGGGCGCTGGAAGATGATGGTCGTCGCTGTATGCGTTGGCACGCCTGTAAGAAGAAAGGTGCCCGCGCGGTGCGCGCAGTGCACAACGCGGTGCGCGCGCGGTGCGGGCGTTTTCCACGTGCACGGACCACTTTCCCCTTGTGCTTTTTTCTGCACCTCACCACTATTTGCCCCTCCCTTGTGGTGAGCCCGTGTGCTGTGGTTGCGGGATAGGGCGCCAAGCCATGTTGCGATGGCTGTCGCGATGGCGGACAATTGCCACGGGTGCCTCGCCCCTCCCTCTATAGCAAACATTCAAACAAATCAGAGGCACAAAACGTTTTCCGCTGAGGTACGCGCGATTTTTGTAGGGTTTCTGTGCGTCCTTCGTTCCTCACCTTGTTCTTCCCGTTGTGCAGATCTGAAAGTGTTTTTTCCATTTGTTTTTCGGTATGTCATCACGCCCTGGCAGGGGCTGTGGGCAGCTACAACCACCTTTGGTGAGGAGGCTGGAGTGGAGGCCTCCGTTGTTGTATGCGTACCCCTTAGGCCACCGCGTCCTTGCCACCCTGAAAAAAACTTGAAAAATGCTGAAGAGGGTTGCTAGAAACGCCCGCGCGGTGCGCGCGGTGCGCGCGCCTTTCTCTAAGTCATCCCTTGCCTCCTGCAGTGGACGATGCAGTTCCTCGGGATTCGTGTTGCATGCCTCGATCTCTACACCTTTTCTGTTCAAGTCTGTTTTCTGTTCAGGAATGGTCTGTTCACGGATCTGTTGCCCCATCTTTTGCTTGTTTTGCTGTAAGCCCTCTTCTGTTGCTACTCCCCTCCCCTCCCCCCCTCCTCCCGCATGCTCAGCGGGAGGCGAACAACCGAGACGTAGGGACTACTTCTGATTCCATACGATCGGAGAAGCAAAAAAAAACCAGAGCCATGTCGCAGGCGCCATGCACTAAAATGCAAGAAGATTTGCAACGGTGCAATGCAGAATGGAAACAGGTCGGAGCGCCGCTTCTTCTTTGGTCCAGGTGGCCTGGCGCGCGCACTCGCCGGCAGCCTTTTCCCGTGCTGATGCAGCAGGTTAGTTGTGTCTTTCTGCACACGAACAGAACACAGGTCGACGAGGCCGTGTCCTGCCGTTCATGTGGCATCGGGCAAAGAAAGGGCAGACGACCCACCTGAACCGAATCGATGCAGCAAGTGACATGCGATCGGGGCATGCAAACCAGACTCACGAATGAGGGGGAGGGGGGGGGAGGGGGGGGCTAAGACACACGGCTGCACGCCGACAGCACAGTGAAGGAGGGGGGGGGGGCGAAGAAGTGTTGACAGCCGGCCGGACCATAGGACATTCCACTTGCGATGGGGTCAATGCCCCTCTCCCCCACTCCAACGTTTTCGTGTTGACCCAGGGAAGGGGGGGGTGAGCAGGGATGTGTTGGAAGGGGGGGAGGGGAGGGGGGATTCGGAGGGGGGGGGGGGGCAGGGGGCTTTGGCCCGGACCCCCTTCCTCCCAGGGTCCCCTATGGTCCCCGCCGAAGGCGGGCCAACAAAACATTCAAAATTTAGAAAAGAATTTAACCTTAACTCCTCTTGGCACCGAAGGCGCCGAAGCAAAAATTTGGCTGTCAGCCTCAAACATTGGAAGGGGAGGAGGGTCCAGGGGGGGGGGGGGGGGGGGGCTCTCATCCTCCGGTGTACGGCCGTTCTAATACATCGCTAGGGGTGAGGGTCAATGGGGCGTCTTTGAACTTACAAGAAGCGCTGTACTTCCCGGTTCGCGCTGTACAGTCATGCGTGCAGACTGGTCACCACGTCCCGTTGGTTATCCGCTTTGAGTTCCTCCGGTAGCCCATCCGTTTCTGCACGCAGCTCCGTCTCTGTGGTTCGCAGTCGAGTTGCTTCCCGCCGTCGGGTGTACGGCTGCGTTACCAGGCGATCCGGGTCCTGTTGGGCTGCAGGCAAGGCCTTTCCGGTCTCTTCGCCTTTGCTTCGTGCGGCCCTCGGAGAGTTGCTTTTTGCAGGTCCGTGATGGTTCGCAGGCGTCGCTGCAACTGTCCCTCGAGTCGCAGTTCGCGGTGTCCACAGCGCCACCCGATGGTCGTCTGTGGTTCGCCCTCGGCGCAGCTGCTCCCCATGTTCCTGCAATGCCTTCGACAGATGATTGAGGCGCTGCACGAGGGTATCCCGGTCTCCCCGCAGAATTTCCGTCGTGGTAACCCCCCCCCCCTTGAACCCAACCCCCCCCCCCCTTGAACCCAACCCCCCCGTCACCGTCACCTTGGCCCAGAAAGCATAGGAAATACTAAGCTGATTGACACTGTGGTACTATGGTACAGAGTTGTGGTGCAGTCCCCCCCCCCCCCCACTGTGTGACCGTTCCCCCCCGCCCCCCCTGGGGGGGGGGGGGGGGGAACCGGCCCGACAAAAGGGGGGGTATTTCAAAGGGGGGGGGGGTAGTGCGGCGGCGACCGGCTGGTGGAGCGTCGATCTCCCGTTGCAGCGGGCCAATCGTCCGGTTTGCTGTGTCTACTCGGGCGTGCGGGTTGTGTAGTCGTGTGTCGTCCGGTTGTCCGGGGGTCTGTTTTTTGAGCTTGTCAATTTCCCTGTCCTTCTGCATTCCCTCGGGAGGTTGTGTCAGCGTGTGTGTGTGGGGGGGGGGGGGGGGGGGCGTGGCCCCGGACTGATTCCACTGCACGGAGCGAGGGGCGCATCCCGCCTGAACTCGACCATCACGTCGCGCTGGGGGCCATTCGGTGTGGGG
Organism: Eutreptiella sp. 'Long Island Sound 2002'; assembly: GCA_964036045.1. Taxonomy (NCBI): domain Eukaryota; phylum Euglenozoa; class Euglenophyceae; order Eutreptiales; family Eutreptiaceae; genus Eutreptiella; species Eutreptiella sp. 'Long Island Sound 2002'. Next base: position 37,869,176 of record OZ038385.1, read on the forward strand.
GTGGGGGGTTCCAGCGCCTTCGGTCTCATGACCACCCCGGCCGTCAATGGAACATGCGGTGTCCCCTCTGACTGGCTGCTTTTACCCCCTTGAAGGGGGGGGTCTGGCATGCCGCCTGCTGGGCATTGCTGTCTGAAGCGGGCGGTGCCTATTGGCCTCTCGCCATTGAGTCTTGCCCTTTCCTTGAAATCTCTCCCTCTGTAGGCAGCGGGGTGTGCAATAGTTATTGCCACAAGTGACCCCATGGCAACCCCCCCCCCCCCCCACGATCGGCGGCCGAATTCAGCTGACCTCGCCGATTTGTTCTGCCGATTTCTTGGGTTTCTGGATTTTGCCGATTTGTTCTGCCGATTTCTTGGGTTTCTGGATTTTGCCGATTTGTTCTGCCGATTTCTTGGGTTTCTGGATTTTGCCGATTTGTGCTGCCAACTTCCAAACAGCTGGAACACTTATCACCAATTGACTCAACACCTATGGCTCACCATGGTCTGCCACAGTACATACACACAGGAGTGCAGCCCCAGGGGTGTGCAAATTGGTGCATCCCCATTCAGTGTTTGAGCTGAGTGCAGTACCAATTCTTGCATCGTCAGGGGTGGGGTGCCTAGACTTTTGTATGTGTCATGTGCTGTCACAGTTCATTGTACAGATGGGGGGCGGGGACACAGGCAAAACCATGTCTGGACCATGTCCCGCCTCATGCACCACCACCGCCGGTTCTTGGCTCATTGCCCCAACCCCTGCCCCCTGCACCGCCACCGCTAGTTCTTGGGTCAGTCCCCCTGCCCCTGCCCCTTGTCCGCCGGCGACAGCTCTGCTCCCGGCATGACACTTGGTGTCTTAACTTCGCTATTTCGAGTGATGACTTTGGATTCCACAGCACCACATGGGCAGCCTTTGTTGGTACCCCTGCACCCCCTCCCCCCTTTTAACCCACAGCATTTAACCGCAGCACTAGTGCACTGACCAATAGGGTACTGACTGTGCCAGACACCAAGAACCATGTACAGACCGAGGGGTGAATTTTTTTTCGAAAATTGAGAGGTACTTGGTTTGAGTTTCCACATGACTCATGCACAACAACCAAAGGGAAGGTGTGTTTGGGGCCTCGAACTGCGATCCAGGTCAGTGGGAAGCTGTGGTGTTGAAAAATCGGTCCGCCGATGTATTCCGCCAATTTTCCTCGCCAATTTGGCTGGCCGGGGCGTCCACTGCTGAGAGAACAAGTATCCGCCACACGGCCCTTGGTCACACTTCCCCAGTGACATATATGAACGTAGACTGTCAGGAGATGGAGCATGAGCCATGCGGCCCGGGGTCAGTGATGTTCCTAGACTCTCCTCCATGTGCCGTCTGGCAGCAACACCGATTTGTTCTGCCAATTTGTGGAGTTTCTGTGATTTTGCGATTCGTTCTGCCGACTTGTTGGGGTTCAGCTTCACATTCGTCTCAAGTCGGAAATTTCGGTTGGATTTGGTTTCCTCAAAGCTGCGGTTGATTAACTACCTAAAGAAACTGTTGAGCTCACAACTGGTACTTTAAGAGAGGCTGACTCTATGGCCCCAATCTACTGGGAGTTTGTGTTGCCACAACTGGATAAGGGTGTGCCTGCTTCTGGGATTCCAGGACACCTGATTTGGAGGCGTCACTCGAAGATGTGCATCATTTACTTTGGGACACTGGATAATGCCTTTTCTTTCTGTATTGGTTGTTCAGATTGGCACCATGAAGTGGTTTTACTGCCCACAAAAAGACGCGTCTCTGGTCCCCTGGGATTCATTGTCCCCCACTGATCAAAATTTTCTGTGGGACAAGTACCCTGATGTTGGTCATGGGGCAGTTTGCGACTTGTACGTTCGCTCTGCACGCCCCAGTGCGTTCTTCAACCGCCAACTCTGGTGGAGCCAGAGGACGAGGAAGAGATACCGGCGCTGACCCAGGGCAGTGACTCTGATTGAATGTCCCCAAAGCTGCAGCGCTTCTTGCGTGCGATAGTATCGTTCTGAGACCTGTTGCAGTGGAACCTTGTCCGGACATTTATTGTTATATGGTCTATCATGCACTATTCAGTACATTGTTCTCCTAACACATGACTTTGGTTGCAGAATATTGAAGGCCGGCAATGTTTCAATGTGAGACCTGTGTGCATTTGACTTCTTGTGGCAGGGTTTGTTGGTGCATGGAAAAACAAATTTCCCAGCAGGTTGACCACTGCAGGACAAGTGACAAAAAGTGTCCGTGCAGGTGTTGTGCCGCCGCCAATTGGTTCATCACACTGGGCATATACCACTAGAGTACTGACTGCATCTGGTGGACTGCTGCTTAAGGACCATGTACAAACCGGGGAATGACAATTTTTTCAGACAGATTTTGGCTTTCCACATGACTCCAACTACAGAGCAACCGAAAGGAAGGTGTGTTTGGGGCCTGGGACTGAGATCCAGGGCACTTGGAACCTGTTTTGTTGAAAGATTGGTCCGCTGATTTGCCGATTTGTTGGGATTTCTTCGCCGATTTGGGGGGGGGGTTGCCATGGGCGATAGGGTGAGGGTCATAACTAGACAATACGCTCGATGAGGGCGTGTTTCCTTCCCTTACGTGTCTTCAATGGGAATCCCCAGTGACAATGAAAGACGGTTGCCTTGAGTGTACTCAAGCCGGTTTCACGGTGTCACTACTCTGCTGTGCAAGATTATGTACATCTTTGTATCTCACCCCCTCGTGCCCTCCATCTGCCGCTAATCCTCACCTCCCTGCATACCTCCACCCCAATCTGTCCGACTGGATAAAGAAAAACAGGTGGAAAAAACACCTGCAAAAAGAAATCGAAACACTCCGACAGCAGCTCGCAGAATGCGAAGAAACAGTAGCACAGCATGAAACGACCATCGCTACTCTCCCAGAGGGCATAACAAAGTTACATAGGTACTGAGGCACACCGATTTTTGTGAGGCGTTTGAAAACCCAACATGGGAACGGGAATATACCATTGCAAAAGCACGCAAGACCCGCAGCAGTCGCTCTGTGTTGTTACCTCACATGGCTTGAACATGTCTTGCAAAGCCTAACAGACTCTTGCGAAATTCAGCATTGCAAACACCTCTTTGTTTTGGATGGTCTGGTAGAGACGCCTGCACAGCTCTGTGGGAGGTTTTTGCAGTGTTGATGTCAAGTCCGTCTGGCCAATGAGCTTTCCCTCACGGTAAGTCACGGTACATTGCAGGGTTTGGACCACCCCCTGTGCTCCAACTGTCACAGAAAGGCACCTAATCATGCTGACGATGCAAATCCACGCTCAGCCAACTGTTGTGTTGCTCTGTCGGTCCGTTTTACCCGAGCCCATGTGCGGGTGCGTTTCACTGCCAGGATGTCTTTTTTTTTGTCGAAAGCGTAGCCCATGGTCTGGTTCGCTCTCCATGTGCATGGCGTGACGAGAAGTGCGATCTGGCGTGATCGGTGTCATTTCCACTTTGTGCACACGAGTGTACATTTCTGTATAACGGGGGACCGTCATTCGTTCCTCCTGGGGGACCGGGGGACCGTCGCGCATTCTGGGGGCTCTCTCCACGCAGGGGGACATGGTACGCAGTGCTTGAGGCCAACGGCATCGGAGTGAGACGTGACTACCACACATGCAAGTGCTGAGAGGAGGATTTCGGAGGTACCCCCTGCCCCCCTTTGCAATCTCCCACCCCTTGCAATCCCCCCCCCCTTCCCGGGAGACCGTCACTTCCATGTTTTTCTAGTTAACATGTATTGTGCTGGTTTGTGTTGCCCATCTGCTTACACATGGCCTTGCATTGCTTTCCCATTACTTAAAATCAAGCACCTGTGTGTGTTCTGTGATATTCTCTCTCCAAACACATTGTATGGGTTTGTTGTGTTGCTATTTCAGACCCAAGATGTGGAGGACCAATTCTGTGAATGGCTGCTTCCTATTTTGGAGAAAACTTCGGACAAGGAGCCGGTACCCTTGCAACCCCCCCCCCCCCCCCCGGGAGACCGTCACTTGGCGACCCCCCCCCCCCCCGGGAGAGCGTCGTGCTGACGCGGGAGATTGCAAGGGGGGCGGGGGGTAGCACCTTGTTGCACACACTTGGGAGGTGAATGAAAATGAGGACCGGTGCGCAGATGTTTGACATCCTGTTTGACGCAGGGTTTCTCGCGGAATGCCCCCGCGAACGAGGAGACCTGCTTCTAAGACTTCTCCGACCGCTGGCTCCGGTAGAACGGCTCCTGCAGCGAAGAAAGCCGCTTCCAAGGCTGGTGGCCCCCGCAAGACGCCCGAGACGAGGCGGAGCGGGACCAAAGCCAAACCAAAAGCCGGGGGGCGTGGGAAGCGCTTGCCATCGAAGAGGTCGGCGTCCGGCGCAGCAAAGCGACCAAAGCAGAACGCAGCCACCAGCCCCCACGTCGCGCAGGTGGACGGTTCAGAGGAGGAACCGGACACCGAAATTCTGTTGTGCGTCCCTGGGCCCTGAAAGACGCAGGCGGAGCTTGTCCGGGCGTGTGCAGCGGCCGTATCGAAGTCGGAGAAGCACGGGCCTCCTCTGATCGTGGCGGGGCCCGTTGCGACGCTCTCGGGAGTGGCCACCGGACGGCTCGAGTTCACTGCCGCGGATCCGCGCATCCCGGACGCGTTCGGCGCGTGCGGCGCCATCGCGCCGCGCGCGCTGACCGACCTCCGGGGCCACGCGGCCGTGTTGTACGTGCATTGCGAAGGCAGGTCGGTGGAAGCGGCGATGGCCGCGCTGCAGCTCGGCGACGCCTTCCTTCGCCTCGGAGCCCACGGCGTCAAGGTCGAGACGGCCGGGCTCGCGCACGGCAAGTCGCAGTGGCGCGCACTGGCGACGGACGTGGCGACGCGGTCCGCGAGGCCGGGTCTCGACGTGGCCGGCCTGTACGACCGGGCCCGCGCGCTGTACCGGGCCTTCGTTGTCAATGTCACGCGCGACGAGACCCTGTACACTTGCGGAATGGCGGCGTTCGGCCACCCGGATCTCCTCATCCGCCTGCAGGTCCGTGCCCTCGGTTTGTGCTGCCCTGCGTTCTGGGGGCAGCCCAGCCCGTTGCATTGATGTCTGCGGGGTACGCCTTCAGTCATTGTGTCATTTGTTTTGTCAGCACCGCCCCCTCCGAAAAAGGCAAATGAAGCAAAACACGGAAAGCAAACGTTAGATATGACACGGAAGTCGGGGGCAGTGGACGGGGCAGGGCAGAAGGAAGGGGAAAAGGATGCATTTGGATCGGGCAGGATGACGTGCAGAGGGACCGCAGCCCACGTGATGCATTGCCCACGTGCAACGCCAGTTGATCTGGGTTTTGCCGCCGCGGGTCCGGGGGCGGTGAGCTCAATGTCACCGCCGTTGTTTGTACCCCCCCCCCCCCTTTGTAATAGCTACGCCCTTGTCCAAGCCACAGCGGGCCAGCAGCGCACCGCGGAGATGTGCATTTTTTGTGGTGAAGAGTGGAATGTTTGTGCCACCGCCAATCATTGCAGTAGCCCGGTCCCGATGGCGGCGCCGCCAGGGGCTTCACATGCAATTGTTTCAATGACCCGAGAAGGTCGGGGGGGGGGGGTGCGCTTCACCACCACTTTTGACGTGGGCGAGGGGGTTCTGGATCACCATCGGCGGCAGGCGGCGGTCCCGGGCATTGTGCCCGTGCCATTGGCAGGCCGTCCTCGGCGGCTCGTGCGGTGTTGGCGGGTGAAGGCGCAGTGTCGCTAGCCCTGCGATCGGGTTTGGGGGTTTTCGTCGACTCTGCACTGTTCCCCGGCGGACCCTGTCGCCTGCGCGTCGATGGGCCATTCCGCAGAACGCACAACCGCACGTGCGCGCGCGCAACCCCCGCGTCTGTTCACCCGCAGGCCCCCGGTCAGACCGCCGCCGGAGGTGCGCGAAAGCGGAAGCGGACCCAAGAGGCCGCCGGGCCAGAGAGTGACCCGCACTACGCCGCGGCCGTGCTCGGCTTCCTGGCGACGTACGTTCTGGTGGAGCGCCCGGGGCTGCGGTCGGGGCAGACGTTCTGCCTGGGGCACGGGGAGCTGCTGTACCGGATGCACTTGTCGGCCGAGTGCTTCACGCAGCCGAAGGGGGACCTCTTTTGGAATCTCCGCGGCCTCCGGACCCTGACCCCGATGCCGGGGCACTACTGTGGGCAGCCCCCCCCCCCACCGGCTGAGGGCCATACGATCGGAGGCATGCGGAGGGCGCAGTAGCCTCGTTCCGCCGTTGCGGTGCTAAGACCTACCGTGTCTCATGCGTCCAAATGGCGGCTGAACGCTGTCATTTGGCGGACCTGCCGCGCTCGTAGCACGGCCTCCGATACGGCGGGTCCAAACTGGCGTGTGCCACGTCAGCCGTGATCAGAAGGGGCCGGATCTTACGACGCCAGGCATGGGGGTGCCGCTTGTTCCTACTGAGTTGTGGTTGCGATGGCGGCGGATATTACCGAGTGGCACATGGGACCGGGCTGATTCCCAACGAGACACAGTCCCCCTGCCGGACACCAGTGGCATGTCTGGGCGGGCCCCTGCGCGTGTGCAACGGGAAGGCCAAGCCGGGTGCCAATTCTGCGGCAGGGCACGCCACATCTACCGCCTGCCAGCCCATCCAACTGCCGCACCGACTGGCGCCCCCTACGGCAGACTGCTGCTGTGTGTTGCTTTGGCACATGCCACATTTGCCTGGTCCTTGGGTCTCGCTGCATCAAATCTGCCGCGCCTCTTGCCCCCTCCGCCGCCGATGCTGCGGGAGGTACCACACGATCTGTTCCGATTTCTCATGCCCGAAGACCTGATGGTACCGCTCTTGCCGTGTCCCTCCCGCTGGGAGGCGCCTGCGGTCTACACGCGTGGCAAAGTTTGATGTGTGGCAACGTGTGGACAGAATGGCCGAAGGAAATGAAGCGGGAACTCGGGAACTGCAATGCACTTGTGGGGCTATGTTGGGCTGGTAACAGTGGATGACATGCGTTTTGACGCGCCTCTGCGCCTGCAATCGTGAACGACCCGAACTTTGCCGTATCGTCTTGTAGCTCTGGAGCACCCTGGCCAGGGCAAGGGAAAGTCCCCAAAAACACGTCCATGAAAGACCTATACCAGAAAAAAGACAAGTGTGGTAAGAGAGCACCGCACTACCGCTTATCCACAAAAACTGCACAGCTGAACCTCCCCCACCTGGACCCCCCGCCCCCCAACCGACCCTCCCGGACCCCCCCCCCAAAACCCATGTTTATGCAATAAACATAAGTTTAATTCACTGTGCACCTCGTCTGTATCTTAGACTCACTGAGTTTTTGGTTTTTTTAACCCCACGTGGGTCACTGCATGCCTGAGCCAAGTCGCACGATGGAATTAGACAATAACGGAAAGGCAGACAGTGAATTGCAACAGGCGCATCCTTCTGGGCCAAATTCGAGGGCAGCACAGATCACGGACGACGCACAGCGTGAACAAGCAGTCATCGCGCTCCGAAAATGGCGCCAGTGGACTGAAGGCCCGTACGCAACCCTCGTGGGGAAAGGACTGCACAAGGAGGAAATAGCGGAGTGGGCAGTGCAGCTGGAGGAAGACATGGTAGAGCAGGAGGTCCCAGATGGAGCTGTCGGCGCGCTGTGCACCAGAGCGGGACTCCAGCACCTCGAAAAGGACGAAGCCATCGCAGCTCTTGCGGTGTACCGTGTGCGAAAGAACCTCCAGCCCGACTTCCTCAACGGCACCTTTATCGAGTGGAAGGACGCCACGAACGCAGGCGGCGAACCGGGAGAACAAGAAGGAGCGGCACGCGAGGCGATTACCACACCGAGCCCGGGGCAAGGGGAATCTGGAGTCGCAGCATTCCATGAACTCGTAGCCCGACTGGCTGCAGCGCGTGTGGAGAACGACGCACTACGCAAAATATTGGTGCCCCAGCTCAATGAAGAGGCACTGAACAAACTGCTTGGTGAGCACCTCCCATACGCCTGGATGGGAAGTTTACTGACAGGCCTGAAGTCCTATAAAGAAAAAAACGAGCAGTGGTTCACTGAGGAGCTGGCAATTCTAATCTGGAACACTGTCAACGAGGAGCTGAGAGCGAAGCGGCAAGGCATGAAGTCAACGAACCCCCAAAACCAACCCCAGGGGATGCAGATGGTCCCTCACCAACAGGGAGGCGCCATGGCGGGAGGGGGTACAACTCTTCACACCCCCCCAAGCAATTGCTTTAAATGCGGGGGGCCTGGCCACTGGGCTACTAACTGCCCCCTCGCCACTCAAAGGCGGGGGGGGAGGGTTCAAATGATGGGACAGCAGCAGGTCCTAGTCTCGTCGAAGGGGGTCGCATTCGATATGGCTGGCCCCCCCCCTGGCCAGTGTCGTGTCTGCGGGGGGAACCACTGGGAACAGTACTGCCCGCATGCGAACCCCCAGGGAGTGCCACAGATGTTCCAAAGCGCCACAGGAAATGCAGCACAACCCCACCCCCAGCAATCCTTTCAGGGTGCCAGTCCACCCCCCGCCGCGGAGGGAGTCCCCCAATTCCCCAACGCGCAGGCCCAACAACACATGCAGTCCATTTACAGAGAAATTGGGTTCCAATTCGGAAACCAGGCATAGGGGCACGCGGGGGGAGGGTCAGGCAGTGGCACCGTGTACATGGCAGATGTGTCCGTCGCCATACGAACATACTTCTCCATTTCGTCCGATGAATGGTCTGACGGCCCACTGCAACTGGCAGCAAGGGCGATTACATCAGGATCCAGGGAAGCATACATGTCTGCCCTCCGTCAGTTCGCCAAAAACAGCGAATCATCCGATACTCTTGAGGTCGCACTCAACAAGAGAATCTGCGCAATCGCCAGGCGAAAGCGGGGTAGATCTGCAGCAACCGGACTGGTGTCCGCGCTCCGAGTGCTGGAGAAACTCAGGCTCTTACCCCCTTCAGTCCTCCAACTCCACTGGCTGCAAGTGGAGGCCATTGCACGCATCACAGCACCCCATGCCCCCCCGAGACCCTACGGTACGGCACAACACCTCGAGTTCCTCGGCAGGGCCCGTATCCACTGGGCGTGGCCCCGCCTGTTCTTCCTCGCGACTTGCGCAGTTGTCTTCAGAATGCGTAGCGGGGATTCGGAAAGCGTCTCGTGGGAAGGGATCACCACCCCTGGGTGGATCGAGTTTTTCGATGAGAAACGTGGAAAAGAATGGGTGCAGTACCCACTCTCGCCCTTCCTTGAACAATGGAGAAAGTACGTACTATCCCTTAAGCACCCCAACACCCCCCCCCAAAGCCCAGTCCTGCCAGGTGGCAGGAATGCACTGCGCAGCATCCAGAAAGAGTGCATGCAACACTGCCCCCTTGGGCACATCACATGGCATCCATGGGCACGCATGGCTGCAGCTGCATTTAGGATCCTGGGAGGAACACTGGCCAGCCTGGCAGACTGGGGAAGGTGGAAGGACCTCAAACAGGCCAGGCACTATGCCAAGGCACCTGCAGACTGGTCCCTCCCTGCCTGAGTTCCTCTCCCTACCCTACCCTGAGAGCTTCACAGGCTTCCCTTCACGCGACATGGGAGGGGTATCCATCAGAACAAAAGATGTCTGGCCAAGGGAGGCCTGGGAAAAGCGAACAGGGCCCAGGAAACCCCCGCCGAAGCCAGCTCCCGAATCCGTCAAGCGCCAAAAGCCTCGGGGCACGGCCGGTGAAAACCGGGGCGCGAAGCCAGACCAGTCTGACTCATCTGAAGACTCCTCCTCTTCCGGAGACTCCTCAGATGAGGGCATGGAAGTGGACGAGGATACCACAAACCCCCCCCCACCCCCTGATGTGGCCGACGCCGGGGCAGGCACCACTGAACCCGCTGCTGCGACAGCCCCCACTGAGGGAAGCAAAAATTGCCCCATCGTCCTGGATGACCCCAGAGATGGCATCGCCCCCCCCAAGGTGGGCTCCACAAGTCCTGATGCGGGGCGACCAGACGAGGGGCTCGACGGGGTGGCGGGGGAAGGAGCAGTTGAGGCAGAACCCACCCCAATGGTCGGCCCAAGAGAAGCGGATCCCCAACCATCGGAGGGAACCACCACTGCAGACACCGGTTCCTCACTGGCCCCAGGGGATGGATGTCTCACGCCACAGGCGCAGATACGGTCAGGGCCCCCCCCTGCAGAAAGAGCAATGGACAGGCCCCCCTCCCCCACCCCCTAGACCCCACCCCCAGCCCCCCCGAGAGGGCCTCAGGGCATGCCCCCCCCCCCCCAGACTGCCCCGAGGGCAGTCCCAGCCCAGGCAGAAAACGCCCACACAAGCGACTTTTTGCCCTCGACAAGCGCCCCCACGTGCCCAGTGGTGAAACACCGTACCCAGCAGACAAGGTACCGATGGTACAGAATCCGCTGCCCCCACCTGAGCCACGAGACACGGCACCACACAGTGGCTATGACGTCTGTGCACCTATGCGGCACGGACGTTTCCTCCACTGGGTACCAGGACAAATGCTACTGCCAGCTCCTGGAGAGGCACCATGGCCCGATGATAAAGAGGATCCAAAAGATGATAAAGAAAGTCTCCAAGAGTGCTGGCTTCAGGTCCCAGAAAACCCAGGTGACAGCTGGGTTGTTGCGGGATTGGGCTGTGATCACACTGAACAGGTCCTGGGAGGGGGGGACGATTCACGAAACCCTCCCAATTGTCCTGGAAATCCTCGTGACCCTGACGCGGTGTGACATAGACGAAGAGGATTACGACCCCTATGACGGCACGGACCGTCCGAATGGCCCCCTGGATCCCGGTGTGGCGGCAAATGGCCTAGGGGAGGCAGGATGTGTCCCTGTACCTCCAGATATTTGGGAGAAGCATGCACCTAAAGGCCTGGAGTGGGCGCTGCGCCAGATCCCTGACCAAGGGTGCACATGGGACCCAGGGCTGGCCGCCATGGCGGAGCGCATGTGCGCGGACGGCCTGCTTAATAGGGACCTGCAGGGGGGGCCGTCGAACCTCAAGGCTTTTGCCAAGCCGAAGAATGCGACGAAAGGGGCGCTGATTGCTGATCTCGGGGCGTTGAATGCCCTGCTCCCGAAGCCCCTACCCTTTGCCTTGCCCTCGCTCTCAGAGCTGGGGGACCTGTTCACTGCATGCAAACACTTGGGCCAGCCCATCTATTTCGCAAAAATTGACATATCCAATATGTATTGGGCGTGCAAGATGCCAGCCCACCTTCGTGATTCTATTAGGTTTAGAGTAAACGGCAGGTCATATCACATCCCCTCCCTTCCTTTCGGGTGGGCCTTCAGCCCCATCCTTGCTATTGAAACCCTTTCCAGAAGCTTGGTGCTTCAGTTCCCTGGGACCATCATCCTGATCCAATATCTCGATGATGTGTTGCTCATCTCCACCAACCCCCTGTGCCTCAGTCTGGAGGCAAACCAACTGGCTACAGACCTCTCGAAAGCCGGTTGGAAGGTGAGCCCAAAGTCAGATCTCGAACCGAAAACATCCGTCACATGGCTGGGTAAAACCATTGACGGCGCCAATTTCTCCATGGCACAGGCTCCCACATACCTGGCACAGGTGATTAAAGGTTGGGTAAAGTTGGCCTGCAGGACTTACACCGAAAAGAGGGCACGTCGGTTGGTGGGAAAAATATTGTGGGCAGCGACCCCCTCCAGACAGCCCCTCCCTTTCCTCCAAGGGCCCATGGCGTGGACCACCTGGGGACCCCCTTGTGCCCCCTTCACCCCCCCCAGGGTGCTGCGCTCCCTCTGCCATGCAATCTCACTGTGCTGTCAACCATGGCATGCCAAAAGATGTGTTGACCCGCAACATACCTGGTATGTGGACGCTGCCAGATCTGATGCTGGCTACGTGGCGGCGGTCTGGGGACCAGAACTGGGGTGCAGAATTAAACTCCTCCCAGAGTGGATCTTCTCACAGCAATCTGCAGAGCTGATGGCTATTGAAATGGCAGCGAAATTGGCGGTCCAGATGAAGCTCCCAGCGATCCATGTGGGGGCAGACAACCTGGGCGCCATATGGTCAGCTATCCGACTATCGGGAAGTGTGGGGAACCCTGGCAGAGGACGACTGCTCCGCCGCCTTGCACACACCCTGAGATGGGGAAACCTGCATCTAAAACTCAGCTGGGTTGCTTCAAAACATAACCCAGCAGACCACCCCTCAAGGGTCTTTGAATTTGACTCCCCCACCCTGATGCACGCCTCGGCGTGGGCCACATTCATAGTGGCGATGAGACAGTCGACTCCACACCTTCTCCACATGGGCTGGGCGGGCTGCGGGCGGTAGGAAATTGCTGAGATGTGGCCGTGACCAGCCGACCCCGAATGATCACGACAACGGATTGTGCTTGCAGGGGTGCCAGGGGTGCAGGAGAGAGACAACATTAAACCCATGTTTATGCAATAAACATAAGTTTAATTCACTGTGCATCTCGTCTGTATCTTAGACTCACTGAGTTTTTGACCCACCCACCCACCCCCGACCGCCACCCACCAGCCATTCAACCCACCCACCCACCCACACACCCTCAGCACTCCAGTCTCACAGTCTACTCTTACGGCACACGAGCCACGTGGCCGTGACCAGCCGACCCCGAATGATCACGACAACGGATTGTGCTTGCAGGGGTGCCAGGGGTGCAGGAGAGAGACAACATTAAACCCCTCCCACACCCGCCCACCCATCGCCCCTCCCCGAACCCCCCCTGCCAATCCCCCCCCCCCAAGGGGGCCTCCGGCCAACACTTAGTTGGGGGGGGGGGGGTAGTTAGTGTCCAGAACCGAGGAGTCGCCCCCCCCCCCCCCCCCCCCGGGCTGAACCTGCAACATCGAAAGTCTATTTCTGGGATAACACTACTCTCTGGGCCCGTGGACACCTTCGCTGAGGAAGTGGCGAATGGCGCTGCCAGACCGTGCGTGAAGGACCGCGGGAGGAGTTGTGAACGGAGTACAAGTGACAAGGGGCTGTGTCACACGTATTCCGGTGTATCACGAAACATGTCTGCGAATGAGGCCGATCCATCTGAAGTGGGGTGGTGGTCGGTGTTCCCCAGCCCAACCCTGCCCAGAAGTGTTCGCTGTCCTCACAGAAACCAGATGTGGTGGTGTTTCTTCTTTTGAGTGGTTTTGCTGCTTTGTATGCCGTGCCCGCCGTGAGATTGCCCCTCGCCTGAGAACTCAACCCCTTGCACCCCAAGCCGATCCCCTTTAGACTGCCCTCTCTAGGGCAGCTTGATTTACCTCCTTCCGTGCGTAAGTCTTTGAAAATCAATCTATTTTTTCCAAAGCCGGACATCTCTAATATGTATTGGGCACGAGCCCCTCTGACCCTTGGAGCCCCCTCCAAAGGGGTGTGGGTTGGAAAAGGGGCTCAAAGCCCCCCGCCCCCCGCCCGACAGTAGATCAGGAGCCTTGTTTGTTGTGTGTGACACTGTTCGTGTCCTGCAGGTGGAGTTGGAGGTTTCTCATGGCGAGCCTACCAATGCTCAACTCAGCAGTAGGGTTGACTCAGTAGGGGATGAAGCCTGGGTTTCGGCAACTGCACGAAGGGGTCCGCCTCGGGCTGCCCATCACAACTTTGAACAACATCATCGCCAACCTCAACCTTGAGTTGACGCGCAGCGATGAGGTCACGCTCATGTTCGCCGCAGTCGAAGCCGACCGCAAAGGTGTTGTGGAATGGCTCCTGCGCGACCGGCACGTCCCGGCGCACGCCGTGGACCAAGAGGGGCGCAGTATCCTCCACAGCGCTGTGGCGAACCGCAGCTTCGATGTTTTGGAATGGCTGGCGGATGCACCGGAGGCGGACAGCTTAACGTCTGCGCGAGAGATGGTGCTGAAACCGCAGGAGAACGTTGGAGGTTCGCCTCTCAGGAGCACAGGCACGTCGCCACTGATGATGGCTATTCATCAGAATGACATACCCATGGTTGGGCTTCTGGTTGAGATGATTTCATGGGACAAGGCCGAGAAAGAGTGGTACGTGTTGTCCCGCGGTGTTATTCCTGCTGAAATGAGGGCTATCTTGCAGCAGTCAATGCGGCAGTACGACATACATGAATTCGTGGAGGAACGTTTTCAGGAGTACTTCGACCTCGATGAGATGAAGAGAGAGGTAGCTGAGTATGAATGGTGGTGGGGAGGTGGCTCTGACTGGGCGCCCGAGTGGACTTTGAAGGAGCAGCAGGATCTTTCCATGGCGCTTAATTTTGCCGCATCTTGTGGTGCACTGGATTTCATGCAGTGGCTCTGGGAGGATTGGAATGCCCCAATAGCTCCAGTGGGTTTGAAGGAAGGCGTGTGCAACCTTGCTGAGCAGGCCATGATAGGGGTTGGCATGCACTGCGGAACGCATGAGAAAGCATGGGATTCCCTGAAGACTAGCAAAAGCAAGAGAGAATCAGGTCGCTATGAACAGGACCCGTTTGTGTTCTTGTACCGTTGGGACGGTGTCTGCAATTTCGATGCCCACGTCTGCAACGCATCTGAGGGCACATTTGAGAGCGGACTGTATTGGTTTTATGGCCACTACCCTGAGCGCAAGCCCGAGAGGCGCTGCGAGGCCCGGATCGCTGTGCTGCGTTATGTCGTGGCCCGAGGGGTCTTGCCCGGAGTTGACATGGCAGTTCGCTTTGATCGCGTGGCGATGCTGCAATGGCTCGTGGCAGAGCAGTACATGGACCTCATGGCCCCAATGCCTGTCAACAGCACCAGTGAGAGCACAGACCTGAGCCCCCAGCAGAGTGAGGGTAGCGATACCACTGACCCATGCGTGATTTGCCTGAGCCACAAGCGGGACCCCGTGGCGTTGCCGTGCATGCACACTTTCTGCTTGCAGTGCCTAGCTGAGTTGTTTCCTTCCGCTGCTGGGGCTCAGCCGGTGGTGGTGCCCTGTCCGGTATGTCGCCAGCCTGCAAATCGGCCAGCGGCGATGCATGCAACACGCATTGCCCAGCGCCTTTCGACATCGCTCTCCACCTCTGCGCCCTGGCTGGTGGTCCAGCCGGGCACGCATGTCGGGGAGGTGCTGTTGTTACTGGCGGCCACGTCCGGGGCTGTGAATGTGCTCGCCTGGTTGATAGAGACAGTTGGCATTGACCCCCAGGGGCTGAAGTCCGCTTGTGGCAGAAATATCCTCCACATTGTTGCAACCCACACTGCAGATGACTTTCGCGCATCGTTGGTGGCCACGTGGCTTGGGGCACATGGGTTATCGGAGCTCAGCAAACAGCTGTCAGACGAAGGCTGCAGCCCGTTGCATGAGGCAATCAAAGCTGGGCACTACGGTCTGACGTGCATTTTAGGTACAACCGACGCCGTAAGTGACAGCCAAGGCAGGAGTTGGGTATGGCATGCCCGACAGAGCGGCCACACCGATCTCATTAAACTTGCCGACCGCTTCGAGGCTGAGCTTGCTTTGACCGACGAGATTCCGAAGCTGCTTCGCGAGGTGCCCCACCCTCCGTCTCCCCTTCGCGTGTGCGGCCTGGCTCAGGCCTTTGCTCGGCGGGCAGGGGGGGGTGATGGTGAAGCCCTGCCCGCTGAGCAAAGGCCTGAGCCAGGCCGCACACGTTGCCGTTGCCCTCAAGGTGTCCTGTCACAGCCAGCGTATCATGCTACTGCCTGTCCCTACTTCATCTTGTCCCCATCCACTTGTGCTATTGTAGCCATCAGGTTGCGTAGCTGCCCCTACCCCATCGACGAAGCTGCTTTTGCACGATTTCCTGGGTGCCCTGTGATTTGGAGGGTTGCAGTTGTCCGCTAACCAAGAGCAGTAACTCACTCCAATTGATAGCCTGCAGAGGCTTCTATGCTCTGGTAGGTGCAGGTGTAGTATCCCACCACAAAAGCCACCACAATTTTGGCAGACACAAGCCAGCACACACACACACGCACGCACACAGATGGCACATACCGTACAAGTCTTAATTCTGTGTTAAAATATTTAAATCTATGGATCGATCAGATGTGTTTAGCCACAAAACAACAGACACAAAAAATAATGTCTGTCTGGCGTGTTCTGCTTGTGGACCAGAAAATTCTACAGAAAAAGAGTGCAAAATAAAATTGATTTCCCGCTCATTCTTTGTGCTGCAGTGCATTGCCTGTGTTGTGTCTCATGTCTCTGACGTGCAAACCCGTTTTTTTGCAGACACCATGTTGACCATGCAATCATTGGATGGCTGCAG
This sequence comes from Eutreptiella sp. 'Long Island Sound 2002', assembly GCA_964036045.1. Lineage (NCBI taxonomy): Eukaryota > Euglenozoa > Euglenophyceae > Eutreptiales > Eutreptiaceae > Eutreptiella > Eutreptiella sp. 'Long Island Sound 2002'. Next base: position 37,885,361 of record OZ038385.1, read on the forward strand.
CAAATGATAGCAGTCATGTAGAAGACCGCAAGAAATAGCAGCAGGCATCCAGAATGCTCCAGGAAGTATCAGCAAAGAACACGGAAGCATCCAAGAAACAACAACAAGTATCCAAGCACTTGTTGCATGTCCCAGCAAAGTACCCCAGGCCTTCGAAAAATTTTCAACAAGCCGCTCCAACCAAAAGTCCATGAAAACGCAAGAATAGATACAAGGACAAAATAATTTTGGCTGAACTCGTGGCAATGCCTTCCGCAAAAACTAATTTTGCACAGAAAACCGCAAAACTAAACTACTTTTCGGCTATTTGCCAGTTTATGGTTTTCTGGCAGAAATTTTGGTTTGGTTTGGGCCGCCGCAAACGTCAGGATCCCGCAAATCTATAGATTTGTACGGTACACTAATCCCTCTTCTACTCTTCACTTGAGAGCCCCCCCCAGTCCCCGTTCAAAGTGTCCATGCCAATGAAATGGGTTTCCCACAGCACTGGTCATCACGTACAATTGAAACAATTAATGAACAGACAACCCTTGCTGTTGCGCCGGAGTCTTGGGGCCATCGGGGACGGCAATGAGGTTGTCTCCTTTGCTCTCACACCTTTGTCCCTCAGGTAGCCCCCTTCGTCGATATTGTGGACCGTATGACCCTGGTGGATGAACACATCGAGCTAATGTACTTTTTGATGGTTCCCAACCACAAGCAAGCCATGATTGATGTGTTGAATGGCATTGTACGTTTTGGCCGTGTGGATGTGTTACGGTGGCTTTTCATGCGAAAAACCCGGGGAGTTCTGGATATGCATTGGCTTCTCAGAGAGCTTCCTGATGACTGGCCCAGGGGGGCTGTAAAGGATCATGGAGTCAACGCCGAGGCATTTTTGGCCCTGGTGTTGGAGAGGGAGGCGTTTCAGGCCCAGCAGGGCAAGATCATCGATATGATCGAACAGTTTCGGGAGGTAGTGAGGGCAGGGGCGGCGGTGGCCACGCTGCGCTCTCTGTGTGACCAACACGCCGCCCTTGTGGCGGCGGTGGCGCCGGAGTGGCGGGTGAAGCTCGGCGGTCTTCAGACCTTGGTCGACAAAGACGTGGATTATTGTTATTCGCCTCTTCGGGACGCCGTTACCGAAGGGCACGCCCACGTTGTGGAATGGCTCTTTACGGAGCGGGAGATGAACGGTGACTGCGCCCTGAGGACCCTAGCTTTGGCCTGTGAGAGGGGCCGGCTGCAGGTGGTGCAGTGGCTGGTCAGGTGGATGATGCAGCAGGGGATTGATATGAATGTTCCTCTGAGAAAGAGGTCTGAGGGTGAGGAGGAACGCCGGAAGGAAGGGCTCCTAGACATTTGTCTGTCGTATCTTGTCTACGATCGTAAGCATAGGGACAGCAGATGGAACCTCCTGCAATGGGTGGTGAGCTCAGGGGCAGTCAGTGTACGGGATGCATGTGAGGGTGCAATACTCCTTGAGCTTGCCAACAAGACAACAACAGACCCCGAGCTGGCCTCTGATATTCCCGAATCCCTTTCACTTGAGATTCTGCAGTTTCTTGTGTCGTTTGGTGCAGATGTTGAGGCTCACAGGGGGGGGGAGTCCGTGGTGTCGGTCTTTGCGTGTGCCGGCTGCGTGGAAATAGTTCGCTGGCTTGTGGAGCACAAGGGTGTGTGCATTCAGCACCTGATCTTGGATCACCGCCATCTTTGGCTCTGTCACTCCTTTGAGCGTGAAGCGGAAGTCAAGAGGGAAATTGAAGCTTTGCAACTGCAGCAGAGGCAGAGAGAGCAGCGCAAAGGCAAGGGCAGGCAGCTGCAGCAGAGGCAGAGAGGGCAGGGAAAAGGAAAGAGCAGAGGCAAAGGGGCGCGTTCATGACAAGAGTTTTCTTCATTGCAGTCTTGAGCCGCAGCGGGTGACCTCCACGGGCCGCACCCGCTACCGCGAGCCCGACATGGCCCAGCCCCCGCCCAGTACCTCCCCAGCCGACACCATGGCATGTGAAAGGAGGACGTGGGTCGACCGCGTGGCCTCCCTGAGCAACTTCAGGGACCACGTCCACCCCAACATCCCCGACCCCAGGCTTAGTGCGTGGGGCCATACAGTACAATATGCCTAACCCCCGCCCCTCCCTTGCGCAGGGTGCCGCAGGGCAGGACTCCAGGCAGGCACACGCTAATCTGCCCAGACTCACGGTTGGTGGTGGATGCAGCCTTAAGGCGCAGTGCCACCGGTGGGTGGGACGCAGGGACCCCGTGGGACCTGGGGACCTGTGGGAGGAACTGTTGTCTATCCTTCGGGTGTGTGGGCATGAGGTCCGCTGGCTCCAAGTCCCAGCACACATTGACATCACAGGCAACCAGCGTGCAGACCAGTTGGCAGACGTGGGGAGACGCAAAGTCCCCCTGCTCTCTCTCTCTCTCTCTTTCCAGGGATGTGCACAATACTTCAGGAATATACCTCCCACGTTCCGCCCAAAAAAAAATTCCCTTATGTCGAAAACCATGTAGGTACACGGTTTTTTCAGAAAAATCCCGTGTACGTACATGGTTTTTTGGGTCCAGAGAACCGGTGCACGTACATGGTTTTTTCTATAAAAATTTCTCTCCCTACACGGTTTTAAGTGAAATATAAAAACCGAGGATGTCCGCGAATGTTCACTCCATTACTGCATTTTTGAAACTCTTTCCTGTAGGTCACTGTTTAGAGGCACCTTCCCCCATCCTGTTAGTTCAAGCTCAAAATAAGTTAAGTTTTCTTTCTCATCCGTCATCGCGGAACGGGTTCCATGATTGTGGTGGGTAGAGTGCAGGAGGAAGGAGAGGAGAAGGAGCACTTCGAGGACGAGCCAGAAGAGGAAGGACAGGAAGGAGTGGGGGAGGATGAAGGACCCGCCGCCCACTGCACTGCCCCGTGCGGGGCCCACCACAGTCACAGAATCAATTGGGTGAGGGCACGCCTTGACCAGATCCGAAGGTATGCCCACCACTGCACATCCACAAACGGGTCAAACCCAGCTCCCCAACCCCCCCGCCACCCCCACCACTGTTTGTACCTATCGGTGAGGGCAGGCATGCCCAGGGAAACCAGTGCGATACCACGCAGGGGGACCAGAACCTTCCAAACCCCTCGTGTGGGGGGTCTCCAGCGCCAATGCTTTCATGCACCAATCATGGCTCTCCTGTGTCCTCTGAAGCATCGATTCGGTTGCTGGATGCATTGCAGCTGGTGCCGATGGAGGTCAGCCCCCCCCCCAAACCACCAGAAATGGCATTGAGGGATCATTCCCGCTGGCTCGAAGAGGACACAGCACCAACCATTACATGCAGCACGGAACGATCCCGATCCTCCACGCCCCACAGATTCTTTCCTTTGACCACCACATTCAACCACTTGTCCTCTATTCTGTTCTTTGACCCCCACATCCATCCAACCAACTTTTGTATGGTTGCTGCTATTTCATACTCGTCTTTGGGTGCTTCCTGTCAATTCTTGGAGGCTCTTTGATGGTCGCTGCTCATCATTGCTCGTTGTTGGATGGTTGCGGTTAGTTGCTAGAGGCTACTGGATGGTTATGGGCAATTCATGCTATGTTGGGATGGTGCCAATGAATTCTTGGTTGCTGCTACCATTTTGGTGGATGAGCCGATTGCTTTTTCCAAATGCTCCGGCAGACTGGCAAGCGCTGCACCCTTGGCCCGTTGCACGCCATTGTTCCATGCCCTGCCATGCCCTACGTGCAACAACAGACAACGGGCTATAGAACAAGGTTTTTTGTGGACAACTTGTGCTAAAGTGAGACACAAGTACCTGGGGGATGGCGCTGCCATCGCACCAAATGTGCACTGGACGTGCACCGTGTGCACCAGAGAAGACACAAACCGTGACCACGATGCAACTCCATTGCGAGGCATCACGCAGCACACACGTGTGCGCGTTCAAGAAGCAGCCGCCGCAATGAATCCCCTGGACGTGTGCTCTGCACTGCACCTGCGGAACATTCGACCCTTTCAGCGTGGATCAGGCAGTTCCTCCACCTGCGGACACTCCACAACCGTCCCCCAGTGAGCGAACACGCCCATCGACCCGGCGGGGGTTGCTGCCCGGTCCAGCGTGGTACAGAGAAACGTCTGCCTTGAAAATAAGCCCCCCCATCCCCCCGCCGCCCCCAATACGTCCAACGAGGCCCCCCCAAACAGGCCTTTGAATGGTGGCTGTTACCCCCCCGCCCCTTGTCCAACAAGCGTAAAGTTCTTGTGGAAACAACACCTCGCGTTGTTTGGACAAACGTGTTGTCAATGCACGCCCTCAGAAGACACAAGCAGTGAAAGGAAAGATCCGAGATATGGTGCACCTGCGATTAGAAAGTGGTACACGTGCAAGAAATTGGGATCCAATGCAGTTCTGATGAGGCCAGCTCTGGTGACACACAACGCAGCAAACAACATCGGTGAAACACAACCATCTCCAGCACCGAAATCACAGAAATACCGAGACCGTCACCCAAAACCAGAAAATGGAGCGCCAAATTCGATGGTTGACAAGGGGGGGGGGGGTAGTTCTTGGAGGCTGTTGGATGGGCAGATCCATGCAGCCAGGGGACCGAATGAACATTCTCTCGTTTCCCTTGGCGGGTGGGCGGGGAGGCCCTCAGGGACGCATGGTACGTGTGATCTGCGCACAGCACCCCCTCCCCCCCCCAATCCCCCCCAGAAACCCACCGCTCGCCAGAGTGAGCCCTAGCCACAGCCGTGCAGGCGGAGGTGTACGCCGTACGCTGCGTCTGCCACCAAACACCAGCTGCGCCTCCCCCCATCTCTCACCTTCCGCTTGGTGGTGTTTGCGGAGGACACGGTCTGTGCGGATGACATCGAGAAGTGGGCAAATGTCAGGATAGGGTCATTGACTCTGTCACCTTCGCCCTGTCCTCTGCAGCCCCGCCACGCTCCAGCCGGCCAAGTGCTTTTCACTTCGACGATTGGGCGGACATTGCCCCCCCCGCTTTTCCTGAGCACCCCCCCCTCCGCCGTGCTTTATCCCTCACTTGCTGCCTGCCTCATCAAAGAACACGGTGCAGATGCAGTCGGTGTGCACGCACAGCCCCGTCTGACCGTCGGCCCCCTGATGTAGCCAGTGCGTACCCAGGGCGCGGGGTGCGACGGGTGTGTCTGATGACTGGACGGTTCTTTGTCCGGGGCACGCCAGATCAGCGGATGTTCCCCATCAGCGGCTCTGTGGCCCGCAGGGCTGGGGGCTGAGGGGTCAAACACACGCCGTGCCGCCTACCCCCCCCCCCCCCTTGTCCAAGCTACAGTAGGCGTAGGGACCGTATTAATTTGGGACCTAATTTTAATTCGGTTTTTATTCGGTACCAAACGTAGTGCAGCCACATAAGACATGGGTTTGGTGACGGATTTGCGAGTGACATAGAGTCATGGACACCTTTGTTGTGAGTGTTTGCCCGCTTGAACCCAGATAGCTCTGATTTTGGGGATGTTTGTGCATTATATGCCCCTTTCTTGCACCAGCTCACCATGCAATCCTCTCTTTTTGAGGCTGGGCGCCCGGTGTTGGTAGTTGTATGTGTCATGCGCAAGCTACGCCCGTGTCCAAGCTACAGTAGGCGTAGGGACCGTATTAATTTGGGACTTTGGCGTAGCTTATACAAGGGGGGGGCGGGGTACATTGGGTACCTTGCGGATGTTAGACGGTGCGTAGACCCCCCCCCTTTGCAGGGGGACCGTGTTGCTAAGCGGCACCCTGGGAGGGATGAGGTGACCAGACATGCCAAAGAACCTTCGATACTGCAGTGGTCGTGAACTCAAGGCAACATTCGGTACTGTTCTGAAGAGCAATGATCGCATGCCTGTGTCCCGGGGGTCTCCGGAAGCAAAGTATCCGGCGCTTCATTCCCATTGCAGGGGGATCGTCACTTTGCCTTCTCTTGTAGGCAGCGTGTTTGGCACATCAACAATGCTGTCCACGCTGTGCCACGCAAACCGGCGGGTGCTAGCACCATCCCTCCGCGGCGTCTCAGTGGTGGCCGGTGGCAGCGTCCACGCCGCAAACGCCCCTTCGCACGTGGCCGGCTCGGCCGTCTCGTTTGCGCAGCTGAAGCATAAGCCGATGACGCACACCACACATATGGGCCGGACCCGAGCCATCAACTTAGCAGCCGGTGCAGCGGCGCTCCCCCTGGAGGTGCTCGAAAGAGCGGCAGAAGGATTCGCCGAGACCGACGGCTCCGGCATGAGCGTGGCGGAGATGGGCTACCGCACCAAGCCTTTCCACGCGATCATGGAGCGGGCGGAGGACGTACTCCGGCAGCTGCTCAACATCCCCGACACGCACGAGGTGCACTTCTTCAACGGCGGCGCCACGTTGCAGTTCTCTGCCATTCCCCTGAACTTGCTGGGCGGCGTCAACGAGGGCAAGACCGCGAACTACCTGATGAGCGGGCACTGGAGCGAGAAGGCCCGGAACGAGGCGCGGCTCTTTGGGGACGTCACGGAGGTGGCGGCGGACCCCGCGGGCCTGTACTTCGACATTCCCGACGCGAAGACGTGGCAGATGGACCGGGACGCTGCCTACTTCCACTACACATCCGCGGACACGCGGCAGGGCCTAGAGATTCGGGACTTCGACTTCAGCGCCGTTCCGGAGGGCATGCCTGTCGCCTGCGACGCATCGGCGAATCTCGGCAGCTTCGCCCTCGACGTGTCCAAGTTCGGCGTGCTCTACGCGGCCTCGCACAAGAACTTCTCCACCGCCGGCATTTGCTACAGCATCATCCGCAAGGACCTCATCACGGAGGCCACTCAACTGAGGCGGATGCCCACCATGTGCAACTGGGTCACGTTCCAGAACGCCCCCAATAAGATCTACAATGTCCCGGTGCTTGTGTCGGTGTGGCTCGGCGCACTGAATTGCGAGTGGATGCTTGAGCGCGGCGGCGTCCCTTACTTCGAGGACCTTGCGATTCGCCGGTCGAACTTGCTCTACGAGTACATCGACGGGTCCAACGGCTTCTACCGCACCTTCGTGACCAACGCCGACCGCCGATCCCGCATGCAGGTCGTCTTTACAATCGGCAGCGGCTCTGGCAAAGATCACGAGTTGGTAGAGAAGTTCTTGGCAGAGGCCAACGACGAACTGGGGTGGCTTGACATCCGCTCGCATCCGTTGGGCCTGCCGTCGGACGCCATCCGAGTTACAATGTATAACCACCAGACTTTGGACACGGTGAAGGTTGTGCGGGAGTTCATGCACGACTTCCACAAGAGACATGCATGACCTTGACACACCCCAGGCGGGGTGCGCAAGCGACGCGGCGTCGCGCAACGCGGCAAGCGCGCGCGCGCGCCTTCGTCTGCCCCAGAGCTCCAGCGTCAGGCGTTTGAGGGAGGGGGCGTCCTTCAGCGTGGCGAGGGCCTGTGCACCGTCGAGCCCGAGAGAGGTCAGCGCACGCGCCTCCCACCTCAGGTCCTTGGAGGGTCTGGGCTGGTTTGAAGTGTGCGGTGTTTCAGTGGGAGATGGTGTGCCACACTTAGAAGCATCACTATTGGCCACAAGGCCTTCTGGGGCTCATGTCTGTCGACGGTATTTATTGTAGAGTCTTTCACGGTTTTCCTGAAGGTGCCTGAAGGCGCTTTCTTGTGGTCGCACCCACATGTGAGCTTCTGTTGCACGGCCAGTGTCAAACTGCAGACACTCGTTTCAACGGACATTCTTGTGCACATATCCTCCCTGACATCGCGATGACGCTGCAGCATCTGGCTGCTAGAAGTGCTTTCATGTGTGCGTCAGCAACCTCGACTCGTCAACGAGATTTCTTGGCTTTACAAAGTGCCAAGTTGGGCGATGGCATCCAAACAAGAAAGCAAGCAAACACACTTCAACGTTTCGAAAACACTGAAGTGTTGCTCGAATTAGACAAATGCAACAAAACGCGGCGGCCTTTGCACAGTACAAGTGCAGTGCCCCTTGATGCATGTGTCTCTGAAGTCAGCACATCTCCGGCCCTGGATGGTGACAAGATGCTGTTGCGCATGATTACCTGAAAAGCACTTCTGGGGGGGGACGTGAGTTTGGCGCCTATTGCTTGTGCCGGCTGGCTCCCGGGCCATGGCTGGCTTGGTAGCTGGGTGGGTGGGTCGGTGGGTGGCTAGCCGGCAGCACCTCGCACCACAGCATGACCACAACAGCCCGATCGGGGCTGCATGCCACGCATGTGCATGGGATCCCAGTGGCAAGTCCCTTCCTGTTGGTGACTTGGCTATTTTACTTTTCTACGTGGCTATGGCGACATGGCTGCTAATGGGACGTCGGAAGCTGCCGTGGCATGTGAAGCGCAGTGCACTTTGCATTCCAAGTATACCAGTACATGGGTACGTGCATACAGATACTATATGATTCTGGCCATGCGCCAATGATGTAGCATATAAACTAAGTGAGCTCACCTTCGCAGCTTCCGGACTATGTCTACTGAATGCAAAAACAAAAAAAAGTACATTGGTACGTCCATATGAAGTGCCCTTTGAAAATACGGGAGTGTATGGGGGGTGCCATTCAGGCCGACTAAGTGTGCTGGTAGGTACCTCCAGGTGTATGCAATGATTCAGCCTTTCAGGTCGAAGTTGTTGACATTGTATGTCCAAAGACGGTGGGGAAGGGTAATCTTGGCGTGTGGTAGTTGGGTGGTTGTCCCTCTTCTCTCATTTGCTGCTTCTGCCCCCTTGGTGTCCTCCCACGCCACCAGCGCCAACACCAGGTGGCCTTCATTCGGCCCTGGGGTCAAGGTCAAAGACCCGATTGTGGCCATCTGTGGTGTTGCTTGGGCCCCATGGTCCCATGCGGTTACGGGCAAACACAACGGCCAAACCTGAAGCGTTCCAACAAGCCCGAACGCCGCCCGGACCAAAGGTGGGGGCAGAACACACACACACACACACACACACACACACACATACTTATGGCGTACGTATGCCGTCGAGTGCCCGCTGGGCAGCCCCGCCTGCAGGGCAGAACAGTCGAACTCATGGTTTGCAGCAGTGATAGGACCTTAGGATTGTTGAACCTCGCAGTTGGAGGAGATTCGAATGGATTCCTTGGGGCACACACACACACACACACACACACACACACACACACACACACACACACACACACACACACACACACACACATACAAGAACATTGGACACATGGTTTCGCTGATGGATTGTAGGACGGTAGGAATATTGAACCTGGCAGTTTGAGCATTGATTGAAGTACTTGGGCGTCACACACCCACACACACACACACACACACACACACACACACACACACACACACACACACACACACACACACACACACACACACACACACACACACACACACACACACACACACACACACACACACACACACACACACACACACACACACACACACACACACACACACACACACACACACACACACACACACACACACACACACACACACACACACACACACACACACCTGCTGTGTGGTTTGTTTGTTGCAGTGTTTCCGCCTTTGACTGGTTTTGCAAGTTCGCTGCGGGGGGTGGGGTTCGTACCTCCTATGCCCACCGAAGCAACCTTCTGCACGCCAGGGAGAGCCACACGAATGGACTCAGAACGCTGGGACAGGGTCAGGAAGCTATGTATCAGTGTGCTAGGGGCCTCTGCAGCCCCCACATGGACATGGGACTGATGGTTCTGCAGCATGGCAGGAAAGTAGGAATGTTGAACCTCGCAGTTTGAGCATTATGGAAATGATCCCTTGGCACACACACACACCCCCGGCGACTGTTGGACTAATCTGCAGCACGTCTGGTCTGTTGGGGCGTTTCCGCGGATAATCTTTGACGCCCAATTGTTCAACCAAAGCAATAGTGTTCGCTGTGATACACCACTTCTACAGCTCTGTCCGCACTGCAGCAATGTTTGTGTGTGTGTGTGTGTGTGGGTGGGTGGGTGGGTGTCGTGCCCGTTGCTATTTGCTTCCAGTAGCGCTTCGATATCGCTTCAAGGTACAATGTTCTGGAAATGGGATCGCGATTGTAACCTACGATTTGTGGTTGTTGGGCCTCAAGGGCACAGGACCCATCACAGACACCCGCGTATCGTTCATGCTCTATATATTGTTTCCATGTCATGTTGAGGGCAGAGTGCTAACACCGGTCCCACACACATTGCGCCACCTGAACGAACACGAACATGTCCCCCAATCACCGTTGCAGTGCACAATGCCCTATCCATGTGATTGTCCAGCCTTTTGCAGCATGTCCTACCGAGGAAGGGCTTCTTTGCACTCGCCATGCTGGTGTCCTCCTCCCGACCCTGACTTTTGCAACAATGTCCTGAACAGTTTCCAAGGTGCCGGCCATACACGATAAGTTTATGTTTGCCAATAGAGCCTTTTGAACATGATATCCGAATTTCGAATTTCGAATCCCTTTATCCAAATTTAGTGGAGAATCGGAATGAACGAGAGTGTGCAAGCAATCCATCCATTTGTCTTCCCACGGCCGCAGCGCAGAGAAGGCCCCCACACGACACAACTGCTTTCTGCACGACAGACTCGCACAAGTACGCAAAGGCAACGCCGATCCTGTGCAACTTAAAACGAGTGTGCAATCACGCAAAATGCATTCTGGTCCAGGGCACTAGGTGAAGTTTCACGGCCTTATATTCGGCTCTGGAGCTACAGTAGGCGTAGGGACCGTATTAATTCCGTACTTTTGTGTAGCTTAGACGGGGGGGGGGGGGGGACTCTGGTAAGGGCAACCCATACAACCTGCAGCATTAGCGACACACCATGGAAACCCAACAACGCGCTTCCCTTGCCCCGGCTAGTCAGGCAGGGACTGTGAAAAATGTGTTCCTTCGCTATTGTACACACACCCAACATCATTGGATTGGGATCAAGGTTTCTGATTTCTGAATTGAACCTTTTTATTGCAGACCTTGGGTGGGTTTGGTGCTGTCCGGCAACCTGTCTGACAGTTTCTGGCGGTTGCCAACCCGGCCTGCTGGCCACATCTACCCAGTCATGGCTATCCAAAAAAAAATGGGGTAGGGTGGGGGGATCAAAGGCATCCAACTTGTGGCAGGGGGGGGGACTTGTGGCTAATAACACCCCTTATATGCAGCGGTCCTACGACGACCTTTGTTTGCCAGGCGCGCTTTTTTTCTGCCCGTGGTCAGACAGCTGGTCGTCTTTCCGGTGGGAATGCATAAAAAGAGCATTGCCGCCGGGGTTGGTCGCTCAAATCAAAACAAATGAGCCATGACACCCGTCGCCGAGCGCTGGCCGTGGAGATGGCCGTGTGCAACAGGTAATTTGAGTCATTCACCCCCCCCTTGTAATCTCCCCCACCCCTTGCAATCCCCCCCCCCCCCTTGGGGGGGAACGGTCACTTGGCCCAAAAAGCACAAAAAATACTAAGCGCCGAAGGCGCCAACGAAAATTACAAGGCGCCGAAGCTGATTGACACTGTGATACTATGGTACAATTTTGTGGTGCAATCCCCCCCCCCCCCACTGGGGGGAACCGTCACTTCGTGACCGCCCCCCCCCCCCCCCCGTGGGAGCGAACCGTCACGACATTGGTGGGGAGATTGCAAGGGGTGGGGGGGGTAAGGTACCTACATGGTGGTGAAATGCACAATCATTGGAAGTTTGAGACTGTGGAGTTCAGAGTTGGATCAGCAACAGGTGCTGCTCCACGTAACCGGGGTGACCCCTGCTGTCTCGAGAAGCGTACGCAACCTCCCCCCCCCCCCCTCCCCAGTTCAAGCAACGCCTATGTCCAAGCAACACCAGTCGTTGGTTCCGTCAATTTTCGCACCTTAAATTCTCGTACTGCATTTTTCAATTGGTCCTACTGCGCGCTATGTGTGCTGTCTGATACCCGGGTTTTGAGATGCATGATGTTCATATTTTGTGTCGAGCTGTTTTGGGCATGATGGCCTTGGCAGCATATTTTGCCGCTTGGTTTTCAGAATAGTACACCATGTCTTTCTGCATGTGTCATGCACAGTATAACGCGTAAGCAACACCCTTGTCCAAGCAACACTAGGCGTTCGTCCTGTCAATTTCTGGTCATTCACCGTTGCTTGGACAGGGGTGCATTTTGCCCGCTTTGGTGGCTGTTGCTTTGTGTCTTTGCGCCTGCCGCCTGCACGGGACATTTTGTTTTGTGCTCTTGATCCCATGCCTCGCTCTTCATCCCATGTACCTGGACTCCCTTCCCATTCCCCCACCCCAACAGTTGGTGCTGGTTTTACCCTTCCCCTCCCCCCCCTCTTACTATGGTCCCCCGGGGGCTGGTGGGGGACCGTCTTCCCTGGGGTGGGGAAGGACAAGGGGGGGCGAGGGTAAGGGGCATGTGGCTATGGACCAGTGCAATAGAACCGGGTGGCGCTCCTGGGGCCTGCGGGCGTGTGGGTAATGCATGCGGCCTTTGCCTTCTTCTCAGCGCCTGCGGGAGGCATGTATAACCAGCAGTTCCCCCCGTTCCCCGCCTCCGCGGGCCCCTGCCCGGACGGCAATGCTCGGGTCGACCGCAAGCCGAAGGGCCGGTACTGGAAGACGAAGATCTGTTTCAAATGGCAGGCGGGCACGTGCCCCAAAGGGGCCGAGTGTCAGTTTGCCCACGGCGAGCACGAGCTGCGCCCTGTTGAGTACCCCCAGCCGGAAGAACAGCAGGGCCCAGACGACGCGCAGGCTGCGGCTCCGAGGGTGTGGCTTCCGCCGGGAGCAGATTCGGCGCCACAACAGCGGGACTTTGCGAGCGATTTCGACCCCAACTTCATTGTTCCCAAGCGCTTGGCCAACAAGAGTTCTCAATTGGTGTGTTTGAGGGGTCGAACCCCCCCCCCCCCCGGCTGTAGGCAACATTCGATGCAGAACTGGTTCAGGTGTGTGGTACAGAATGGAGTTACAGATTGAACTGATTGCGTCTGGCATAGGGTCACGACTATGCGGTAATTTCAAAACCTGACGTCATGGCCCCGCTGTCGTACCCACCCCCTGTTGTATAGGCTACAGCCTTTTCCAAGCTACAGCGGGCATAGGGACCGCATTCAGTTGGGGCCTAATTTGATTCGGTATCAAACGTAGTGCAGCCACAAAAGACACGGGTTTGGTGACAAATTTGCCGCTACATTGAGTCATGGACACAGTTGTTGTGAGTGTTTGCCCATTTGAACCTACATAGCTCTGATTTTTGGGATATTTGTGCATAATATTCCCCTTTCTTGCACCAGCTCACTATTCTCTTTTCCAACCTGGGCGTCTACGGCCTTGTCCAAGCTACAGTCAGGACCGTGTGAATTTGGAGCTTCTGCGTAGCTTATACAAGGGAAGGGGGGTAGTGTGGGTGCCTCGCGTGCGGTGCATGTGGTGTGGGCGCGCGGTGCGTCTTTAGCCCGGTTGGCGTAGAATGGCGGTATCATGGAATGTTGCCCCAAAGCGGTCATAAGGGCCTGGGCATCGCATTTTGGTGCCCAATTGTTGTGTTTGCGCGGGATCTAGCATGTTGTCCCAGGTTGGGCAGCAGGGCACCTTGTAGATTCGAAACTTTCGGTTTCGCCTCCTTTGCTTTGAACAGGACACATGGCAATAAATGCTCACCTTTTGGCGCCCGGCAGTAGTGTCTTTTATCTGAGAGGCACCACAGGGGAACGTGTGCCTGCCACTGTTGTGGGCCTCTCGTCCTTCCCGGAGTGTGTCGCCATCAGTCCAGTGATGACTCAGGTGATGAGATTGGCACCTCATGCTCCGACGATCCTTGCGAGGACGACGCATAGGTGTCCATATATATCGCCGTTCACTGTGTGAACACCAACAATTTCTGCATATGACTGAAGACATTTGGTTGACAACACCCATTCTGTCGTTGCCGTGTTTTATGTTGATCCTTGTCACCGTTTTCTGTGGTGTTTGTGGGGCGTTGTTACCTGAAATAGTGGTGCAATAATCCGATTCTTGACAGCGGGCTAAAGCGTGCGGTGCGGGCGCGCGGTGCGTTGAGGCACCCTCAGTGTTGGAACGCAGGCAGTTGGGCCGTCCCGCTTTCGACTGGGGGGGGGGATCGTCCCTCCCTCGCTCCTCCCCCCATTTGGCAATCTTCTTTGCATCAGGTGGGAGCCGTCAACGATTTCCACTTTGCGATGGTGAACGATTTCGACCGCAACGAGTTCTACAAAGCCGCCATGGCAGAAGTGCTGACCCCCGAGTCCACGGTGCTGGAGATCGGCACGGGCTCTGGGCTGTTGGCCATGATGGCGGCCCGGATGGGATGCAAGTGGGTGGTGGCGGTGGAGGCCAACCGGTTTGCCATTCCCGCCCCTCCACGGACCCACGTCGCTGATTTACCTTGGCCCCTTTCTTTCCATTTCTTGTTGAGCGGGGGGGGGGTTTCGTGGCACTTGAATTTCGCGTGGGAACTTTCGCATTTCAAATTGACCGCGAAATTTACTCATGCGAAATTCCGGGTTCTCCGCGAATTTCTTGTACACCAGCAGTACACACTGTGGACTCTGGCGGGGGGCTCCATGAAATTTCCCACAGCGAAATTTGCCACCGTGAATTTAAATTGGCGCGAAAATCCCCCCCTCCCTATTATACAAGGCTTCCGATTTGGTGAAAGTGCGCCAAGGGGGGGGCGCACCATGCGCTGTGCCCGCGCTGTGCAACAAGTAGGCCATGGCCTGATGGCCGAGGTGACCGCAGTAACTACTGTGTTCCCGGACACGGGACCACTCCGATTCTTACCCAGTGCAAGAGGTCAGATAATGATTTAAAACAAACCATATTTCCCACAAAAACCGCCGCACTGCGGACTGAATCCGCTGTTGTTGCCCGGCGGACGCAGCTCCCCGGTGGTGGTGTTCAGGGCGGTCACGGGAACGCTAAGTTACGATTGGGCGGCGTGCGCGCACTGTGCAACGCTGTGCGGAAACGCCCCCAGGGATGGGGAAGTCAGACTTGCACTTGAGGGGCGATGGGGGGGGGGGCGGATAGAGCCCCTATAATTGGGGGGGGGGGGGGGGCAGGGGTTCAATGGACAGGAACCATTGTTTCCATTGGCGCCAAAGGCCAAAGGCGCCAGAAGGAAGATGGTGTCCGTGGTGGCCCGCCCGGCGCCTCATGGGGCGGGGGCCTTGGGGTTCGGCGCCCTGAAGGAGTTGCTGGACCGTACATCAACCCGCCCCCTTTCCTTTTCTTTGTTCCCTTTCTTCAAAGTTTCACACTGGCTCAATGGTGGCCCGCATTTCCGGCATTTCTCATTTCCCGCGCCCCCCGCCCCTTCGCATTTTGCTGCCGAGGTCCCCTGGACACAATGCCCGAACCTTTTTGGGTGAGGACACGTGGTTTGTAAGGCCCTGCAGCCTCTGTTGTACGGCGAGGCACATGCAGGTCACGGATCAGAGGTACCCGGTCCAAACCTCTGAAGACGCCCCGCTGTCCAATCCAATTGCGAAAAATTGTGGAAAAATTGCAGAAAATTGCAGGAAAATGCGGGGAAATTGCGGGAAAATTGCAGTGTTGTACACAAAGCAAACTGAACCTCCCTAAGCCTCAAGGGACGACAATTCTGCACAGGAGCCTCAGAATGTTGAAACAGAACGAATGGTCCACATCGAATGGTCCACAGGTATCACCATGAAATTGAGGCATAATTCACTCTTTTTGGGGGCAGGAAAACATCGAAGCATATTGTTCTGCAACAGTTGTTCGCAAAGGCAAAGGGCACCAACAAGCACGCAAAGTGCACCGGCCGAAAGCAAGTGCGGAAAATTGCGGAAAATTTCGAAAAAATGCGGACCTCAACCCCCCCCCCCCCCCTGTCAGAGGTCAAAAAATGTGTCACGCTGGGCACTATCTAGAAAAAGCGGGCTTTGCCACGTCGAACGCCCTCAATGCCCCACTCCCAAAGAGGGGGAACGGTTGCAAACCCCCTCATGATATCCAGTTTCTCGGGAACAATCCCCCCCCCTTTGGGGTAGAGTGACGGCGTAAAGTGAGGGTCAAGAATGTTGATTGTGAATGAGGCCTCCAGTGCCTGGGACAGCCACCCTGACCGCAATCCCCCCACCCCTCATAGTAGAGGGAGAGGAGTTCTTGTTGGAGAACGTATATTTCCCAGGAGTTCTTGACCTGGATTTCCCACCCAGGCAGGTGGATGCCCGCGGCAGTGCGGAAGTCTGCTCATCATAGCAGAGGGAGAGGAGTTCTTGTTGGAGAACCGGTACATCACACCCAGGCCGCTGCAGCCCGCAGCGGCGTGGATGTCTGCAGAAGTGCGGATGCAGTAGTGCAGATGCGTGTTCAGGGCACTGTGCATGTGACGTCGGGAGGGGAGTTGGCTCCTGGACATGGTACCCAATGTGCATTGGGCCCGAGTGTGACCGGGCATGGGGCTTCCCTCGACATCTTCCCCCACCCTTCGAAGTTGTACCCTTTGGAAGGGGATTGGGCCCGAGTGCGACCGGGCGTGGGGTCCCCCGGCAGCGGAGTATGGATGGTGCAATGAGGGCAAGGCGGACCACGCTCGCCAAAAATGGTGCAGAGCGCAGAAGGCAATCGCGTACCACAGGCGTAGCTCCCAGGTAGGCCTCGGCGAAGGAAGGCCTCGTAGAGCATGAGGGCCAGCCACAGCTCCGTTGCAGGGCATTGCCAGGGTGGCCTGCAATGGACAGTTTGAGCTTGGGCCGGTAGTGTGGGGGATGGTCCCTAAAGATGGACCGGGCATGGTGGGCGGGGCCGCTCACTACCGCCAGCAAGGAAGATACTCCGCCGTGGACAGAGTCCGAATACTTAGAGCGAAGATATTTCTGCAACGCGCTCGCCCTAAATGGTGCAGCGCGCAGAAGATATTACTGCTACGCACTACCAGCAAGTCACACATTGGTGAGCTAGCCCCCATGGCCTTGTGTGACATTCACGGTGCTGGTTGTGGTGAGCACCTCCCAGCCTGGGGTCTTCGTGATGACGGCATACTGGGCACTGATCAGGCCGTCAAGGGGGGGGGGGGGGGGGGCGTCACTTGGCCCATGAACAGTAAGAAATCAATAGGAAATCACAAGCGCCGAAGAACAAATTTTCGTTGGGTATACTAGAATTCAGGTGACTGTTGTGTGGTGTCAGTCCCCCCCGGGGGTGGGGGGAACTGTCTTTTGGTGACGGTCCCCCCTGAGGGTGGGGGGGAACTGTCGTCCCTGGGGCGGGGATGGACAATGGGGAGGGTACCTTATTATTTTCATATCTTATACCAAATCTTCCCTCCATTCTAAAGAGGAGTACCAAATCCCCCCAAATAGGGCCCTCCGAACAACCCCCCCCCTCCGGGTATTCAATTTCTGAGACCCCCCCCACCCCCCGCCCCCTGCTCTCCCCCATGTCTGGCCTCCGCCGCGCCCTCCCCCCCCCCGTGGGCCCAGGCACATGGCGGAGCTCGCGGTCCAGAACATCAAGCGCAACAACTTGTCCCACAAGATCACCGTCCTCTCCAAACTGTCCACGGACCTGCAGCCCTCGGACCTGCCCTCCCCCCCGACGGTCCTTGTGTCCGAGCTCTTTGGGACCCTGTTGCTGGGCGAGAGCGCCCTCGACTACATCCATGACGCCCGGCAACGCCTGCTGGCCCCCAACGCCAAGGTCATCCCGCCCAGCGGCTGCCAGATAGCCACGTTGATCGAGGTGTGCCCGCCTCCCTCCGGAGATCAGGGCCGGGGCCGCTCGTCACATTTGGTCGTCAAAGACACGCGAAGTGCGCGTTCGATCCTCGAAACCCCGTGCCCCCCCCCCCCCCCCCCGGGGCCAACAGCCCTGCCCGTGGCCGGCCTTAAGAACCCCAATTGCTTTTCGTTAAGGACAACCCTCAAGGAAAGCCCCCAAGGCCCACCAACCGCCAACCGCCAACCGCCGCCAACCGCCGCCAACCGCCAACCGCCAACCATTGTTCAGTCCAGCTTCTGTGGTCTTGTGTCCTGCCCATGTCTTGACCATGAAGCAGAGAGCGTCCCGATTCGTTTCTGTTGGCGTTACGAGCCCTTTTCTTTTGTTTCCCCTTCAAGACTGCCCTGGCTCTGCCCCGATGGACTGTCCCATGTCGCTTTGCAGTGCCCTCAACTGGAGTCCATTACGTCGGTCACGGAGTGGGGGGGGCTGGACCTGCGGCACCTCAACGCCCTGCAGGACACTGCCACGGTGGTGTTCACGAAGCAGTACGGGTTCCGGTTCAGCACCGTGCCCCACACCGCCATGGCCCCCCCCCTCCGTTTTCTGGACATTGACTTCGAGACGGCGGAGCCGGAAGACCTGCCGGAGCAGCAGCGGTTTGTCGTCGAGGCCCAGCACAGTGGCACCATCCATGCGGTCATGCTCACTTGGGAGGTATGTGTGTGTTTGTTTGTGTGTGTTTGGGGGTGTATTGGCCTGACGAGCTGTTCCTTACGATCAGTGCTCTGCTCCCGCTGTGCGCTTGATCTCCTCACCCTCTGCGTGTTTGCGCGCGCGCGCACCCGCGGGCACGCGTGCGTGTGTGTTGGCGTGTTGTGCGTGTGCGCGCGCGCGCACGCCTGCGTGTGTGTCTGCGTGTTGTGGGTGGGTGTGTATCCGCGCGCGCACACGAATGCGTGTGTGTTTGCGTGTTGCGTGAGTGTGTGTGTGCGCGCGCGACGCACTCCGCCGTGTCTTTGCCATCCACTGTGTGTGTCTGTGACGGTGTGTGTGTTTGCGCGCGCGCGCGCGCGCGTGTGTGTGTGCTGAAGACGCTGTCCCTTGAGGCCCGATCCCGGACGGCGTGCCCACGGGAAGGTCGACAGCTGTTCGGAGGGTCCGGATGCCCCCCTTTCCCCGTCCCCCTCTCCCTCTGCCTCGTCGGTCCCCCTGTCCGCACGTCCGCACGGCCGCTGCCCCGGTGCCTGTGCGCAGACCTTCGGCCACGACAAGAGCCTGCGGATGTCCACGGACCCGCGGGAGACGACGTTCCAGCGGGACATGCAGTGGGGGCAGGCCCTGCAGCTGGTGGAGGACCTGCAGGCGACGGACGGCACGCAGCCCGTGCCCTTCCGCGTGGAGAAGGGGGAGAAGATCGCGGTGATCGTGCGGTACGCGGAGGACCGCGTGGTGCTGCAGTTCGCGCTCGAGCACCTCCCGGAGGCGGTCGGCAACGGCACGGGGCCCGGGGCCGCGGGTGCGGCGGGGGCGGGGGCGGACCCGGGGTAAGTGGGGGCTGCGGCGCGGGCGACGAACGAGCCTCTCTGCCCTGTTTCGGGGGTCAGGACTGCCGTAGAACATGTTGGTGACGTGGCGGGTGTGGCAGACTTCAAACCGGACACAACCCCCCCCCCCCTTTTCCAGCCCCGAGGCAGAGTGGCCCATGGGGAGGGCGCTGCATGCGTCGTCGCTGAACCCCCGTAACCTCAGGCCCCCTCTGTGTGAGGACGGCGGGTGGGGGTAGGGCCGACAATGTATTGTCTCAGACGATGAGTCGGAAGTTCGCGAACCGTCTCGCGCGGCTGTCGATGGTATAACACCCGCATGACCCCCCCCCCCCCAGTCATGACACGCGGGTAAGGGCGGTGTCCGTGGTCCCCAGGCGTCAGGAAGAGGCCTTGACCCAACCCAAACCCGCCTCTCGTGCCAAGACCAGCCGCAGCCATCCTCTTGTCACCGGACGCTGCGGACAGAAACCGAAGCAGACCCCAGCCCATCTTTTAGCCCCAGACTTGGCCAACACTGGGCACTGCGGAACGGCGTCCGCAATCGGAAACCGGCGCACCGTTTGACGCGGAGGAGTTGTGGGCGGATGTAGGGCGAGGGTTAGGGTTAGCGGATTTGCCCAGCGGATGTGGTGCTTTGGTGGGGGCCGCCCCCCTGTTTTGGGGGGCCACAGTGCACGGGTGAGATCACGAACTGATTCTGCTGCCCCCCCCCCCCCCCGCCCCAAAAGAAGACTCTGTACCGCGCCTGAAAAGTGGGTGTGAAGATGACATTCAGAATTGCCGGTCCGAATGGACTCCACACCGTCTTTACCCGACAGAACCCCCCCCTCCGGGGGGGGGGGGTATCAGGACGTGCCCCGCGGCTCGTCCCTCACACCCCTGGCGAGGGGCTGGGGGTTGGGTGCCCCGCCGGCGGCGACAGGGGCCCGCTGGTCTCCCGGGGGTCGTGGAGGGGGGGGGGGGGGGGGCTGTGCAGTGCTGAGTGCTGCGCCGTGAGTGTCCGTTTCCCTCCCGGCGTCCCTTGCACACGACGGACGCTGGCGCGCAGGCAGTCTCGATATCTCGCGGCGGGTTCTGAGAAATGAGTGGGGGGCTGTGGGGGGGGGAGGGGGTGTCGCGTGTTCCAGAGGTCCGATTCTTCATCTTTTCTGGTCGCAGTCGCATGGACTCGGCGATACGAGAGGCCCGGTGGCCTCGGCGTAGCGCCGGCATGGGCCGACCGCTGCCGTCCCGCCAATGTCTTGTTGGTGTCCTCCCGCGGGTCGTCCTCTTTTCACACGCCCTGCGACAGAACGGCCCCTCTGGTCTTGTAGCCGTTGTCTTCCTGCGCTTTGTGCCCGACTGCCGCGCGTGCACACGGGCAATGGTCCAGAGCCCTTCCTTCGGAGGGGGCTACAAAGGCTGAGCACGTGTTCCCGGTGGTCCGCGTGGGTGCGGGCGCGGGTCCGGGGCTGGGCTGCCTTGGGTGGTGTGGCGGGGGGGTACTGCCGGGGGGGGTATGCACCGGTTTTGGCGTGTTGGGGCGTGCATCGTCCACATCGCGAGGGCCACGCCGCGGGGGAACACCGGTTGTCGATGGGGGAGAGCCCGCGGCGTTCTGCTTCTGCCCCTTGGCGTCCCTCCCACGCGGGAGGGGGAGAGGGAGGGCCGACGGTGGGGCACCGGAGTTCTGCCCAACCGCACGCTGACGCGACCCGCCGTCGACGACGTGGAGCCCCCTCCACGCCCCCGCGCCGTGGCTGCGCGCGTCGTCCTCGGAGCCCCGCGCACGCGGCCGTCGCCGCTGCGAGGGATCGGGTGGCGGATGCGCGCGCGGCGGGGGGGGCACCCCCCCCCCGGCCCATACCACACTTCGGGGGTGTCATTTCTGCGGCTTTTGAAGACGTGGGGTGTGGCGGTGGCATTTCTCGGGGGCGCCCGTGTGCCGAGGCGGTTGGTGTGGGTTTGGGATGGATTGCTGGTCGAGAAGGGCGTTGTGTGGGCGATACCGTGCTCTCCAGGAGCACTTTCTTTTTGTGCTTTTGTCCTGAAGGGCCCTGATATCCCAGACCCCCCCCCCCCCTGAGCGATGCATTGGCCGGGAGGGGGGGGGGTACCCCCCAGCCCCCCCCCCCCCCCTCCAGGGCGCCTACACCCAGCCACAGTCTCCCTGGCGGCAAGCGCCAGCTTCACTTCAATGGCATTTCCAACCGACATTAACGGCCCCCAACCGCTTTGGCAACCTCCTCCAACCGCCTGTCTAACCGCTGCCGGGGCCGCCTCTGAGATCCCTTCCCTTCTGATGCATCCCTCCCCCCCCCTCCCCCTGCACCTCGTCCCTGGTGCACCGCGGGGTTTGGACTCTGACACCGACCAGAGAAATGTCGGAAATTGGCGTGAATTCCCGCAAGTTTTCCCCACATCGCCCCACCCCCCGCCCCTTCGGGAAAATCGTGCGGCGACGGAGGGACGCCGAGCGGCGAGCACCGGCGCGCACGCGACCGCCCGGGCGACGGCTTTCCGGCTGCTGCAAGTCCGACGCGTGTGCCCGCATTTGCGACTGTTTTGTTTTGGGGGGGCGTCTGCGCCGGAACGGCTGTGGCCTGGGTGCGGCCCGTGCCCCACCCCCAGCCTTTGATGAGATGGACTGCCCCGGGGGAGATGGATGATAGACTCGGGGCGGCAGGCCACCGCCGCGCCGGGGCGATGCAGGTGCAGTGCCGCTGGACACCCGGAGTGGAGGGGGAGGGGGGGGGCAGGCCGACGAGCGCCTGGCAAACCCGCGGGCGGCAGTGGAGAAGGCGGTTGGGGTAAATGGGGAGCGGTTGCAAAACCGTTGAAGGTGCGTTTGGATGTGGAAGGAAGCGGAGGTGTTGTGTCCACAACCGATGAAACCGTCGGATTTGGCTGTTCCGTTTGCTGGCGGTCCTTGACAATCAGGTCTGGTCTGTGATTCGGGGCTGGGGATGGCATTTCAGGGCTGCGGATGACTGCCCCCTTTTGCCCCCCCCCCCCCCCCCGCCTCTTCCGTGCGTGACGTTGATGCACCTCCGCAGACGTGGCGGTCGGGGCCTCGGTGATGCATTGTTTGCTGCGCGCGTCTTCTCGTGGCGCGCGCGACCACCGCCCCTGGTCAGCGCCGCAGGAGGTGGTGTTGCTTCGGTGTTTTGATCGCTGCCCTTGCAAGGGGCCGGGGGGGGGGGGGGGGGCGTAACCGCGGGCCTGTTCTTGAACACCCGGATTTTTCCTTTTTGGCTGAGGACCCCCCTCCACCAGCCGCGAGCCGTTGGCTGCCAGCCGCCCGCAAATCATGGCCCCGATTTCGTTCCACGAGCACCGACCGGTACCGACTGCTGTCCGTTCCATGCGACGTCTTCTCAGGGCAAGGGAAGTGGTATTTGTAACCGGCCACGTGCGGTTGTTGATGGGCTCGGCGCGGTTGGTGGGCTGCCGGAGCATGCGGCAGTTTTGGTGCGGCGTATTCCCCGTTTTAATTCGCGGCCTCGTTGTCCAACCGTTTCTTTGACCGAAACCGGTAGTAGCCCCCCCCCCCCCGGCCCTCCCCCGCAACAGCAGCAGAGGGTCCAAGGGAGAGCAACGGGCAGCAACAAGTGCAAATGCCGCCGGGCCGCCGACTTTTGAGGGGGCGGGGCTGGGGGCGCTGGACGCAGTGCGGAACTGGAAGCGCGGCGGACCCCAGGCAGCCACTCCTTGCGAGGGTCATGAGCAGGGCCTTGCATGCCTCCGTTGCCTGTGCCACACCTGCGGGGGACCCCCTGCGTTGGTGCGTTGGGGCGTGCAGCCCCGGAAGAGTTGACGGAGCACGTGGGGCTGCGTGACCAGCCGCACGGCGGACGGGGGCTGTGGGCATGCCTCTGTGCGTGGGGCTCTGGTCATGCCTCGGGCAAACGGGGTGGTATGGTGGAAGTGGGGTGGTGGTATGGCCGAAATGGTGCTATTTTGGACCCGTTTTCCCGGATGGCCACGGCGACCACCGTGTTCACGTACGCACGACTGCCCATATTCCTACTCAGTCCAAAACCCCGATAATCAGTGAAAAGACAAGATGTTTCACACTGAAGATGCCAGATTTCTGTCCAAATCTACTGTTTTGGCCTCGTCCGCACACGCTTCCCCGGCGGTGGGGGGCGTCCAGGGTAGCAACCGGAAAGCTAACTGACTGTTGGGGGCTGTGCGGGTGCTGTGCAGAGCCACCCCCTGTTCCAGACGAGTACTAGTCATGGCAGGTCGCGGAGACGGTGTCTGCGTGCTGGTCCCCGGGTCCCACCGGGGCAGTTGTCCCAGTTTTGCTGCTATCCCGTCGTCTTGGAGGCGTACTGGCAGTTTGTATGCGCTCGGCGGGTGCCCCATTCGCCAAGTGCGCCGACTGGCCTCTGCTTGTCTCGGAGCCCTTCGGATTCGGCGGTACCTCCCTCACCCCAGGAACAAGGACAACAGGGCGCCATGGAGCCCGAGACGCACTGGCGGTTACGAGGCGGTTGGTGGTGACTGCCAGCGGCCACAAGCGGTTGGCAGTCAGCCGCCGTCGGTTGGCCGGTAACCGCCGGCGGTTGGCGGGGAAATGCTGGGGTTTCCAGTCAACGGGTGCCGGTGGGCCATCGGCTACCGTCGGGCCCCGAGGAGGGCAGTGCGACACAAGCCCCACGGGTGTGTGACCGCAAGGATGCCGTGCCTGCGGCCACCCACCCACACACCCCCACTGCACCGTACGGCCACGACAGTCATCACTGAGCACAGCACCGCCGTCTGAAAGCGATGAAACCTCCAGCGATCGCTGTGAACCAACAGAAGAGGATTCCAGGGAACCCAGGTTTCCCCAGAAACCCAAGTTTGTCTCCATTGACCTTCTCTTCACAGTGCGCAGTTTTATCGTCACCAAACAACAAAAATCAAACGCAAACGACAGCACACCAACTGCCAAATCAAAACCAAGAGATCAAAATAAACTCAGTCAGGCCGCGCGCTCCCGCCCGTCAGATGGAAGTTGTCTTTTACTGTGCCTTGTCTGGAGGGAAGCGTCACTAGGGAAACCAGCCAAACATACAACTCCGCCCGGCGCGGCGGCCCGCGGCCCCCATTTGGCGTGCTTTTGGGGAGGGGAGCCGTTGGGGCTGCTATGCCACTCGGCGCCGCCCGTTGGTCTCGGATGAAGGGCCCCTTTCCTGAAGCGCGAAAGGGGGTTTGTACTGCACCGCCCTCCCGCTGCATGACCTGGTCTCGTACGCAGCTCATGGTCTCTGCCTTGCCACATCCGCTACCACAGTCATTTGTGCGATCCAAGAGGTTGTCCTGTGTATCATGCGCACGGGCCAAAGTCTTGCTTCGGGGCCAAGGGGATTTACGCTTCAAAATTTTTCGGGACCATAGGGGGACCCTGGGAGGAGGGGGGGTCCCAGCCAGACCCCTCCCCCCCTTCTAATACATCCCTGGCCGTCCCCCTCACAACTCCTCCCCCTCACCTCTGGTTCGGCGCTGGCTCCTTCTCCTCTGCCGCCACCGGGTGGGGCCAGGCGGCTCCACATCTCCGAGGCCGCAGGGCCGCCCCCCCACCCCCATCAAGCGGGCCTCCGGCCAACAGTTATGGGGGCGGGGGTCCGCGTCCCACCCGAGGGATCCGCTGCACTGGTGAGCCAAGCGGCAGGCCTCCACAGCCATGAGAAGCCAATGTGTGGCTGCTGGCAGGGGAAATGGGCAGCAACAAGGGGCTGCAGGGTGCTCAAGCCGAAGGGCAGTTGTCGGCGCCCTCCGTGACCGTACAGTGAGCAGGCTATGACAGCCCATGTTGGCCTCGACCAAAATTAGGAGCAGGGTGCCTACGACGCAGGGGGGGCCTCCCACTTTAGGGGGGGGGGGTCCGATCGGGAGGGGGGCATAAGTCCAGGTGCATCCGCCTTGCGCCGCCTGCAGCACGCCTTCGGGCGCCCGGATATGTGTCCCCGTGGACTGCCCCATTGAATCGTTATCAGAGATGTGGTGGTCAGGCTGTGGCTGGGATTCTGATCGTCCGCATGCGCGCGACATGCCCCAATCCCATTGTGAATGCAACGGGCCGTTGGGCAGGACACGAATGGGTTTGCCAAAGGCCCCACCAACACAGTGGGCACACCTGAACGGCATGTCCTTTTGAGAGAACAGGGGAGGGGAGTAATACATGCACCAAATCAAACCTCTCTGGGCAACGGCCGGCGGGTAAGGGCGGGCCATGAACTCGGGGAAGGGGCAACGGGGCCCGATAGAGGTCACAATCCGTGATCCTGGATCAACTCGAGATGCCTCAATGCCCCCCACAACGACAGGAAAATGCTCCCACACCAGAAAACCACCACGGGAAGGGGAGGGGGGGTGCGCTTCCTTGAACAAATACACACTGCAGAATTGCAGGTTCCTTTTGCATGCCCATTTCCAGGTCATCTCCACGAGTTTGATTACCCAGGCTCATGGGGCCTTGAGCTGCTGTATACAAGCGCTGGGCACTCGCCAGCACATGGGCATTACAATTCGGAGTCCTACCACAATGTGCATTACGTTGTTTGTGTTGTTTTGTGGCACTTTGTCACTGTTCTTTTGTTGGCCCCACGGTCAAGCATTAGGTGATAGGGTGCGCTATTAGGGTGTGAACCCTTTGACAATGGGGGGGGGGGGGCATTCTTATTATTTTTATTTTATTTTTTCCGGGTTTGTCCCCATGTGCCCATGGGTCAGTATTTTTTCATCTTTTTTTGTGTTTTTTCGTTTTTATGGTTGGTTCTGGTGGAATCACATCGTGGGCTGCTAAGGAGGCAATGTTGTTTTTTAGGCATCATTTCTGGGATGCATATTAGTTGTGTATCATCAATCAAAAAATAGCAAATCAAAATGGCAGCGGTTGCTTTTTAATTTTTTCCTTAACAACACATTTGACCCCCACATTTTGCCTTCTTGGTAGCCAATTTTTGCTGCAAAATACCACCCACTGCCATTGGCACATTGTCAGGATTCATAATCTTTTGCATAAAATAGTTGCCAAACCAAATGATACGTGCATGCCAACGCGTACACACACGTTGGAACCTGCGGTTACCCAACCAATGACAACGAGCATCGTCATGGTACACACACCCGGTGCAAAGCTTACTGGGGTACGCTCGAATCGTGGCTCCAGCGCAGGGTGCTGTGGCCAATAAAGATCGTGGTGCCATCCAGCAGCTACAGTTGCCCCCAGCCTAGCAGCAGGGTGTAACTTTACTGAACCCCCCCAAGAGGACCAAACGCTCTCTACTTTGCTTAATGTTCTCTTTTCCCTCCACAGCCCCCACGCCCCCGACGAGGAGGCCACTACAGTGGCATCATTTGCTTGAAATGCACCCGCCGCAACCACACCAACCACATGACCTGCCCTAGTGCAAAAACAACGATGTCCAGGGCATCACTACGGCAAGAACGGATGCCAGAGAACTACAATGATAATGAGGACAACCCAGCAGAGCTTAATTTGCCCCTAGTTCCGAGGGTCCTGTTCGAGAGCCAGGCAGAAGACAAGGAGCTGGAGGAGGAGGAGGAGGCAGAGCCGCTGTCCGGGGACAACATGGCACCGCGACCACACATCAAACGTTCCGGAACATGGTCCGGCGCTTCCGGAGCATGTTCCGGCGCTTCCGGAACATGTTCCGGCGGTTCAGGAACATGTTCCGGTGCTTCCGAAACATGTTCCGGTGTTTCCGGAACATGTTCCGGCCGTTCCGGAACATGTTCCGGTGGTTCCGGAACATGTTCCGGCGGTTCCGGAACGTGTTCCGGTGCTTCCGGAACACGTTCCGGCGCTTCCGGAAGATGTTCTGGCGCTTCCGGAACATTTTCTGGTGCTTCCGGAACATGTTCCGGCAGTTCTGGAACATGTTCTGGCGGTTCCGGAACATGTTCCGGCGCTTCCGGAACATGTTCCGGCATTTCCGGAACATGTTCCGGTGCTTCCGGAACATGTTCCGGTGCTTCCGGAACATGTTCCGGCGGTTCGGGAACATGGTTCCGGTGCTTGCGGAACATGTTCCGGCAGTTCCGGAACATGTTCTGGCGGCTCCGAAACATCTTCCGGTGCCTCCTGAAGATGTTCCGGCGGTTCCGGAACATGTTCCGGTGCTTCCGGAACATGTTCCGGCGGTTCTGGAATGTTCCGGTGCCTCCGGAACTTGTTCCCGTGCTTCCGGAACATGTTCCGGCGCTTCCGGAACATGGTTCCGGTGCTTCCGGAACATGTTCCGGCAGTTCCGGAACATGTTCCGGCGCTTCCGGAACATGTTCCGGTGCTTCCGGAACATGTTCCGGCAGTTCCAGAACATGTTCCGGCGGTTCCAGAACAGTTCCGGCAGTTACGGAACAAGTTCCGCCAGTTCCGGAACAAGTTCCGGTGCTTCCAGAACATGTTCCGGTGCTTCCGGAAGATGTTCCGGTGCTTCCGGAACATGTTCCGGCGGTTCCGGGACATGTTCCGGTGCCTCCTGAAGATGTTCCGGCGGTTCCAGAACATGTTCCGGTGCTTCCGGAACATGTTCCGGCGGTTCTGGAATGTTCCGTTGCCTCCGGAACATGTTCCGCTGCTTCCGGAACATGTTCCGGTGTTTCCAAAACATGTTCCGGCCATTCCGGAACATGTTCCGGTGCTTCCGGAACATGTTCCAGCGGTTCCGGAACATGTTCCGGTGCTTCCGGAACATGTTCCGGCATTTCCGGAAGATGTTCCGGCGGTTCCGGAACATGTTCCGGCGCTTCCGGAACATGTTTTGGCAGTTCCGGAACATGTTCCGGTGGTTCCAAAACATGTTCCGGCGGCTCCGAAACATCTTCCGGTGCCTCCTCAACATGTTCCGGTGCTTCCGGAACATGTTACGGCGGTTCTGGAATGTTCGGGTGCCTCCGGAACTTGTTCCGGTGCTTCCGGAACATGTTCCGGCGCTTCCGGAACATGTTCCGGCGGTTCCGGAACATGTTCCGGTGCTTCCGGAACATGTTCCGGCGGTTCCGGAACATGTTCCGGCGCTTCCGGACCATGTTCCGGTGCCTCCTGAAAATGTTCCGGCGGTTCCAGAACATGTTCCGGTGCTTCCGGAACATGTTTCGGCGGTTCTGGAATGTTCCGGTGCCTCCGGAACATGTTCCGCTGCTTCCGGAACTTGTGCCGGCGGTTCCGGAACATTTTCCGGTGCTTCCGGAACATGTTCCGGCAGTTCCGGAACATGTTCCGGCGGTTCCGGAACATGTTCCGGTGCCCCCGGAACATGTTCCGGTGCTTGGGGAACATGTTCCGGCGGTTCCGGAACATGTTCCGGCGCTTCCGGAACATGTTCCGGTGCCTCCGGAACATGTTCCGGTGCTTCCAAAAGATGGTCCGGCGCTTCCGGAACATGTTCCGGCGCTTCCGGAACATGTTTTTTTTTTAGACATGGTGGACTTGGTAGACTTGCTGGGCTATCTCCAGGAGGGGAAGCAGCTTGAAAAAATTGATGAAATTGACTCAGATAAATCATGATCGGAGCCCATATGCAGTACCATCACTGCATGATCTGTTGATCTGCACCTGAAGCAAGGCTGATCAGCAGAGGTGAGGGGCTTGGGGTTGAAAACTAGAGCCGACCAAGTGTCATCAGCACAAAATCAAAATGATAAAAGAGCAGAGGAGACACTCAGAATTGTCAGTGAGGCGAAAACTGGCCATCTGACCTGAAACAAAAGATAAGACATAAATAAGGGCCTGTGTCTGCAGGCTCCAGTGAAATGAGGGTGTGCCTGTCTGCCTGGATCGTCCAAAAAATTCAGTGATTTGCAAACCAGGAAGTGAACCGTGGGTTCTGTAAAAGATGGGGCATCCCAAGCAGGCGCTTCCGGAACATGTTCCGGCGGTTCCGGAACATGTTCCGGTGCTTCCGGAACATGTTCCGGCGGTTCCGGAACACGTTCCGGCGGTTCGGGAACACGTTCCGGCGGTTGCGGAACATTTTGCGGCGCTTCCGGAACATGTTCCGGCAGTTCCGGAACATGTTCCTGCGGTTCTCGAACATGTTCCGGTGCTTCCGGAACATGTTCCGGCGGTTCCGGAACATGTTCCGGTGCTTCCGGAACATGTTCGGGCGGTTCCGGAACACGTTCCGGCGGTTCGGGAATATTTTCCGGCGCTTCCGGAACATGTTCCGGCAGTTCCGGAACATGTTCCGGTGCTTCCGGAACGTGTTCCGGTGGTTCCGGAACATGTTCCGGTGCTTCCGGAACATATTCCGGCAGTTCCGGAACATGTTCCGGCGGTTCCGGGACATGTTCCGGCGGTTCCGGAACATGTGAACATGTTCCGGCGCTTCCGGAGCATGTTCCGGTGCTTCCGGAACATGTTCCGGCGGTTCCGGAACATGTTCTGGCGCTTCCAGAAAATGTTCCGGTGCTTCCGGAACATGTTCCGGCGCTTCCGGAACATGTTCAGGCGGTCCCCGGAACATGTTACGGCGGTTCCGGAACATGTTTCGGTGCTTCCGGAACATGTTCCGGCGCTTCCAGAACATGTTCCGGTGCTTCCGGAACATCTTCCGGCGCTTCCGGAAGATGTTCCGGCGCTTCCGGTACATGTTCCGGCAGGCATGTTCCGGCGCTTCCAAAACATGTTCCGGCAGTTCCGGAACATGTTCCGGTGCTTCCGGAACATCTTCCGGTGCTTCCGGAACATGTTCGGGCGGTTCCAGAACACGTTCCGGCGGTTCGGGAATATTTTCCGGCGCTTCCGGAACATGTTCCGGCAGTTCCGGAACATGTTCCGGTGCTTCCGGAACATGTTCCGGTGGTTCCGGAACATGTTCCGGTGCTTCCGGAACATATTCCGGCAGTTCCGGAACATGTTCTGGCGGTTCCGGGACATGTTCCGGCGGTTCCGGAACATGTGAACATGTTCCGGCGCTTCCGGAGCATGTTCCGGTGCTTCGGGAACATGTTCCGGCGGTTCCGGAACATGTTCTGGCGCTTCCAGAAAATGTTCCGGTGCTTCCGGAACATGTTCCGGCGCTTCCGGAACATTTTCAGGCGGTCCCCGCAACATGTTACGGCGGTTCCGGAACATGTTTCGGTGCTTCTGGAACATGTTCCGGCGCTTCCAGAACATGTTCCGGTGCTTCCGGAACATCTTCCGGCGCTTCCGGAAGATGTTCCGGCGCTTCCGGAACATGTTCCGGCAGGCATGTTCCGGCGCTTCCAAAACATGTTCCGGCAGTTCCGGAACATGTTCCGGTGCTTCCGGAACATCTTCCGGTGCTTCCAGAACATGTTCCGGTGCTTCCGGAACATGTTCCGGCGCTTCCGGAACATATTCAGGCGGTCCCCGGAACATGTTACGGCGGTTCCGGAACGTGTTTCAGTGCTTCCGGAACATGTTCCGGCGCTTCCAGAACATGTTCCGGTGCTTCCGGAACATCTTCCGGCGCTTCCGGAAGATGTTCCGGCGCTTCCGGAACATGTTCCGGCAGGCATGTTCCGGCGCTTCCAAAACATGTTCCGGCAGTTCCGGAACATGTTCCGGTGCTTCCGGAACATCTTCCGGTGCTTCCAGAACATGTTCCCGCGGTTCCGGAACATGTTCCGGCGGTTCCGGAACATCTTCCGGTTGCCTCCTGAAGATGTTCATGCGGTTCCGGAACATGTTCCGGTGCCTCCGGAACATGTTCCGGTGCTGCCGGAACATGTTCCGGCGGTTCCTGAACATGTTCCGGTGCTTCCGGAACATGTTCCGGCAGTTCCGGAACATGTTCCGGCGGTTCCGGAACATGTTCCGGCGGTTCCGGAACATTTTGCGGCGCTTCCGGAACATGTTTCGGCAGTTCTGGAACATGTTCCTGCGGTTCCGGAGCATGTTCGGGCGGTTCCGGAACATGTTCCGGCGTTTCCGGAACATGTTCCGGCGGTTCCGGAACATGTTCCGGTGCTTCCGGAACATGTTCCGGCGGTTCCGGAACATGTTCCGGTGCTTACGGAACATGTTCGGGCGGTTCCCGAACACGTTCCGGCGGTTCCGGAATATTTTCCGGCGCTTCCGGAACATGTTCCGGCAGTTCCGGAACATGTTCTGGTGCTTCCGGAACATGTTCCGGCGGTTCCGCAACATGTGAACATGTTCCGGTGCTTCCGGAACATGTTCCGGCGGTTCCGGAACATGTTCCGGTGCTTCCGGAACATCTTCCGGCGCTTCCGGAACATGTTCCGGTGCTTCCGGAACATGTTCCGGCGGTTCCGGAACATGTTCTGGCGCTTCCAGAAAATGTTCCGGTGCTTCCGGAACATGTTCCGGCGCTTCCGGAACATGTTCAGGCGGTCCCCGGAACATGCTACGGCGGTTCCGGAACATGTTTCGGTGCTTCCGGAACATGTTCCGGCGCTTCCAGAACATGTTCCGGTGCTTCGGGAACATCTTCCGGCGCTTCCGGAAGATGTTCCGGCGCTTCCGGAACATGTTCCGGCAGGCATGTTCCGGCGCTTCCAAAACATGTTCCGGCAGTTCCGGAACATGTTCCGGTGCTTCCGGAACATCTTCCGGTGCTTCCGGAACATGTTCCGGCGGTTCCGGAACATGTTCCGGTGCTTCCGGAACATGTTCGGGCGGTTCCGGAACACGTTCCGGCGGTTCGGGAATATTTTCCGGCGCTTCCGGAACATGTTCCGGCAGTTCCGGAACATGTTCCGGTGCTTCCGGAACATGTTCCGGTGGTTCCGGAACATGTTCCGGTGCTTCCGGAACATATTCCGGCAGTTCCGGAACATGTTCCGGCGGTTCCGGGACACGTTCCGGCGGTTCCGGAACATGTGAACATGTTCCGGCGCTTCCGGAGCATGTTCCGGTGCTTCCGGAACATGTTCCGGCGGTTCCGGAACATGTTCTGGCGCTTCCAGAAAATGTTCCGGTGCTTCCGGAACATGTTCCGGCGCTTCCGGAACATGTTCAGGCGGTCCCCGCAACATGTTACGGCGGTTCCGGAACATGTTTCGGTGCTTCCGGAACATGTTCCGGCGCTTCCAGAACATGTTCCGGTGCTTCCGGAACATCTTCCGGCGCTTCCGGAAGATGTTCCGGCGCTTCCGGAACATGTTCCGGCAGGCATGTTCCGGCGCTTCCAAAACATGTTCCGGCAGTTCCGCAACATGTTCCGGTGCTTCCGGAACATCTTCCGGTGCTTCCAGAACATGTTCCGGTGCTTCCGGAACATGTTCCGGCGCTTCCGGAACATGTTCAGGCGGTCCCCGGAACATGTTACAACGGTTCCGGAACGTGTTTCGGTGCTTCCGGAACATGTTCCGGCGCTTCCAGAACATGTTCCGGTGCTTCCGGAACATCTTCCGGCGCTTCCGGAAGATGTTCCGGCGCTTCCGGAACATGTTCCGGCAGGCATGTTCCGGCGCTTCCAAAACATGTTCCGGCAGTTCCGGAACATCTTCCGGTGCTTCCAGAACATGTTCCCGCGGTTCCGGAACATGTTCCGGCGGTTCCGGAACATCTTCCGGTTGCCTCCTGAAGATGTTCAGGCGGTTCCGGAACATGTTCCGGTGCCTCCGGAACATGTTCCGGTGCTGCCGGAACATGTTCCGGCGGTTCCTGAACATGTTCCGGTGCTTCCGGAACATGTTCCGGCAGTTCCGGAACATGTTCCGGCGGTTCCGGAACATGTTCCGGCGGTTCCGGAACATTTTGCGGCGCTTCCGGAACATGTTTCGGCAGTTCCGGAACATGTTCCTGCGGTTCCGGAGCATGTTCGGGCGGTTCCGGAACATGTTCCGGCGTTTCCGGAACATGTTACGGCGGTTCCGGAACATGTTCCGGTGCTTCCGGAACATGTTCCGGCGCTTCCGGAACATGTTCCGGCAGTTCCGGAACATGTTCTGGTGCTTCCGGAACATGTTCCGGCGGTTCCGCAACATGTGAACATGTTCCGGCGCTTCCGGAGCATGTTCCGGTGCTTCCGGAACATGTTCCGGCGGTTCCGGAACATGTTCCGGTGCTTCCGGAACATCTTCCGGCGCTTCCGGAACATGTTCCGGTGCTTCCGGAACATCTTCCGGCGCTTCCGGAACATGTTCCGGCAAACATGTTCCGGCGCTTCCAAAACATGTGCCGGCAGTTCCGGAACATGTTCCGGTGCTTCCGGAACATCTGCCGGTGCCCCCTGAAGATGTTCAGGCGGTTCCGGAACATGTTCCGGCGCTTCCGGGACATGTTCTGGTGCTTCCGAAACATGTTCCGGCTGTTCCGGAACATGTTCCGGCGGTTCCGGAACATTTTCCGGCGCTTCTGGAGCATGTTCCGGTGCTTCCAGAACATGTTCCGGTGCTTCCGGAACATGTTCCGGCAGTTCCGGAACATGTTCCGGTAGCTCCTGAAGATGTTCCGGCGGTTCCAGAACATGGTCCGGTGCTTCCAGAACATGTTCCGGCGGTTCTGGAATGTTCCGGTGCCTCCGGAACATGTTCCGCTGCTTCCGGAACATGTTCCGGCGGTTCCGGAACATGTTTCGGCGCTTCCGGAACATGTTCCGGTGCTTCCAGAACATGTTCTGGTTCTTCCGGAACATGTTCCGGTGATTCCGGAACATGTTACGGCAGTTCCGGAACATGTTCCGGCGGTTCCGGAACATGTTCCGGCGGTTGCAGAACATGTTCCGGCGCCTCCGGAGCATGTTCCGGCGGTTCCGGAACATTTTCCGGCGCTTCCGGAACATGTTCCGGCAGTTCCGGAACATGTTCCGGCGGTTCCGGAACATGTTCCGGCGCTTCCGGAACATGTTCCGGTGCTTCCAGAACATGTTCTGGTTCTTCCGGAACATGTTCCGGTGATTCCGGAACATGTTCCGGCAGTTCCGGAACATGTTCCGGCGGTTCCGGAACATGTTCCGGCGGTTGCAGAACATGTTCCGGCGCCTCCGGAGCATGTTCCGGCGATTCCGGAACATTTTCCGGTGCTTCCGGAACATGTTCCGGTGGTTCTAGAATGTTCCGATGCCTCTGGAACATGTTCCGGTGCTTCCGGAACATGTTCCGGCAGTTCCAGAACATGTTCCGGCGGTTCTGGAACATGTTCCGTCGCTTCCGGAACATGTTCCGGCGGTTCCAAAACATGTTCCGGCGGTTCCGGAACATGTTCCGGCGCTTCCGGAACATGTTCCGGCGGTTCCAAAACATGTTCCGGCGGTTCCGGAACATGTTCCGGCGGTTCCGGAACATGTTCCGGCGCTTCACGAACATGTTCCGGTGCTTCCAGAACATGTTCCGGTTCTTCCGGAACATGTTCCGGTGATTCCGGAACATGTTCCGGCAGTTCCGGAACATGTTCCGGCGGTTCGGGAACATGTTCCGGCGGTTGCAGAACATGTTCCGGCGCCTCCGGAGCATGTTCCGGCGATTCCGGAACATTTTCCGGTGCTTCCGGAACATGTTCCGGTGGTTCTAGAATGTTCCGATGCCTCCGGAACATGTTCCGGTGCTTCCGGAACATGTTCCGGCAGTTCCAGAACATGTTCCGGCGGTTCTGGAACATGTTCCGTCGCTTCCGGAACATGTTCCGGCGGTTCCAAAACATCTTCCGGCGGTTCCGGAACATGTTCCGCGGCTTCCGGAACATGTTCCGGCAGTTCCGGAACATGTTCCGGTGCTTCCGCAACATGTACCGGTGCTTCCGGAACATGTTCCGGCAGTTCCGGAACATGTTCTGACGCTTCCGGAATATTTTCCGGCGCTTCCGGACCATGTTCCGGCGGTTCAGGAACATGTTCCGGCGGTTGCGGAACATGTTCCGGCGGTTCCGGAACATGTTCCGGCGCTTCCGGAGCATGTTCCGATGCTTCCGGAACATGTTCCGGCGGTTCCGGAACATGTTCCGGCGCTTCCGGAACATGTTCCGGCGCTTCCAGAACATGTTCCGGTGCTTCCGGAACATGTTCTGGCGCTTCCAGAACATGTTCCGGCGCTTCCGGAACATGTTCCGGCGGTTCCGGAACATGTTCCGGCGCTTCCGAAGCATGTTCGAGTTCTTCCGGAACATGTTCCGGCGGTTCCGGAACATGTTCCGGCGGTTCCAGAACATGTTCCAGTGCTTCCGGAACATGTTCCGGCGCTTCCGGACCATGTTCCGGTGCTTCCGGAACATGTTCCGGCGGTTCAGGAACAAGTTTCGGCGGTTGCGGAACATGTTCCGGCGGTTCCGGAACATGTTCCGGCGCTTCCGGAGCATGTTCCGATGCTTCCGGAACATGTTCCGGTGCTTCCGGAACATGTTCCGGCGCTTCCGGAACATGTTCCGGCGCTTCCAGAACATGTTCCGGTGCTTCCGGAACATGTTCCGGGGCTTCCAGAACATGTTCCGGCGCTTCCGGAACATGTTCCGGCGGTTCCGGAACATGTTCCGGCGCTTCCGAAGCATGTCCCAGTGCTTCCGGAACATGTTCCGGCGGTTCCGGAACATGTTCCGGCGGTTCCAGAACATGTTCCAGTGCTTCCGGAACATGTTCCGGCGCTTCCGGACCATGTTCCGGTGCTTCCGGAACATGTTCCTGCGGTTCCGGAACATGTTCCGGCGGTTCCGGAACATGTTCCGGCGCTTCCGGAACATCTTCCGGTGCATCCGGAACATGTTCCGGCGGTTCTGGAACATGTTCCGGCGGTTCCGGAACATGTTCCGGTGCTTATGGAACATCTTCCGGCGTTTCCGGAACATGTTCCGGCGGTTCCGGAATACGTTCCGGTGCTTGCGGAACATGTTCCGGTGGTCCCGGAACATGTTCCGGTGGTTCCTGAACATGTTCCGCTGGTTCCGGAACATGTTCCGGTGGTTCCGGAAGATGTTCCGGTGGTTCCGGAACATGTTCCGGTGGTTCCGGAACATGTTCCGGTGGTCCCGGAACATGTTCTGGTGGTTCCGGAACATGTTCCGGTGTTCCCGGATCATGTTCCGGTGGTTCCGGAACATGTTCCGGTGGTTCCGGAACATTTTCCGGTGGTTCCGGAAAATGTTCCGGCGGTTCGGCAACATGTTCCGGTGCTTCCAGAACATGTTCCGGAAGCGGTTCCGGAACATGTTCCGGCGGTTGCGGAACATGTTCCACCGCCTCCGGAGCACGTTCCGGCGGTTCCGGAACATGTTCCGGTGCTTCCGGAACATGTTCCGGCGCTTCCGGAACAGGTTCCGGCGGTTCCGGAATATTTTCCGGCGCTTCCGGAACATGTTCCGGCAGTTCCGGAACATGTTCCGGTGCTTCCGCAACATGTACCGGTGCTTCCGGAACATGTTCCGGCAGTTCCGGAACATGTTCCGACGCTTCCGGAACATTTTCCGGCGCTTCCGGAACATGTTCCGGCGGTTCAGGAACATGTTCCGGCGGTTGCGGAACATGTTCCGGCGGTTCCGGAACATGTTCCGGCGCTTCCGGAGCATGTTCCGATGCTTCCGGAACATGTTCCGGCGGTTCCGGAACATGTTCCGGTGCTTCCGGAACATGTTCCGGCGCTTCCGGAACATGTTCCGGCGCTTTCAGAACATGTTCCGGTGCTTCCGGAACATGTTCCGGCGCTTCCAGAACATGTTCCGGCGCTTCCGGAACATGTTCCGGCGGTTCCGGAACATGTTCCGGCGCTTCCGAAGCATGTTCGAGTGCTTCCGGAACATGTTCCGGCGGTTCCGGAACATGTTCCGGCGCTTCCAGAACATGTTCCAGTGCTTCCGGGACATGTTCCGGCGCTTCCGGACCATGTTCCGGTGCTTCCGGAACATGTTCCTGCGGTTCCGGAACATGTTCCGGCGGTTCCGGAACATGTTCCGGCGCTTCCGGAACATGTTCCGGTGCTTCCGGAACATGTTCCGGCGGTTCAGGAACATGTTCCGGCGGTTCCGGAACATGTTCCGGTGCTTATGGAACATGTTCCGGCGTTTCCGGAACATGTTCCGGCGGTTCCGGAATACGTTCCGGTGCTTGCGGAACATGTTCCGGTGGTCCCGGAACATGTTCCGGTGGTTCCGGAACATGTTCCGCTGGTTCCGGAACATGTTCCGGTGGTTCCGGAAGATGTTGCGGTGGTTCCGGAACATGTTCCGGTGGTTCCGGAACATGTTCCGGTGTTCCCGGATCATGTTCCGGTGGTTCCGGAACATGTTCCGGTGGTTCCGGAACATTTTCCGGTGCTTCCGGAAAATGTTCCGGCGGTTCGGCAACATGTTCCGGTGCTTCCAGAACATGTTCCGGAAGCGGTTCCGGAACATGTTCCGGCGGTTGCGGAACATGTTCCAGCGCCTCCGGAGCACGTTCCGGCGGTTCCGGAACATGTTCCGGTGCTTCCGGAACATGTTCCGGCGCTTCCGGAACAGGTTCCGGCGGTTCCGGAATATTTTCCGGCGCTTCCGGAACATGTTCCGGCAGTTCCGGAACATGTTCCGGTGCTTCCGGAATATGTTCCGGCGGTTCCGGAACATGTTCCGGTGCTTCCGCAACATGTTCCGGTGCTTCCGGAACATGTTCCGGCAGTTCCGGAACGTGTTCCCACGCTTCCGGAACATTTTCCGGCGCTTCCGGAACATGTTCCGGCGGTTCCGGAACATGTTCCGGCGGTTGCGGAAAATGTTCCGGCGGTTCCGGAACATGTTCCGGCGCTTCCGGAGCATCTTCCGATGCTTCCGGAACATGCCCCGGCGGTTCCGGAACATGCCCCGGCGGTTCCGGAACATGTTCCGGCAGTTCCGGAACATATTCCGGCGGTTCCGGAACATGTTCCGGTGGTTCCGAAGCATGTTCCAGTGCTTCCGGAACATGTTCCGGCGGTTCCGGAACCTGTTCCGGTGCTTCCGGAACATGTTCCGGCGCTTCCGGAACATGTTCGGGTGCTTCCGGAACATATTCCTGCGGTTCCGGAACATGTTCCGGCGGTTCCGGAACATGTTCCGGCGCTTCCGGAACATGTTCCGGTGCTTCCGGAACATGTTCCGGCGTTTCCGGAACATGTTCGGGCGGTTCCGGAATACGTTCCGGCGGTTCCGGAAGTATGTTCCGGAACATGTTCCGGTGCTTCCGGAACATGTTCCGGCGGTTCGAAAACATGTTCCGGCGGTTCCGGAACATGTTCCGGTGCTTCCGGAACATGTTCCGGTGCTTCCCGAACATGTTCCGGTGCTTCCGGAACATGTTCCGGTGCTTCCGGAACATGTTCCAGCAGTTCCGGAACATGTTCCGGTGCTTCCGGAACATGTTCCGGCGGTTCGGGAACATGTTCCGGCGGTTCCGGAACATGTTCCGGCGCTTCCGGAACATGTTCTGGTGCTTCCGGAACATGTTCCGGCGCTTCCAGAACATGTTCCGGCGCTTCCAGAACATGTTCCGGTGCTTCCGGAACATGTTCCGGCGCTTCCAGAACATGTTCCGGCGCTTCCGGAACATGTTCCGACGGTTCCGGAACATGTTCCGGCGCTTCCGGAACATGTTCCGGCGGTTCCAGAACATGTTCCAGTGCTTCCGGAACATGTTCCGGCGCTTCCGGACCATGTTTCGGTGCTTCCGGAACATGTTCCTGCGGTTCCGGAACATGTTCCGGCGGTTCCGGAACATGTTCCGGCGCTTCCGGAACATCTTCCGGTGCATCCGGAACATGTTCCGGCGGTTCTGGAACATGTTCCGGCGGTTCCGGAACATGTTCCGGTGCTTATGGAACATGTTCCGGCGTTTCCGGAACATGTTCCGGCGGTTCCGGAATACGTTCCGGTGCTTGCGGAACATGTTCCGGTGCTTGCGGAACATGTTCCGGTGGTTCCGGAACATGTTCCGGGGGTTCCGGAAGATGTTCCGGTGGTTCCGGGACATGTTCCGGTGGTTCCGGAACATGTTCCGGTGGTCCTGGAACATGTTCCGGTGCTTCCGGAACATGTTCCGGTGTTCCCGGATCATGTTCCAGTGGTTCCGGAACATGTTCCGGTGGTTCCGGAACATTTTCCGGTGCTTCCGGAAAATGTTCCGGCGGTTCGGCAACATGTTCCGGTGCTTCCAGAACATGTTCCGGAAGCGGTTCCGGAACATGTTCCGGCGGTTGCGGAACATGTTCCAGCGCCTCCGGAGCACGTTCCGGCGGTTCCGGAACATGTTCCGGTGCTTCCGGAACATGTTCCGGCAGTTCCGGAACATGTTCCGGTGCTTCCGGAATATGTTCCGGCGGTTCCGGAACATGTTCCGGTGCTTCCGCAACATGTTCCGGCGGTTCCGGAACATGTTCCGGCAGTTCCGGAACATATTCCGGCGGTTCCGGAACATGTTCCGGTGGTTCCGAAGCATGTTCCAGTGCTTCCGGAACATGTTCTGGTTCTTCCGGAACATGTTCCGGTGCTTCCGGAACATGTTCCGGCGCTTCCGGAACATGTTCCGGTGCTTCCGGAACATATTCCTGCGGTTCCGGAACATGTTCCGGCGGTTCCGGAACATGTTCCGGCGCTTCCGGAACATGTTCCGGTGCTTCCGGAACATGTTCCGGCGTTTCCGGAACATGTTCGGGCGGTTCCGGAATACGTTCCGGCGGTTCCGGAAGTATGTTCCGGAACATGTTCCGGTGCTTCCGGAACATGTTCCGGCGGTTCGAAAACATGTTCCGGCGGTTCCGGAACATGTTCCGGTGCTTCCGGAACATGTTCCGGTGCTTCCCGAACATGTTCCGGTGCTTCCGGAACATGTTCCGGTGCTTCCGGAACATGTTCCAGCAGTTCCGGAACATGTTCCGGTGCTTCCGGAACATGTTCCGGCGGTTCGGGAACATGTTCCGGCGGTTCCGGAACATGTTCCGGCGCTTCCGGAACATGTTCCGGTGCTTCCAGAACATGTTCTGGTTCTTCCGGAACATGTTCCGGTGGCTTCCGGAACATGTTCCGGTGCTTCCAGAACATGTTCTGGTTCTTCCGGAACATGTTCCGGTGCTTCCGGAACATGTTCCGGCAGTTCCGGAACATGTTCCGGTGCTTCCGGAACATGTTCCGGCGGTTCGAAAACATGTTCCGGCGGTTCCGGAACATGTTCCGGTGCTTCCGGAACATGTTCCGGTGCTTCCCGAACATGTTCCGGTGCTTCCGGAACATGTTCCAGCAGTTCCGGAACATGTTCCAGCAGTTCCGGAACATGTTCCGGTGCTTCCGGAACATGTTCCGGCGGTCCGGGAACATGTTCCGGCGGTTCCGGAACATGTTCCGGCGCTTCCGGAACATGTTCCGGTGCTTCCAGAACATGTTCTGGTTCTTCCGGAACATGTTCCGGTGGCTTCCGGAACATGTTCCGGTGCTTCCAGAACATGTTCTGGTTCTTCCGGAACATGTTCCGGTGGCTTCCGGAACATGTTCCGGTGCTTCCAGAACATGTTCTGGTTCTTCCGGAACATGTTCCGGTGCTTCCGGAACATGTTCGGGCGGTTCCGGAATACGTTCCGGCGGTTCCGGAAGTATGTTCCGGAACATGTTCCGGTGCTTCCGGAACATGTTCCGGCGGTTCGAAAACACGTTCCGGCGGTTCCGGAACATGTTCCGGTGCTTCCGGAACATGTTCCGGTGCTTCCCGAACATGTTCCGGTGCTTCCGGAACATGTTCCGGTGCTTCCGGAACATGTTCCAGCAGTTCCGGAACATGTTCCGGTGCTTCCGGAACATGTTCCGGCGGTTCGGGAACATGTTCCGGCGGTTCCGGAACATGTTCCGGCGCTTCCGGAACATGTTCTGGTGCTTCCGGAACATGTTCCGGCGCTTCCAGAACATGTTCCGGCGCTTCCAGAACATGTTCCGGTGCTTCCGGAACATGTTCCGGCGCTTCCAGAACATGTTCCGGCGCTTCCGCAACATGTTCCGACGGTTCCGGAACATGTTCCGGCGCTTCCGAAGCATGTCCCAGTGCTTCCGGAACATGTTCCGGCGGTTCCGGAACATGTTCCGGCGGTTCCAGAACATGTTCCAGTGCTTCCGGAACATGTTCCGGCGCTTCCGGACCATGTTCCGGTGCTTCCGGAACATGTTCCTCCGGTTCCGGAACATGTTCCGGCGGTTCCGGAACATGTTCCGGCGCTTCCGGAACATCTTCCGGTGCATCCGGAACATGTTCCGGCGGTTCTGGAACATGTTCCGGCGGTTCCGGAACATGTTCCGGTGCTTATGGAACATGTTCCGGCGTTTCCGGGACATGTTCCGGCGGTTCGAGAATACGTTCCGGTGCTTGCGGAACATGTTCCGGTGCTTGCGGAACATGTTCTGGTGGTTCCGGAACATGTTCCGGTGGTTCCGGAAGATGTTCCGGTGGTTCCGGGACATGTTCCGGTGGTTCCGGAACATGTTCCGGTGGTCCCGGAACATGTTCCGGTGGTTCCGGAACATGTTCCGGTGTTCCCGGATCATGTTCCAGTGGTTCCGGAACATGTTCCGGTGGTTCCGGAACATTTTCCGGTGCTTCCGGAAAATGTTCCGGCGGTTCGGCAACATGTTCCGGTGCTTCCAGAACATGTTCCGGAAGCGGTTCCGGAACATGTTCCGGCGGTTGCGGAACATGTTCCAGCGCCTCCGGAGCACGTTCCGGGGGTTCCGGAACATGTTCCGGTGCTTCCGGAACATGTTCCGGCGCTTCCGGAACAAGTTCCGGCGGTTCCGGAATATTTTCCGGCGCTTCCGGAACATGTTCCGGCAGTTCCGGAACATGTTCCGGTGCTTCCGCAACATGTTCCGGCGGTTCCGGAACATGTTCCGGCGGTTCCGGAACATATTCCGGCGGTTCCCGAACATGTTCCGGTGGTTCCGAAGCATGTTCCAGTGCTTCCGGAACATGTTCCGGCGGTTCCGGAACCTGTTCCGGTGCTTCCGGAACATGTTCCGGCGCTTCCGGAACATGTTCCGGTGCTTCCGGAACATATTCCTGCGGTTCCGGAACATGTTCCGGCGGTTCCGGAACATGTTCCGGCGCTTCCTGAACATGTTCCGGTGCTTCCGGAACATGTTCCGGCGTTTCCGGAACATGTTCGGGCGGTTCCGGAATACGTTCCGGCGGTTCCGGAAGTATGTTCCGGAACATGTTCCGGTGCTTCCGGAACATGTTCCGGCGGTTCGAAAACATGTTCCGGCGGTTCCGGAACATGTTCCGGTGCTTCCGGAACATGTTCCGGTGCTTCCCGAACATGTTCCGGTGCTTCCGGAACATGTTCCGGTGCTTCCGGAACATGTTCCAGCAGTTCCGGAACATGTTCCGGTGCTTCCGGAACATGTTCCGGCGGTTCGGGAACATGTTCCGGCGGTTCCGGAACATGTTCCGGCGCTTCCGGAACATGTTCCGGTGCTTCCAGAACATGTTCTGGTTCTTCCGGAACATGTTCCGGTGGCTTCCGGAACATGTT
The DNA here is from genome assembly GCA_964036045.1 of Eutreptiella sp. 'Long Island Sound 2002'. NCBI lineage: Eukaryota > Euglenozoa > Euglenophyceae > Eutreptiales > Eutreptiaceae > Eutreptiella > Eutreptiella sp. 'Long Island Sound 2002'. The sequence goes on from OZ038385.1 coordinate 37,927,964, forward strand.
CCGGTGCTTCCAGAACATGTTCTGGTTCTTCCGGAACATGTTCCGGTGCTTCCGGAACATGTTCCGGCAGTTCCGGAACATGTTCCGGTGCTTCCGGAACATGTTCCGGCGGTTCGAAAACATGTTCCGGCGGTTCCGGAACATGTTCCGGTGCTTCCGGAACATGTTCCGGTGCTTCCCGAACATGTTCCGGTGCTTCCGGAACATGTTCCAGCAGTTCCGGAACATGTTCCAGCAGTTCCGGAACATGTTCCGGTGCTTCCGGAACATGTTCCGGCGGTCCGGGAACATGTTCCGGCGGTTCCGGAACATGTTCCGGCGCTTCCGGAACATGTTCCGGTGCTTCCAGAACATGTTCTGGTTCTTCCGGAACATGTTCCGGTGGCTTCCGGAACATGTTCCGGTGCTTCCAGAACATGTTCTGGTTCTTCCGGAACATGTTCCGGTGGCTTCCGGAACATGTTCCGGTGCTTCCAGAACATGTTCTGGTTCTTCCGGAACATGTTCCGGTGCTTCCGGAACATGTTCGGGCGGTTCCGGAATACGTTCCGGCGGTTCCGGAAGTATGTTCCGGAACATGTTCCGGTGCTTCCGGAACATGTTCCGGCGGTTCGAAAACACGTTCCGGCGGTTCCGGAACATGTTCCGGTGCTTCCGGAACATGTTCCGGTGCTTCCCGAACATGTTCCGGTGCTTCCGGAACATGTTCCGGTGCTTCCGGAACATGTTCCAGCAGTTCCGGAACATGTTCCGGTGCTTCCGGAACATGTTCCGGCGGTTCGGGAACATGTTCCGGCGGTTCCGGAACATGTTCCGGCGCTTCCGGAACATGTTCTGGTGCTTCCGGAACATGTTCCGGCGCTTCCAGAACATGTTCCGGCGCTTCCAGAACATGTTCCGGTGCTTCCGGAACATGTTCCGGCGCTTCCAGAACATGTTCCGGCGCTTCCGCAACATGTTCCGACGGTTCCGGAACATGTTCCGGCGCTTCCGAAGCATGTCCCAGTGCTTCCGGAACATGTTCCGGCGGTTCCGGAACATGTTCCGGCGGTTCCAGAACATGTTCCAGTGCTTCCGGAACATGTTCCGGCGCTTCCGGACCATGTTCCGGTGCTTCCGGAACATGTTCCTCCGGTTCCGGAACATGTTCCGGCGGTTCCGGAACATGTTCCGGCGCTTCCGGAACATCTTCCGGTGCATCCGGAACATGTTCCGGCGGTTCTGGAACATGTTCCGGCGGTTCCGGAACATGTTCCGGTGCTTATGGAACATGTTCCGGCGTTTCCGGGACATGTTCCGGCGGTTCGAGAATACGTTCCGGTGCTTGCGGAACATGTTCCGGTGCTTGCGGAACATGTTCTGGTGGTTCCGGAACATGTTCCGGTGGTTCCGGAAGATGTTCCGGTGGTTCCGGGACATGTTCCGGTGGTTCCGGAACATGTTCCGGTGGTCCCGGAACATGTTCCGGTGGTTCCGGAACATGTTCCGGTGGTCCCGGAACATGTTCCGGTGGTTCCGGAACATGTTCCGGTGTTCCCGGATCATGTTCCAGTGGTTCCGGAACATGTTCCGGTGGTTCCGGAACATTTTCCGGTGCTTCCGGAAAATGTTCCGGCGGTTCGGCAACATGTTCCGGTGCTTCCAGAACATGTTCCGGAAGCGGTTCCGGAACATGTTCCGGCGGTTGCGGAACATGTTCCAGCGCCTCCGGAGCACGTTCCGGGGGTTCCGGAACATGTTCCGGTGCTTCCGGAACATGTTCCGGCGCTTCCGGAACAAGTTCCGGCGGTTCCGGAATATTTTCCGGCGCTTCCGGAACATGTTCCGGCAGTTCCGGAACATGTTCCGGTGCTTCCGCAACATGTTCCGGCGGTTCCGGAACATGTTCCGGCGGTTCCGGAACATATTCCGGCGGTTCCCGAACATGTTCCGGTGGTTCCGAAGCATGTTCCAGTGCTTCCGGAACATGTTCCGGCGGTTCCGGAACCTGTTCCGGTGCTTCCGGAACATGTTCCGGCGCTTCCGGAACATGTTCCGGTGCTTCCGGAACATATTCCTGCGGTTCCGGAACATGTTCCGGCGGTTCCGGAACATGTTCCGGCGCTTCCTGAACATGTTCCGGTGCTTCCGGAACATGTTCCGGCGTTTCCGGAACATGTTCGGGCGGTTCCGGAATACGTTCCGGCGGTTCCGGAAGTATGTTCCGGAACATGTTCCGGTGCTTCCGGAACATGTTCCGGCGGTTCGAAAACATGTTCCGGCGGTTCCGGAACATGTTCCGGTGCTTCCGGAACATGTTCCGGTGCTTCCCGAACATGTTCCGGTGCTTCCGGAACATGTTCCGGGGCTTCCGGAACATGTTCCAGCAGTTCCGGAACATGTTCCGGTGCTTCCGGAACATGTTCCGGCGGTTCGGGAACATGTTCCGGCGGTTCCGGAACATGTTCCGGCGCTTCCGGAACATGTTCCGGTGCTTCCAGAACATGTTCTGGTTCTTCCGGAACATGTTCCGGTGGCTTCCGGAACATGTTCCGGTGCTTCCAGAACATGTTCTGGTTCTTCCGGAACATGTTCCGGTGCTTCCGGAACATGTTCCGGCAGTTCCGGAACATGTTCTGGCGGTTCCGGAACATGTTCCGGCGCTTCCGGAACATGTTCCGGTGCTTCCAGAACATGTTCTGGTTCTTCCGGAACACGTTCCAGTGCTTCCGGAACATGTACCGGCAGTTCCAGAACATGTTCCGGCGCTTCCGGAACATGTTCCGGCGCTTCCAGAACATGTTCCGGTGGTTCCGGAACATGTTCCGGCGGTTCCAAAACATGTTCCGGCGGTTCCGGAACATGTTCTGGTGCTTCCGGAACATGTTCAGGCGGTTCGGGAACATGTGCCGGCGGTTCCGGAACATGTTCCGGTGCTTCCGGAACATGTTCCGGCGTTTCCGGAACATGTTCCGGCGGTTCCGGAATACGTTCCGGCGGTTGCGGAACACGTTCCGGCGGTTCCGGAACATTTTCCGGTGCTTCCGGAAAATGTTCCGGCGGCTCGGCAACATGTTCCGGTGCTTCCAGAACATGTTCCGGAAGCGGTTCCGGAACATGTTCCGGCGCTTCCGGAACATGTTCCGGCGGTTGCGGAACATGTTCCAGCGCTTCCGGAACAGGTTCCGGCGGTTCCGGAATATTTTCCGGCGCTTCCGGAACATGTTCCGGCATTTTCGGAACATGTTCCGGTGCTTCGGGAATATGTTCCGGCGGTTCCAGAACATGTTCCGGTGTTCCCGGAACATGTTCCGGCAGTTCCGGAACATGTTCCGACGCTCCCGCAACATTTTCCGGCGCTTCCGGAACATGTTCCGGCGGTTCCGGAACATGTTCTGGCGGTTGCGGAAAATGTTCCGGCGGTTCCGGAACATGTTCCGGCGCTTCCGGAGCATGTTCCGATGCTTCCGGAACGTGTTCCGGCGGTTCCGGAACATGCCCCGGCGGTTCCGGAACATGTTCCGGCGCTTCCGGAACATGTTCCGGCGCTTCCGGAACATGTTCCGCTGGTTCCGGAACATGTTCCGGTGGTTCCAGAACATGTTCCGGTGCTTCCGGAACATGTTCCGGCAGTTCCGGAACATGTTCCGGCGGTTCCGGAACATGTTCTGGCGCTTCCGGAAAATGTTCCGGCGGTTCCGGAACATGTTCCGGCGGTTGCAGAAAATGTTCCGGCGGTTCCGGAACATGTTCCGGCGCTTCCGAAGCATGTTCCAGTGCTTCCGGAACATGTTCCGGCGGTTCCGGAACATGTTCCGGTGCTTCCGGAACATGTTCCGGCGCTTCCGAAACATGTTCCGGTGCTTCCGGAACATGTTCCTGCGGTTCCGGAACATGTTCCGGCGGTTCCGGAACATGTTTCGGCGCTTCCGCAACATGTTCCGGTGCTTCCGGAACATGTTCCGGCGGTTCCGGAACATGTTCCGGCGGTTCCGGAAGACGTTCTGGCGGTTCCGGAACACGTTCCGGCGGTTCCGGAACATTTTCCGGTGCTTCCGGAAAATGTTCCGGCGGTTTCGCAACATGTTCCGGTGCTTCCGGAACATGTTCGGGCGCTTCCGGAACATGTTCCTGCGGTTCCGGAACATGTTCCGGTGCTTCTGGAACATGTTCCGGCGGTTCCGGAACATGTTCCGGCGCTTCCGGAACATGTTCCGGCGCTTCCGGACCATTTTCCGGCGGTTCGGGAACATGTTCCTGCGGTTCCGGAACATGTTCCGGCGCTTCCGGAACATGTTCCGGTGCTTCCGGACCATGCTCCGGTGCTTCCGGAACATGTTCCTGCGGTTCTGGAACATGTTCCGGCGGTTCCGGAACATGTTCCGGCGCTTCCGGAACATGTTCCGGTGCTTCCGGAACATGTTCCGGCGTTTCCGGAACATGTTCCGGCGTTTCCGGAACATGTTCCGGCGGTTCCGGAATACGTTCCGGCGGTTCCGGAACACGTTCCGGCGGTTCCGGAACATTTTCCGGTGCTTCCGGAAAATGTTCCGGCGGTTCGGCAACATGTTCCGGTGCTTCCAGATCATGTTCCGGAAGCGGTTCCGGAACATGTTCCGGCGCTTCCGGAACATGTTCCGGCAGTTCCGGAACATGTTCCGGCGCCTCCGGAGCATGTTCCGGCGGTTCCGGAACATGTTCCGGTGCTTCCGCAACATGTTCCGGTGCTTCCGGAACATGTTCCGGCAGTTCCGGAACATGTTCCGGTGGTTCCGGAACATGTTCCGGTGGTCCCAGAACATGTTCCGGTGTTCCCGGAACATGTTCCGGAACCACCGGAACATGTTCCCGGACCAGCGGAACATGTTCCGGGAGCACCGGAACATGTTCCGCAAGCACCGGAACATGTTCCGCAAGCACCGGAACATGTTCCCGGACCACCGGAACATGTTCCGGGAGCACCGGAACATGTTCCGGAACCACCGGAACATGTTCCGGGAGCACCGGAACATGTTCCGGAACCAGCGGAATTTGTTCCGGAACCACTGGAACATGTTCCGCAAGCACCGGAACATGTCCCGGAACCACCGGAACATGTTCCGGGAACACCGGAACATGTTCCGGAACTGGCGGAACATGTTCCGGAAGCACCGGAACATGTTCTGGAAGCACCGGAACATGTTCCGGGAGCACCGGAACATGTTCCGGAAGCACCGGAACATGTTCCGGGACCACCGGAACATGTTCCGGGACCACCTGAACATGTTCCGGGACCACCTGAACATGTTCCGGAAGCACCGGAACATGTTCCGGGACCACCGGAACATGTTCCGGAACCAGCGGAACATGTTCCGGAACCACCGGAACATGTTCCGGAACCACCGGAACATGTTCCGGAACCACCGGAACATGATCCGGGAACACCGGAACATGTTCCCGGACCACCGGAACATGTTCCGGGAGCACCGGAACATGTCCCCGGAGCACCGGAACATGTTCCGGGAGCACCGGAACATGTTCCGGAACCACCGGAAGAAGTACCGGGAGCACCGGAACATGTTCCGGAACCAGCGGAACATGTTCCGGAACCACCGGAACATGTTCCCGGACCACCGGAACATGTCCCGGAACCACCGGAACATGTTCCGGGAACACCGGAACATGTTCCGGAACCACCGGAACATGTTCCGGACCACCGGAAGATGTTCCGGAAGCACCGGAAGATGTTCCGGGACCACCGGAACATGTTCCGGGACCACCGGAACGTGTTCCGGAACCACCGGAACATGTTCTGGGACCACCGGATCATGTTCCGGAAGCACCGGAACATGTTCCGGGACCACCGGAACATGTTCCGGAACCACCGGAACATGTTCCGGGACCACTGGAACATGTTCCGGGACCACCGGAACATGATCCGGGAACACCGGAACATGTTCCGGAACCACCGGAAAATGTTCCGGGACCACCGGAACATGTTCCGGAACCACCGGAACATGTTCCGGAACCAGCGGAACATGTTCCGGAACCACCGGAACATGTTCCGGAACCACCGCAACATGTTCCGGAACCACCGGAACATGTTCCGGGACCACCGGAACATGTTCCGGAACCAGCGGAACATGTTCCGGAAGCACCGGAACATGTTCCGCAAGCACCGGAACATGTTCCGGGACCACCGGAACATGTTCCGCAAGCACCGGAACATGTTCCGCAAGCACCGGAACATGTTCCCGGACCACCGGAACATGTTCCGGGACTACCGGAACATGTTCCGGAACCACCGGAACATGGGCCGGAACCACCGGAAGATGTTCCGGGAGTTCCGGAACATTTTCTGGAACCAGCGGACCATGTTCCGGAACCACCGGAACATGTTCCGCAAGCACTGGAACATGTTCCGGAACCACCGGAACATGTCCCGGAACCACCGGAACATGTTCCGGGAACACCGGAACATGTTCCGGAACCACCGGAACATGTTCCGGAACCACCGGAACATGTTCCGGGACCACCGGAACATGTTCCGCAAGCACCGGAACATGTTCCGCAAGCACCGGAACATGTTCCCGGACCACCGGAACATGTTCCGGGAGCACCGGAACATGTTCCGGAACCACCGGAACATGTTCCGGGAGCACCGGAACATGTTCTGGAACCAGCGGAACATGTTCCGGAACCACCGGAACATGTTCCGGGACCACCTGAACATGTTCCGGAAGCACCGGAACATGTTCCGGGACCACCGGAACATGTTCCGGAACCAGCGGAACATGTTCCGGAACCACCGGAACATGTTCCGGAACCACCGGAACATGTTCCGGAACCACCGGAACATGATCCGGGAACACCGGAACATGTTCCGGAACCACCGGAACATGTTCGGGGACCACCGGAACATCTTCCGGAACCATCGGAACATGTTCCGGAACCAGCGGAACATGTTCTGGAACCACCGGAACATGTTCCGGAACAACCGGAACATGTTCCGGGCCCACCGGAACATGTTCCGGAACCACCGGAACATGTTCTGGAACCAGCGGAACATCTTCCGGGACCACCGGAACATGTTCCGCAAGCACCGGAACATGTTCCGCAAGCACCGGAACATGTTCCCGGACCACCGGAACATGTTCCGGGAGCACCGGAACATGTTCCGGGAGCACCGGAACATGTTCCGGAAGCACCGGAACATGTTCCGGGAGCACCGGAACATGTTCCGGGACCACCTGAACATGTTCCGGGACCACCTGAACATGTTCCGGAAGCACCGGAACATGTTCCGGGACCACCGGAACATGTTCCGGAACCACCGGAACATGTTCCGGAACCACCGGAACATGTTCTGGAACCACCGGAACATGATCCGGGAACACCGGAACATGTTCCGGAACCATCGGAACATGTTCCGGAACCAGCGGAACATGTTCCGGAACCACCGGAACATGTTCCGGAACAACCGGAACATGTTCCGGGCCCACCGGAACATGTTCCGGAACCACCGGAACATGTTCTGGAACCAGCGGAACATCTTCCGGAACCACCGGAACATGTTCCGCAAGCACCGGAACATGTTCCAGAACCACCGGAACATGTTCCGGAACCACCGGAAGATGTTCCGCAACCACCGGAACATGTTCCGGAACCACCGGAACATGTTCCGGAACCACAGGAACATGTTCCGGGACCCCCAGAACATGTTCCGGAAGCACCGGAACATGTTCTGGGACCACCGGAACATGTTCCGGAAGCACCGGAACATGTTCCGCAAGCACCGGAACATGTTCCCGGACCACCGGAACATGTTCCGGGAGCACCGGAACATGTCCCCGGAGCACCGGAACATGTTCCGGGAGCACCGGAACATGTTCCGGAACCACCGGAAGAAGTACCGGGAGCACCGGAACATGTTCCGGAACCAGCGGAACATGTTCCGGAACCACCGGAACATGTTCCCGGACCACCGGAACATGTTCCGCAAGCACCGGAGCATGTTCCGCAAGCACCGGAACATGTTCCGGGAACACCGGAACATGTTCCGGAACCACCGGAACATGTTCCGGAACCACCGGAACATGTTCCGGGACCACCGGAAAATGTTTCGGAACCACCGGAACATGTTCCGGGACCACCGGAACATGTTCCGGAACCACCGGAACGTGTTACGGAACCACCGGAACATGTTCCGGAACCACCGGAACATGTTCCGGGACCACCGGAACATATTCCGGAACCAGCGGAACATGTTCCGGAAGTACCGGAACATGTTCCGCAAGCACCGGAACATGTTCCGGAACCACCGGAACATGTCCCGGAACCACCGGAACATGTTCCGGGAACACCGGAACATGTTCCGGAACCACCGGAACATGTTCCGGACCACCGGAAGATGTTCCGGAAGCACCGGAAGATGTTCCGGGACCACCGGAACATGTTCCGGGACCACCGGAACGTGTTCCGGAACCACCGGAACATGTTCTGGGACCACCGGATCATGTTCCGGAAGCACCGGAACATGTTCCGGGACCACCGGAACATGTTCCGGAACCACCGGAACATGTTCCGGGACCACTGGAACATGTTCCGGGACCACCGGAACATGATCCGGGAACACCGGAACATGTTCCGGAACCACCGGAAAATGTTCCGGGACCACCGGAACATGTTCCGGAACCACCGGAACATGTTCCGGAACCAGCGGAACATGTTCCGGAACCACCGGAACATGTTCCGGAACCACCGCAACATGTTCCGGAACCACCGGAACATGTTCCGGGACCACCGGAACATGTTCCGGAACCAGCGGAACATGTTCCGGAAGCACCGGAACATGTTCCGCAAGCACCGGAACATGTTCCGGGACCACCGGAACATGTTCCGCAAGCACCGGAACATGTTCCGCAAGCACCGGAACATGTTCCCGGACCACCGGAACATGTTCCGGGAGCACCGGAACATGTTCCGGAACCACCGGAACATGGGCCGGAACCACCGGAAGATGTTCCGGGAGTTCCGGAACATGTTCCGGAACCAGCGGACCATGTTCCGGAACCACCGGAACATGTTCCGCAAGCACTGGAACATGTTCCGGAACCACCGGAACATGTCGTGGAACCACCGGAACATGTTCCGGGAACACCGGAACATGTTCCGGAACCACCGGAACATGTTCCGGAACCACCGGAACATGTTCCGGGACCACCGGAACATGTTCCGCAAGCACCGGAACATGTTCCGCAAGCACCGGAACATGTTCCCGGACCACCGGAACATGTTCCGGGAGCACCGGAACATGTTCCGGAACCACCGGAACATGTTCCGGGAGCACCGGAACATGTTCTGGAACCAGCGGAACATGTTCCGGAACCACCGGAACATGTTCCGCAAGCACCGGAACATGTTCCGGAACCACCGGAACATGTCCCGGAAGCACCGGAACATGTTCCGGGAACACCGGAACATGTTCCGGAACCACCGGAACATGTTCCGGAACCACCGGAACATGTTCCGGAAGCACCGGAACATGTTCCGGGAGCACCGGAACATGTTCCGGAAGCACCGGGACATGTTCCGGGACCACCGGATCATGTTCCGGAACCAGCGGAACATGTTCCGGAACCACCGGAACATGTTCCGGAACCACCGGAACATGTTCCGGGACCACCGGAACATGTTCCGCAAGCACCGGAACATGTTCCGCAAGCACCGGAACATGTTCCGGGAACACCGGAACATGTTCCGGAACCACCGGAACATGTTCCGGAAGCACCGGAACATGTCCCGGGACCCCCGGAACATGTTTCGGAACCACCGGAACATGTCCCGGGACCACCGGAACATGTTCCGGAACCACCGGAACATGTTCCGGGACCACCGGAACATGTTCCGGAACCAGCGGAACATGTTTCTGGAAGCACCGGAACATGTTCCGGAAGCACCGGAACATGTTCCGGGACCACCGGAACATGTTCCGGAAGCACCGGAACATGTTGCGGGACCACCGGAACATGTTCCGCAAGCGCTGGAACATGTTCCGCAAGCACCGGAACATGTTCCCGGACCAGCGGAACATGTTCCGGGAGCACCGGAACATGTTCCGGAACCACCGGAACATGTTCCGGGACCACCGGAACATGTTCCGGAACCACCGGAAGATGTTCCGGGAGCACCGGAACATGTTCCGGAACCACCGGAACATGTTCCGCAAGCACCGGAACATGTTCCGCAAGCACCGGAACATGTTCCGGAACCACCGGAACGTGTCCCGGAACCACCGGAACATGTTCCGGGACCACCGGAACATGTTCCGGGACCACCGGAACGTGTTCCGGAACCACCGGAACGTGTTCCGGAACCACCGGAACATGTTCTGGGACCACCGGATCATGTTCCGGAAGCACCGGAACATGTTCCGGGACCACCGGAACATGTTCCGGTGGTTCCGGAACATGTTCCGGAACCACCGGAACATGTTCCGGGACCACCGGAACATGTTCCGGAACCACCGGAACATGTTCCGGAACCACCGGAACATGTTCCGGAACCAGCGGAATATGTTCCGGAACCACCGGAACATGTTCCTGGACCACCGGAACATGTTCCGGAACCAGCGGAACATGTTCCGGAAGCACCGGAACATGTTCCGGGACCACCGGAACATGTTCCGCAAGCACCGGAACATGTTCCGCAAGCACCGGAACATGTTCCCAGACCACCGGAACATGTTCCGGGAGCACCGGAACATGTTCCTGAACCACCGGAACATGTTCCGGGAGCACCGGAACATGTTCCGGAACCACCGGAACATGGGCCGGAACCACCGGAAGATGTTCAGGGAGTTCTGGAACATGTTCCGGAACCAGCGGACCATGTTCCGGAACCACCGGAACATGTTCCGCAAGCACCGGAACATGTTCCGGAACCACCGGAACATGTCCCGGAACCACCGGAACATGTTCCGGGAGCACCGGAACATGTTCCGGAACCACCGGAACATGTTCCGGAACCACCGGAACATGTTCCGGGACCACCGGAACATGTTCCGCAAGCACCGGAACATGTTCCGCAAGCACCGGAACATGTTCCCGGACCACCGGAACATGTTCCGGGAGCACCGGAACATGTTCCGGAACCACCGGAACAGGTTCCGGGAGCACCGGAACATGTTCCGGAACCAGCGGAACATGTTCCGGAACCACCGGAACATGTTCCGCAAGCACCGGAACATGTTCCGGAACCACCGGAACATGTCCCGGAAGCACCGGAACATGTTCCGGGAACACCGGAACATGTTCCGGAACCACCGGAACATGTTCCGGAAGCACCGGAACATGTTCCGGAAGCACCTGAACATGTTCCGGGACCACCGGAACATGTTCCGGAAGCACCGGAACATGTTCCGGGACCACCGGAACATGTTCCGGGAGCACCGGAACATGTTCCGGAAGCACCGGGACATGTTCCGGGACCACCGGATCATGTTCCGGGACCAGCGGAACATGTTCCGGAACCACCGGAACATGTTCCGGAACCACCGGAACATGTTCCGGAACCACCGGAACATGATCCGGGAACACCGGAACATCTTCCGGAACCACCGGAACATGTTCCGGGACCACCGGAACATGTTCCGGAACCACCGGAACATGTTCCGGAACCACCGGAACATCTTCCGGAACCACCGGAATATGTTCCGGAACCAGCGGAAGATGTTCCGGAACCACCGGAACATGTTCCGGAACCACCGGAACATGTTCCGGAACCACTGGAACATGTTCCGGGACCACCGGAGCATTTTCCGCAAGCACCGGAACATGTTCCGCAAGCACCAGAACATGTTCCGGGAACACCGGAACATGTTCCGGAACCACCGGAACATGTTCCGGAAGCACCGGAACATGTCCCGGGACCACCGGAACATGTTTCGGAACCACCGGAACATGTTCGGCGACCACCGGAACATGTTCCGGAACCACCGGAACATCTTCCGGAACCACCGGAACATGTTCCGGGACCACCGGAACATGTTCCGGAACCAGCGGAACATGTTTCTGGAAGCACCGGAACATGTTCCGGAAGCACCGGAACATGTTCCGGGTCCACCGGAACATGTTCCGGAAGCACCGGAACATGTTCCGGGACCACCGGAACATGTTCCGGGACCACCGGAACATGTTCCGGAACCACCGGAACATGTTCCGGAACCACCGGAAGATGTTCCGCAAGCACCGGAACATGTTCCGCAAGCACCGGAACATGTTGCGGAACCACCGGAACATGTCCCGGAACCACCGGAACATGTTCCGGGAACACCGGAACATGTTCCGGGACCACCGGAACATGTTCCGGAACCACCGGAACATGTTCCGGAACCACCGGAACATGTTCCGGAACCACCAGAACATGTTCCGGGACCACCGGAACATGTTCAGGAACCAGCGGAACATGTTTCTGGAAGCACCGGAACATGTTCCGGAAACACCGGAACATGTTCCGGGACCACCGGAACATGTTCCGGAAGCACCGGAACATGTTCCGGGACCACCGGAACATGTTCCGGGACCACCCGAACATGTTCCGGGAGCACCGGAACATGTTCCGCAAGCACCGGAACATGTTCCGCAAGCACCGGAACATGTTCCTGGACCACCGGAACATGTTCCGGGAGCACCGGAACATGTTCCGGAACCACCGGAACATGTTCCGGGAGCACTGGAACATGTTCCGGAACCAGCGGAACATGTTCCGGAACCACCGGAACATGTTCCGCAAGCACCGGAACATGTTCCGGAACCACCGGAACATGTTCCGGAACCACCGGAACATGTTCCGGGAACACCGGAACATGTTCCGCAAGCACCGGAACATGTTGCGGAACCACCGGAACATGTCCCGGAACCACCGGAACATGTTCCGGGAACACCGGAACATGTTCCGGGACCACCGGAACATGTTCCGGAACCACCGGAACATGTTCCGGAACCACCGGAACATGTTCCGGAACCAGCGGAACATGTTCCGCAAGCACCGGAACATGTTCCGCAAGCACCGGAACATGTTGCGGAACCACCGGAACATGTCCCGGAACCACCGGAACATGTTCCGGGAACACCGGAACATGTTCCGGAACCACCGGAACATGTTCCGGAACCACCGGAACAGGTTCCGGGACCACCGGAACATGTTCCGCAAGCACCGGAACATGTTCCGCAAGCACCGGAACATGTTCCTGGACCACCGGAACATGTTCCGGGAGCACCGGAACATGTTCCGGAACCACCGGAACATGTTCCGGGACCACCGGAACATGTTCCGGAACCAGCGGAACATGTTCCGGAACCACCGGAACATGTTCCGCAAGCACCGGAACATGTTCCGGAACCACCGGAACATGTCCCGGAACCACCGGAACATGGTCCGGGAACACCGGAACATGTTCCGGAACCACCGGAACATGTTCCGGAAGCACCGGAACATGTTCCGGGACCACCGGAACATGTTCTGGAAGCACCGGAACATGTTCCGGGACCACCGGAACACGTTCCGGGACCACCGGAAAGTGTTCCGGAACCACCGGAACATGTTCCGGAACCACCAGAACATGTTCCGGAAGCACCGGAAGATGTTCCGGGACCACCGGAACATGTTCCGGAAGCACCGGAACATGTTCCGGGACCACCGGAACATGTTCCGGGGCCACCCGAACATGTTCCGGAACTAGCGGAACATGTTCCGGGAGCACCGGAACATGTTCCGCAAGCACCGGAACATGTTCCGGGAACACCGGAACATGTTCCGGAACCACCGGAACATGTTCCGGAACCACCGGAACATGTTTCGGAACCACCGGAACATGTTCGGCGACCACCGGAACATGTTCCGGAACCACCGGAACATCTTCCGGAACCACCGGAACATGTTCCGGGACCACCGGAACATGTTCCGGAACCAGCGGAACATGTTTCTGGAAGCACCGGAACATGTTCCGGAAGCACCGGAACATGTTCCGGGTCCACCGGAACATGTTCCGGAAGCACCGGAACATGTTCCGGGACCACCGGAACATGTTCCGGGACCACCGGAACATGTTCCGGAACCACCGGAACATGTTCCGGAACCACCGGAGGATGTTCCGCAAGCACCGGAACATGTTCCGCAAGCACCGGAACATGTTGCGGAACCACCGGAACATGTCCCGGAACCACCGGAACATGTTCCGGGAACACCGGAACATGTTCCGGGACCACCGGAACATGTTCCGGAACCACCGGAACATGTTCCGGAACCACCGGAACATGTTCCGGAACCACCAGAACATGTTCCGGGACCACCGGAACATGTTCCGGAACCAGCGGAACATGTTTCTGGAAGCACCGGAACATGTTCCGGAACCACCGGAACATGTTCCGGGACCACCGGAACATGTTCCGGAAGCACCGGAACATGTTCCGGGACCACCGGAACATGTTCCGGGACCACCCGAACATGTTCCGGGAGCACCGGAACATGTTCCGCAAGCACCGGAACATGTTCCGCAAGCACCGGAACATGTTCCTGGACCACCGGAACATGTTCCGGGAGCACCGGAACATGTTCCGGAACCACCGGAACATGTTCCGGGAGCACTGGAACATGTTCCGGAACCAGCGGAACATGTTCCGGAACCACCGGAACATGTTCCGCAAGCACCGGAACATGTTCCGGAACCACCGGAACATGTTCCGGAACCACCGGAACATGTTCCGGGAACACCGGAACATGTTCCGCAAGCACCGGAACATGTTGCGGAACCACCGGAACATGTCCCGGAACCACCGGAACATGTTCCGGGACCACCGGAACATGTTCCGGAACCACCGGAACATGTTCCGGAACCACCGGAACATGTTCCGGAACCAGCGGAACATGTTCCGCAAGCACCGGAACATGTTCCGCAAGCACCGGAACATGTTGCGGAACCACCGGAACATGTCCCGGAACCACCGGAACATGTTCCGGGAACACCGGAACATGTTCCGGAACCACCGGAACATGTTCCGGAACCACCGGAACAGGTTCCGGGACCACCGGAACATGTTCCGCAAGCACCAGAACATGTTCCGCAAGCACCGGAACATGTTCCTGGACCACCGGAACATGTTCCGGGAGCACCGGAACATGTTCCGGAACCACCGGAACATGTTCCGGGAGCACCGGAACATGTTCCGGAACCAGCGGAACATGTTCCGGAACCACCGGAACATGTTCCGCAAGCACCGGAACATGTTCCGGAACCACCGGAACATGTCCCGGAACCACCGGAACATGGTCCGGGAACACCGGAACATGTTCCGGAACCACCGGAACATGTTCCGGAAGCACCGGAACATGTTCTGGAAGCACCGGAACATGTTCCGGGACCACCGGAACACGTTCCGGGACCACCGGAAAGTGTTCTGGAACCACCGGAACATGTTCCGGAACCACCAGAACATGTTCCGGAAGCACCGGAAGATGTTCCGGGACCACCGGAACATGTTCCGGAAGCACCGGAACATGTTCCGGGACCACCGGAACATGTTCCGGGGCCACCCGAACATGTTCCGGAACTAGCGGAACATGTTCCGGGAGCACCGGAACATGTTCCGGAACCGCCGGAACATGTTCCGGGAGCACCGGAACATGTTCCGGAACCACCGGAACATCTTCCGGTGGTTCCGGAACATGTTCCGGAACCAGCGGAACATGTGCTCCCGGAACATGTTCCGGTGGTTCCGGAACATGTTCCGGTGGTCCCGGAACATGTTCCGGTGGTTCCGGAACATGTTCCGGTGCTCCCGGAACATCTTCCGGTGGTTCCGGAACATGTTCGGGTGCGGCTGTAACATGTTCCGGTGGTCCCGGAACATGTTCCGGCAGCACCGGAACATGTTCCGGAACCACCGGAACATGTTCCGGGTCCACCGGAACATGTTCCGGAAGCACCGGAACATGTTCCGGGACCACCGGAACATGTTCCGGGACCACCGGAACATGTTCCGGAACCACCGGAACATGTTCCGGAACCACCGGAAGATGTTCCGCAAGCACCGGAACATGTTCCGCGAGCACCGGAACATGTTGCGGAACCACCGGAACATGTCCCGGAACCACCGGAACATGTTCCGGGAACACCGGAACATGTTCCGGGACCACCGGAACATGTTCCGGAACCACCGGAACATGTTCCGGAACCACCGGAACATGTTCCGGAACCACCAGAACATGTTCCGGGACCACCGGAACATGTTCCGGAACCAGCGGAACATGTTTCTGGAAGCACCGGAACATGTTCCGGAAACACCGGAACATGTTCCGGGACCACCGGAACATGTTCCGGAAGCACCGGAACATGTTCCGGGACCACCGGAACATGTTCCGGGACCACCCGAACATGTTCCGGGAGCACCGGAACATGTTCCGCAAGCACCGGAACATGTTCCTGGACCACCGGAACATGTTCCGGGAGCACCGGAACATGTTCCGGAACCACCGGAACATGTTCCGGGAGCACCGGAACATGTTCCGGAACCAGCGGAACATGTTCCGGAACCACCGGAACATGTTCCGCAAGCACCGGAACATGTTCCGGAACCACCGGAACATGTTCCGGAACCACCGGAACATGTTCCGGGAACACCGGAACATGTTCCGCAAGCACCGGAACATGTTGCGGAACCACCGGAACATGTCCCGGAACCACCGGAACATGTTCCGGGACCACCGGAACATGTTCCGGAACCACCGGAACATGTTCCGGAACCACCGGAACATGTTCCGGAACCAGCGGAACATGTTCCGCAAGCACCGGAACATGTTGCGGAACCACCGGAACATGTCCCGGAACCACCGGAACATGTTCCGGGAACACCGGAACATGTTCCGGAACCACCGGAACATGTTCCGGAACCACCGGAACAGGTTCCGGGACCACCGGAACATGTTCCGCAAGCACCGGAACATGTTCCGCAAGCACCGGAACATGTTCCTGGACCACCGGAACATGTTCCGGGAGCACCGGAACATGTTCCGGAACCACCGGAACATGTTCCGGGAGCACCGGAACATGTTCCGGAACCAGCGGAACATGTTCCGGAACCACCGGAACATGTTCCGCAAGCACCGGAACATGTTCCGGAACCACCGGAACATGTCCCGGAACCACCGGAACATGGTCCGGGAACACCGGAACATGTTCCGGAACCACCGGAACATGTTCCGGAAGCACCGGAACATGTTCCGGGACCACCGGAACATGTTCTGGAAGCACCGGAACATGTTCCGGGACCACCGGAACACGTTCCGGGACCACCGGAAAGTGTTCCGGAACCACCGGAACATGTTCCGGAACCACCAGAACATGTTCCGGAAGCACCGGAAGATGTTCCGGGACCACCGGAACATGTTCCGGAAGCACCGGAACATGTTCCGGGACCACCGGAACATGTTCCGGGGCCACCCGAACATGTTCCGGAACTAGCGGAACATGTTCCGGGAGCACCGGAACATGTTCCGGAACCGCCGGAACATGTTCCGGGAGCACCGGAACATGTTCCGGAACCACCGGAACATCTTCCGGTGGTTCCGGAACATGTTCCGGAACCAGCGGAACATGTGCTCCCGGAACATGTTCCGGTGGTTCCGGAACATGTTCCGGTGGTCCCGGAACATGTTCCGGTGGTTCCGGAACATGTTCCGGTGCTCCCGGAACATCTTCCGGTGGTTCCGGAACATGTTCGGGTGCGGCCGTAACATGTTCCGGTGGTCCCGGAACATGTTCCGGCAGCACCGGAACATGTTCCGGAACCACCGGAACATGTTCCGGGACCACCGGAACATGTTCCGGGACCACCGGAACATGTTCCGGGAACACCGGAACATGTTCCGGAACCACCGGAACATGTTCCGGAAGCACCGGAACATGTTCCGGGACCACCGGAACATGTTCTGGAAGCACCGGAACATGTTCCGGGACCACCGGAACACGTTCCGGGACCACCGGAAAGTGTTCCGGAACCACCGGAACATGTTCCGGAACCACCAGAACATGTTCCGGAAGCACCGGAAGATGTTCCGGGACCACCGGAACATGTTCCGGAAGCACCGGAACATGTTCCGGGACCACCGGAACATGTTCCGGGGCCACCCGAACATGTTCCGGAACTAGCGGAACATGTTCCGGGAGCACCGGAACATGTTCCGGAACCGCCGGAACATGTTCCGGGAGCACCGGAACATGTTCCGGAACCACCGGAACATCTTCCGGTGGTTCCGGAACATGTTCCGGAACCAGCGGAACATGTGCTCCCGGAACATGTTCCGGTGGTTCCGGAACATGTTCCGGTGGTCCCGGAACATGTTCCGGTGGTTTTGGAACATGTTCCGGTGCTCCCGGAACATCTTCCGGTGGTTCCGGAACATGTTCGGGTGCGGCCGTAACATGTTCCGGTGGTCCCGGAACATGTTCCGGCAGCACCGGAACATGTTCCGGAACCACCGGAACATGTTCCGGGAACACCGGAACATGTTCCGGAAGCACCGGAACATGTTCCGGAAGCACCGGAACATGTTCCGGGACCACCGGAAGATGTTCCGGAAGCACCGGAACATGTTCCGGGACCACCGGAACATGTTCCGGGACCACCGGAACGTGTTCCGGAACCACCGGAACGTGTTCCGGAACCACCGGAACATGTTCCGGGACCACCGGAACATGTTCCGGAACCCCCGGAACATGTTCCGGAACCAGCGGAACATGTTCCGGAACCACCGGAACATGATCCGGGAACACCGGAACATGTTCCGCAAGCACCGGAACATGTTCCGGAACCACCGGAACATGTTCCGGAACCAGCGGAACATGGTCCGGAACCACCGCCACATGTTCCGGAACCACCGGAACATGTTCCGGAACCACCGGAACATGTTCCGGGACCACCGGAACATGTTCCGGAACCAGCGGAACATGTTCCGGAAGCACCGGAATATGTTCTGGAAGCACCGGAACATGTTCCGGGACCACCGGAACATGTTCCGCAAGCACCGGAACATGTTCCGCAAGCACCGGAACATGTTCCCGGACCACCGGAACATGTTCCGGGAGCACCGGAACATGTTCCGGAACCACCGGAACATGGGCCGGAACCACCGGAAGATGTTCCGGGAGCACCGGAACATGTTCCGGAACCAGCGGAACATGTTCCGGAACCACCGGAACATGTTCCGCAAGCACCGGAACATGTTCCGGAACCACCGGAACATGTCCCGGAACCACCGGAACATGTTCCGGGAACACCGGAACATGTTCCGGAACCACCGGAACATGTCCCGGAACCACCGGAACATGTTCCGGGAACACCGGAACATGTTCCGGAACCACCGGAACATGTTCCGGAACCACCGGAACAGGTTCCGGGACCAGCGGAACATGTTCCGGAACCACCGGAACGTGTTCCGCAAGCACCGGAACATGTTCCCGGACCACCGGAACATGTCCCGGAACCAACCGGAACATGTTCCGGAACCACCGGAACATGTCCCGGAACCACCGGAACATGTTCCGGGAACACCGGAACATGTTCTGGAACCACCGGAACATGTTCCGGAAGCACCGGAACATGTTCCGGAACCACCGGAACATGTTCCGGGACCACCGGAACATGTTCCGGAAGCACCGGAACATGTTCCGGGACCACCGGAACATGTTCCGGAAGCACCGGAACATGTTCCGGGACCACCGGAACATGTTCCGGGAGCACCGGAACATGTTCCGGAAGCACCGGAACATGTTCCGGGACCACCGGAACATGTTCTGGAACCAGCGGAACATGTTCCGGAACCACCGGAACATGTTCCGGAACCACCGGAACATGATCCGGGAACACCGGAACATGTTCCGGAACCACCGGAACATGTTCCGGGACCACTGGAACATGTTCCGGAACCACCGGAACATGTTCCGGAACCACCGGAACATCTTCCGGAACCACCGGAACATGTTCCGGAACCAGCGGAACATGTTCCGGAACCACCGGAACATGTTCCGGGACCACCGGAACATGTTCCGCAAGCACCGGAACATGTTCCGCAGGCACCGGAACATGTTCCGGGAACACCGGAACATGTTCCGGAACCACCGGAACATGTTCCGGAAGCACCGGGACATGTCCCGGGACCACCGGAACATGTTTCGGAACCACCGGAACATGTTCCGGGACCACCGGAACATGTTCCGGAACCACCGGAACATGTTCCGGAACCAGCGGAACATGTTTCTGGAAGCACCGGAACATGTTCTGGAAGCACCGGAACATGTTCCGGGACCACCGGAACATGATCCGGAAGCACCGGAACATGTTCCGGGCCCACCGGAACATGTTCCGCAAGCGCCGGAACATGTTCTGCAAGTACCGGAACATGTTCCCGGACCACCGGAACATGTTCCGGGAGCACCGGAACATGTTCCGCAAGCACCGGAACATGTTCCGGAACCACCGGAACATGTCCCGGAACCACCGGAACATGTTCCGGGACCACCGGAACACGTTCCGGGACCACCGGAAAGTGTTCCGGAACCACCGGAACATGTTCCGGAACCACCAGAACATGTTCCGGAAGCACCGGAATATGTTCTGGAAGCACCGGAACATGTTCCGGGACCACCGGAACATGTTCCGCAAGCACCGGAACATGTTCCGCAAGCACCGGAACATGTTCCCGGACCACCGGAACATGTTCCGGGAGCACCGGAACATGTTCCGGAACCACCGGAACATGGGCCGGAACCACCGGAAGATGTTCCGGGAGCACCGGAACATGTTCCGCAAGCACCGGAACATGTTCCGGAACCACCGGAACATGTTCCGCAAGCACCGGAACATGTTCCGGAACCACCGGAACATGTTCCGCAAGCACCGGAACATGTTCCGGAACCACCGGAACATGTCCCGGAACCACCGGAACATGTTCCGGGAACACCGGAACATGTTCCGGAACCACCGGAACATGTCCCGGAACCACCGGAACATGTTCCGGGAACACCGGAACATGTTCCGGAACCACCGGAACATGTTCCGGAACCACCGGAACAGGTTCCGGGACCAGCGGAACATGTTCCGGAACCACCGGAACATGTTCCGCAAGCACCGGAACATGTTCCCGGACCACCGGAACATGTCCCGGAACCAACCGGAACATGTTCCGGAACCACCGGAACATGTCCCGGAACCACCGGAACATGTTCCGGGAACACCGGAACATGTTCCGGAACCACCGGAACATGTTCCGGAAGCACCGGAACATGTTCCGGAACCACCGGAACATGTTCCGGAAGCACCGGAACATGTTCCGGGACCACCGGAACATGTTCCGGAAGCACCGGAACATGTTCCGGGACCACCGGAACATGTTCCGGAAGCACCGGAACATGTTCCGGGACCACCGGAACATGTTCCGGAAGCACCGGAACATGTTCCGGGACCACCGGAACATCTTCCGGGAGCACCGGAACATGTTCCGGAAGCACCGGAACATGTTCCGGGACCACCGGAACATGTTCTGGAACCAGCGGAACATGTTCCGGAACCACCGGAACATGTTCCGGAACCACCGGAACATGATCCGGGAACACCGGAACATGTTCCGGAACCACCGGAACATGTTCCGGGACCACTGGAACATGTTCCGGAACCACCGGAACATGTTCCGGAACCACCGGAACATCTTCCGGAACCACCGGAACATGTTCCGGAACCACCGGAACATCTTCCGGAACCACCGGAACATGTTCCGGGACCACCGGAACATGTTCCGCAAGCACCGGAACATGTTCCGCAGGCACCGGAACATGTTCCGGGAACACCGGAACATGTTCCGGAACCACCGGAACATGTTCCGGAAGCACCGGGACATGTCCCGGGACCACCGGAACATGTTTCGGAACCACCGGAACATGTTCCGGGACCACCGGAACATGTTCCGGAACCACCGGAACATGTTCCGGAACCACCGGAACATGTTCCGGGACCACCGGAACATGTTCCGGAACCAGCGGAACATGTTTCTGGAAGCACCGGAACATGTTCTGGAAGCACCGGAACATGTTCCGGGACCACCGGAACATGTTCTGGAAGCACCGGAACATGTTCCGGGCCCACCGGAACATGTTCCGCAAGCGCCGGAACATGTTCCGCAAGTACCGGAACATGTTCCCGGACCACCGGAACATGTTCCGGGAGCACCGGAACATGTTCCGGAACCACCGGAACATGTTCTGGGACCACCGGAACATGTTCCTGGACCACCGGAACATGTTCCGGGAGCACCGGAACATGTTCCGGAACCAGCGGAACATGTTCCGGGAGCACCGGAACATGTTCCGGAACCAGCGGAACATGTTCCGGAACCACCGGAACATGTTCCGCAAGCACCGGAACATGTTCCGGAACCACCGGAACATGTCCCGGAACCACCGGAACATGTTCCGGGACCACCGGAACACGTTCCGGGACCACCGGAAAGTGTTCCGGAACCACCGGAACATGTTCCGGAACCACCAGAACATGTTCCGGAAGCACCGGAAGATGTTCCGGGACCACCGGAACATGTTCCGGAAGCACCGGAACATGTTCCGGGACCACCGGAACATGTTCCGGGGCCACCCGAACATGTTCCGGAACTAGCGGAACATGTTCCGGGAGCACCGGAACATGTTCCGGGAGCACCGGAACATGTTCCGGAACCGCCGGAACATGTTCCGGGAGCACCGGAACATGTTCCGGAACCACCGGAACATCTTCCGGTGGTTCCGGAACATGTTCCGGAACCAGCGGAACATGTGCTCCCGGAACATGTTCCGGTGGTTCCGGAACATGTTCCGGTGCTCCCGGAACATCTTCCGGTGGTTCCGGAACATGTTCGGGTGCGGCCGTAACATGTTCCGGAACCAGCGGAACATGTTCCGGAACCAGCGGAACATGTTCCGCAAGCACCGGAACATGTTCCGGAACCACCGGAACATGTTCCGCAAGCACCGGAACATGTTCCGGAACCACCGGAACATGTTCCGCAAGCACCGGAACATGTTCCGGAACCACCGGAACATGTCCCGGAACCACCGGAACATGTTCCGGGAACACCGGAACATGTTCCGGAACCACCGGAACATGTCCCGGAACCACCGGAACATGTTCCGGAACCACCGGAACAGGTTCCGGGACCAGCGGAACATGTTCCGGAACCACCGGAACATGTTCCGCAAGCACCGGAACATGTTCCCGGACCACCGGAACATGTTCCGGGAGCACCGGAACATGTCCCGGAACCACCGGAACATGTTCCGGGAACACCGGAACATGTTCCGGAACCACCGGAACATGTTCCAGAAGCACCGGAACATGTTCCGGAACCACCGGAACATGTTCCGGAAGCACCGGAACATGTTCCGGGACCACCGGAACATGTTCCGGTGGTCCCGGAACATGTTCCGGAAGCACCGGAACATGTTCCGGGACCACCGGAACATGTTCCGGGAGCACCGGAACATGTTCCGGAACCACCGGAACATGTTCCGGGACCACCGGAACATGTTCTGGAACCAGCGGAACATGTTCCGGAACCACCGGAACATGTTCCGGAACCACCGGAACATGATACGGGAACACCGGAACATGTTCCGGAACCACCGGAACATGTTCCGGGACCACCGGAACATGTTCCGGAACCACCGGAACATCTTCCGGAACCACCGGAACATGTTCCGGAACCAGCGGAACATGTTCCGGAACCACCGGAACATGTTCCGGGACCACCGGAACATGTTCCGCAAGCACCGGAACATGTTCCGCAGGCACCGGAACATGTTCCGGGAACACCGGAACATGTTCCGGAACCACCGGAACATGTTCCGGAAGCACCGGGACATGTCCCGGGACCACCGGAACATGTTTCGGAACCACCGGAACATTTTCCGGGACCACCGGAACATGTTCCGGAACCACCGGAACATGTTCCGGAACCACCGGGACATGTTCCGGGACCACCGGAACATGTTCCGGAACCAGCGGAACATGTTTCTGGAAGCACCGGAACATGTTCCGGAAGCACCGGAACATGTTCCGGGACCACCGGAACATGTTCCGGAAGCACCGGAACATGTTCCGGGCCCACCGGAACATGTTCCGCAAGCGCCGGAACATGTTCCGCAAGTACCGGAACATGTTCCCGGACCACCGGAACATGTTCCGGGAGCACCGGAACATGTTCCGGAACCACCGGAACATGTTCTGGGACCACCGGAACATGTTCCGGAACCAGCGGAACATGTTCCGGAACCACCGGAACATGTTCCGGAACCACCGGAAGATGTTCCGGGGGCACCGGAACATGTTCCGGAACCAGCGGAACATGTTCCGCAAGCACCGGAACATGTTCCGCAATTACCGGAACATGTTCCGGAACCACCGGAACATGTCCCGGGAGCACCGGAACATGTTCCGGAACCACCGGAACATGTTCCGCAAGCACCGGAACATGTTCCGGAACCACCGGAACATGTCCCGGAACCACCGGAACATGTTCTGGGAACACCGGAACATGTTCCGGAACCACCGGAACATGTTCCGGAAGCACCGGAACGTGTTCCGGGACCACCGGAACATGTTCTGGAAGCACCGGAACATGTTCCGGGAGCACCGGAACATGTTCCGGGAGCACCGGAACATGTTCCGGAACCACCGGAACATGTGCTCCCGGAACATGTTCCGGGAGCACCGGAACATGTTCCGGAACCAGCGGAACATGTTCCGGAACCACCGGAACATGTTCCGCAAGCACCGGAACATGTTCCGGAACCACCGGAACATGTCCCGGAACCAACCGGAACATGTTCTGGGAACACCGGAACATGTTCCGGGAGCACCGGAACATGTTCCGGAACCACCGGAACATGTTCCGGAACCACCGGAACATGTTCCGCAAGCACCGGAACATGTTCCGGAACCACCGGAACATGTCCCGGAACCACCGGAACATGTTCCGGGAACACCGGAACATGTTGCAGAAGCACCGGAACATGTTTCGGAAGCACCGGAACATGTTCCGGGACTACCGGAAGATGTTCCGGAAGCACCGGAACATGTTCCGGGACCACCGGAACATGTTCCGGGACCACCGGAACGTGTTCCGGAAGCACCGGAACGTGTTCCGGAACCACCGGAACATGTTCCGGGACCACCGGATCATGTTCCGGAAGCACCGGAACATGTTCCGGGACCACCGGAACATGTTCCGGAACCACCGGAACATGTTCCGGGACCACCGGAACATGTTCCGGAACCACCGGAGCATCTTCCGGGAGCACCGGAACATGCTCCGGAACCACCGGAACATGATCCGGGAACACCGGAACATGTTCCGGGACCACCGGAACATGTTCCCCAACCACCGGAACATGTTCCGGAACCAGCGGAACATGGTCCGGAACCACCGCCACATGTTCCGGAACCACCGGAACATGTTCCGCAAGCACCGGAACATGTTCCGGAACCACCGGAACATGTCCCGGAACCACCGGAACATGGGCCGGGAACACCGGAACATGCTCCGGAACCACCGGAACATGTCCCGGAACCACCGGAACATGTTCCGGAACAACCGGAACAGGTTCCGGGACCACCGGAACATGTTCCGCAAGCACCGGAACATGTTCCGCAAGCACCGGAACATGTTCCCGGACCACCGGAACATGTTCCGGGAGCACCGGAACATGTTCCGGAACCAGCGGAACATGTTCCGGAACCACCGGAACATGTTCCGCAAGCACCGGAACATGTTCCGGAACCACCGGAACATGTCCCGGAACCACCGGAACATGTTCCGGGAACACCGGAACATGTTCCGGAACCACCGGAACATGTTCCGGAAGCACCGGAACATGTTCCGGGACCACCGGAACATGTTCCGGAAGCACCGGAACATGTTCCGGGACCACCGGAACGTGTTCCGGAACCTTCGGAACATGTTCCGGAACCACCAGAACATGTTCCGGAAGCACCGGAACATGTTCCGGGACCACCGGAACATGTTCCGGAAGCACCGGAACATGTTCCGGGACCACCGGAACATGTTCCGGGACCACCGGAACATGTTCTGGAACCAGCGGAACATGTTCCGGGAGCACCGGAACATGTTCCGGGAGCACCGGAACATGTTCCGGAACCACCGGAACATGTTCCGGAACCACCGGAACATGTTCCGGGACCACCGGAACATGTTCCGGGAGCACCGGAACATGTTCCGGAACCAGCGGAACATGTGCTCCCGGAACATGTTCCGGGGGTTCCGGAACATGTTCCGGTGGTCCCGGAACATGTTCCGGTGGTTCCGGAACATGTTCCGGTGCTCCCGGAACATCTTCCGGTGGTTCCGGAACATGTTCGGGTGCGGCCGGAAAATGTTCCGGTGGTCCCGGAACATGTTCCGGCAGCACCGGAACATGTTCCGGAACCACCGGAACATGTTCCGGGACCACCGGAACATGTTCCGGGAGCACCGGAACATGTTCCGGAACCACCGGAACATGTTCCGCAAGCACCGGAACATGTCCCGGAACCACCGGAACATGTTCCGGGAACACCGGAACATGTTCCGGAAGCACCGGAACATGTTCCGGAAGCACCGGAACATGTTCCGGGACCACCGGAAGATGTTCCGGAAGCACCGGAACATGTTCCGGGACCACCGGAACATGTTCCGGGACCACCGGAACGTGTTCAGGAACCACGGGAACGTGTTCCGGAACCACCGGAACATGTTCCGGGACCACCGGATCATGTTCTGGAACCACCGGAACATGTTCCGGAACCTTCAGAACATGTTCCGGAAGCACCGGAAGATATTCCGGGACCACCGGAACATGTTCCGGAACCACCGGAACATGTTCCGGGACCACCGGAACATGTTCCGGGACCACCCGAACATGTTCCGGAACCACCGGAACATGTTCCGGGAGCACCGGAACATGTTCCGCAAGAACCGGAACATGTCCCGGAACCACCGGAACATGTTCCGGAACCACCGGAACATGTTCCGGAACCACCGGAGCATGTTCCGCAAGCACCGGAACATGTTCCGGAACCACCGGAACATGTTCCGGAACCACCGGAACATGTTCCGGGACCACCGGAACATGTTCCGGGAGCACCGGAACATGTTCCGGAACCACCGGAACATCTTCCGGTGGTTCCGGAACATGTTCCGGAACCAGCGGAACATGTGCTCCCGGAACATGTTCCGGTGGTTCCGGAACATGTTCCGGTGGTCCCGGAACATGTTCCGGTGGTTCCGGAACATGTTCCGGTGCTCCCGGAACATCTTCCGGTGGTTCCGGAACATGTTCGGGTGCGGCCGGAACATGTTCCGGTGGTCCCGGAACATGTTCCGGCAGCACCGGAACATGTTCCGGAACCACCGGAACATGTTCCGGGACCATCGGAACATGTTCCGGGAGCACCGGAACATGTTCCGGAACCACCGGAACATGTTCCGGAAGCACCGGAACATGTTCCGGAAGCACCGGAACATGTTCCAGGACCACCGGAACATGTTCCGGAACCACCGGAACATGTTCCGGGACCACCGGAACATGTTCCGGAACCACCGGAACATGTTCCGGAACCACCGGAACATGTTCCGGAACCACCAGAACATGTTCCGGAACCACCGGAACATGTTCCGGAAGCACCGGAACATGTTCCGGGAACACCAGAACATGTTCCGGAACCACCGGAACATGTTCCGGAAGCACCGGAACATGTTCCGCAAGCACCGGAACATGTTCCCGGACCACCGGAACATGTTCCGGGAGCACCGGAACATGTTCCGGAACCAGCGGAACATGTTCCGGAACCACCGGAACATGTTCCGCAAGCACCGGAACATGTTCCGGAACCACCGGAACATGTCCCGGAACCACCGGAACATGTTCCGGGAACACCGGAACATGTTCCGGAACCACCGGAACATGTTCCGGAAGCACCGGAACATGTTCCGGGACCACCGGAACATGTTCCGGAAGCACCGGAACATGTTCCGGGACCACCGGAACGTGTTCCGGAACCTTCGGAACATGTTCCGGAACCACCAGAACATGTTCCGGAAGCACCGGAACATGTTCCGGGACCACCGGAACATGTTCCGGAAGCACCGGAACATGTTCCGGGACCACCGGAACATGTTCCGGGACCACCGGAACATGTTCTGGAACCAGCGGAACATGTTCCGGGAGCACCGGAACATGTTCCGGGAGCACCGGAACATGTTCCGGAACCACCGGAACATGTTCCGGAACCACCGGAACATGTTCCGGGACCACCGGAACATGTTCCGGGAGCACCGGAACATGTTCCGGAACCAGCGGAACATGTGCTCCCGGAACATGTTCCGGGGGTTCCGGAACATGTTCCGGTGGTCCCGGAACATGTTCCGGTGGTTCCGGAACATGTTCCGGTGCTCCCGGAACATCTTCCGGTGGTTCCGGAACATGTTCGGGTGCGGCCGGAAAATGTTCCGGTGGTCCCGGAACATGTTCAGGCAGCACCGGAACATGTTCCGGAACCACCGGAACATGTTCCGGGACCACCGGAACATGTTCCGGGAGCACCGGAACATGTTCCGGAACCACCAGAACATGTTCCGCAAGCACCGGAACATGTCCCGGAACCACCGGAACATGTTCCGGGAACACCGGAACATGTTCCGGAAGCACCGGAACATGTTCCGGAAGCACCGGAACATGTTCCGGGACCACCGGAAGATGTTCCGGAAGCACCGGAACATGTTCCGGGACCACCGGAACATGTTCCGGGACCACCGGAACGTGTTCAGGAACCACGGGAACGTGTTCCGGAACCACCGGAACATGTTCCGGGACCACCGGATCATGTTCTGGAACCACCGGAACATGTTCCGGAACCTTCAGAACATGTTCCGGAAGCACCGGAAGATATTCCGGGACCACCGGAACATGTTCCGGAACCACCGGAACATGTTCCGGGACCACCGGAACATGTTCCGGGACCACCCGAACATGTTCCGGAACCACCGGAACATGTTCCGGGAGCACCGGAACATGTTCCGGGAGCACCGGAACATGTTCCGGAACCACCGGAACATGTTCCGGGA
The DNA here is from genome assembly GCA_964036045.1 of Eutreptiella sp. 'Long Island Sound 2002'. Classification (NCBI taxonomy): domain Eukaryota; phylum Euglenozoa; class Euglenophyceae; order Eutreptiales; family Eutreptiaceae; genus Eutreptiella; species Eutreptiella sp. 'Long Island Sound 2002'. The sequence goes on from OZ038385.1 coordinate 37,957,139, forward strand.
CCACCGGAACATGTTCCGGGAGCACCGGAACATGTTCCGGAACCACCGGAACATCTTCCGGTGGTTCCGGAACATGTTCCGGAACCAGCGGAACATGTGCTCCCGGAACATGTTCCGGTGGTTCCGGAACATGTTCCGGTGGTCCCGGAACATGTTCCGGTGGTTCCGGAACATGTTCCGGTGCTCCCGGAACATCTTCCGGTGGTTCCGGAACATGTTCGGGTGCGGCCGGAACATGTTCCGGTGGTCCCGGAACATGTTCCGGCAGCACCGGAACATGTTCCGGAACCACCGGAACATGTTCCGGGACCATCGGAACATGTTCCGGGAGCACCGGAACATGTTCCGGAACCACCGGAACATGTTCCGGAAGCACCGGAACATGTTCCGGAAGCACCGGAACATGTTCCAGGACCACCGGAACATGTTCCGGTGCTTCCGGAACATGTTCCGGAACCAGCGGAACATGTTCCGGAACCAGCGGAACATGTTCCGGAACCACCGGAACATGTTCCGGTGCTTCCGGAACATGTTCCGGTGCTTCCGGAACATGTTCCGCTGGTTCCGGAACATGTTCCGGGACCACTGGAACATGTTCCGGAACCAGCGGAACATGTTCCGGAAGCACCGGAACATGTTCCGGAAGCACCGGAACATGTTCGGGGACCACCGGAACATGTTCCGCAAGCACCGGAACATGTTCCGCAAGCAGCGGAACATGTTTCCGGACCACCGGAACATGTTCCGGGAGCACCGGAACATGTTCCGGAACCACCGGAACATGGGCCGGAACCACCGGAAGATGTTCCGGGAGCACCGGAACATGTTCCGGAACCAGCGGAACATGTTCCGGAACCACCGGAACATGTTCCGCAAGCACCGGAACATGTTCTGGAACCACCGGAACATGTCCCGGAACCACCGGAACATGTTCCGGGAACACCGGAACATGTTCCGGAAGCACCGGAACATGTTCCGGGACCACCGGAAGATGTTCTGGAAGCACCGGAACATGTTCCGGGACCACCGGAACATGTTCCGGGACCACCGGAACGTGTTCCGGAACCACCGGAACGTGTTCCGCAACCACCGGAACATGTTCCGGGACCACCGGATCATGTTCCGGAAGCACTGGAACATGTTCCGGGACCACCGGAACATGTTCCGGAACCACCGGAACATGTTCTGGGACCACCGGAACATGTTCCGGAACCACCGGAACATGTTCCGGAACCAGCGGAACATGTTCCGGAACCACCGGAACATGTTCTGGAAGCACCGGAACATGTTCCGGGAACACCGGAACATGTTCCGGAACCACCGGAACATGTTCCGGGACCACCGGAACATGTTCCGGAACCAGCGGAACATGTTCCGGAACCACCGGAACATGTTCCGGAACCACCGGAACATGTTCCGGCACCACCGGAACATGTTCCGGGACCACTGGAACATGTTCCGGAACCAGCGGAACATGTTCCGGAAGCACCGGAACATGTTTCCGGACCACCGGAACATGTTCCGGGAGCACCGGAACATGTTCCGGAACCACCGGAACATGGGCCGGAACCACCGGAAGATGTTCCGGGAGCACCGGAACATGTTCCGGAACCAGCGGAACATGTTCCGGAACCACCGGAACATGTTCCGGGAACACCGGAACATGTTCCGGAACCACCGGAACATGTTCCGGAACCACCGGAACAGGTTCCGGGACCACCGGAACATGTTCCGCAAGCACCGGAACATGTTCCGCAAGCACCGGAACATGTTCCCGGACCACCGGAACATGTTCCGGGAGCACCGGAACATGTTCCGCAACCACCGGAACATGTTCTGGAACCACCGGAACATGTCCCGGAACCACCGGAACATGTTCCGGGAACACCGGAACATGTTCCGGAACCACCAGAACATGTCCCGGAACCACCGGAGCATGTTCCGGAACCCCCGGAACAGGTTCCGGGACCACCGGAACATGTTCCGCAAGCACCGGAACATGTTCCGCAAGCACCGGAACATGTTCCGGGACCACCGGAACATGTTCCGGGAGCACCGGAACATGTTCCGGAACCACCGGAACATGTTCCGGGAGGACCGGAACATGTTCCGGAACCAGCGGAACATGTTCCGGAACCACCGGAACATGTTCCGCAAGCACCGGAACATGTTCCGGAACCACCGGAACATGTTCCGGAACCACCAGAACATGTTCCGGAAGCACCGGAAGATGTTCCGGGACCACCGGAACATGTTCCGCAAGCACCGGAACATGTTCCGGGACCACCGGAACATGTTCCGGGACCACCCGAACATGTTCCGGAACCAGCGGAACATGTTCCGGGAGCACCGGAACATGTTCCGGGACCACCGGAACATGTTCCGGAACCACCGGAACATGTTCCGGAACCACCGGAACATGTTCCGGAACCACCGGAACATGTTCCGGAACCAGCGGAACATCTTCCGGAACCACCGGAACATGTTCCGGGAGCACCGGAACATGTTCCGGGAGCACCGGAACATGTTCCGGGACCACCGGAACATCTTCCGGTGGTTCCGGAACATGTTCCGGAACCAGCGGAACATGTGCTCCCGGAACATGTTCCGGTGGTTCCGGAACATGTTCCGGTGGTCCCGGAACATGTTCGGGTGGTTCCGGAACATGTTCCGGTGCTCCCGGAACATCTTCCGGTGGTTCCGGAACATGTTCGGGTGCGGCCGGAACATGTTCCAGTGGTCCCGGAACATGTTCCGGCAGCACCGGAACATGTTCCGGAACCACCGGAACATGTTCCGGGAGCACCGGAACATGTTCCGGAACCACCGGAAGATGTTCCGGAAGCACCGGAACATGTTCCGGGACCACCGGAACATGTTCCGGGACCACCGGAACGTGTTCCGGAACCACGGGAACGTGTTCCGGAACCACCGGAACATGTTCCGGGACCACCGGATCATGTTCCGGAAGCACCGGAACATGTTCCGGGACCACCGGAACATGTTCCGGAACCACCGGAACATGTTCCGGGACCACCGGAACATGTCCCGGAACCACCGGAACATGTTCCGGAACCACCGGAACATGTTCCGGAACCAGCGGAACATGTTCCGGAACCACCGGAACATGTTCCGGAAGCACCGGAACATGTTCCGGAACCACCGGAACATGATCCGGGAACACCGGAACATGTTCCGGGACCACCGGAACATGTTCCGGGAGCACCGGAACATGTTCCGGAACCACCGGAACATGTTCCGGAAGCACCGGAACATGTTCCGGAAGCACCGGAACATGTTCCATGACCACCGGAACATGTTCCGGAACCACCGGAACATGTTCCGGGACCACCGGAACATGTTCCGGAACCACCGGAACATGTTCCGGAACCACCGGAACATGTTCCGGAACCAGCGGAACATGTTCCGGAACCACCGGAACATGTTCCGGAAGCACCGGAACATGTTCCGGGAACACCAGAACATGTTCCGGAACCACCGGAACATGTTCCGGGACCACCGGAACATGTTCCGGAACCAGCGGAACATGTTCCGGAACCAGCGGAACATGTTCCGGAACCACCGGAACATGTTCCGGTGCTTCCGGAACATGTTCCGGTGCTTCCGGAACATGTTCCGCTGGTTCCGGAACATGTTCCGGGACCACTGGAACATGTTCCGGAACCAGCGGAACATGTTCCGGAAGCACCGGAACATGTTCCGGAAGCACCGGAACATGTTCGGGGACCACCGGAACATGTTCCGCAAGCACCGGAACATGTTCCGCAAGCACCGGAACATGTTTCCGGACCACCGGAACATGTTCCGGGAGCACCGGAACATGTTCCGGAACCACCGGAACATGGGCCGGAACCACCGGAAGATGTTCCGGGAGCACCGGAACATGTTCCGGAACCAGCGGAACATGTTCCGGAACCACCGGAACATGTTCCGCAAGCACCGGAACATGTTCTGGAACCACCGGAACATGTCCCGGAACCACCGGAACATGTTCCGGGAACACCGGAACATGTTCCGGAAGCACCGGAACATGTTCCGGGACCACCGGAAGATGTTCCGGAAGCACCGGAACATGTTCCGGGACCACCGGAACATGTTCCGGGACCACCGGAACGTGTTCCGGAACCACCGGAACGTGTTCCGGAACCACCGGAACATGTTCCGGGACCACCGGATCATGTTCCGGAAGCACTGGAACATGTTCCGGGACCACCGGAACATGTTCCGGAACCACCGGAACATGTTCTGGGACCACCGGAACATGTTCCGGAACCACCGGAACATGTTCCGGAACCAGCGGAACATGGTCCGGAACCACCGGAACATGTTCTGGAAGCACCGGAACATGTTCCGGGAACACCGGAACATGTTCCGGAACCACCGGAACATGTTCCGGGACCACCGGAACATGTTCCGGAACCAGCGGAACATGTTCCGGAACCACCGGAACATGTTCCGGAACCACCGGAACATGTTCCGGCACCACCGGAACATGTTCCGGGACCACTGGAACATGTTCCGGAACCAGCGGAACATGTTCCGGAAGCACCGGAACATGTTTCCGGACCACCGGAACATGTTCCGGGAGCACCGGAACATGTTCCGGAACCACCGGAACATGGGCCGGAACCACCGGAAGATGTTCCGGGAGCACCGGAACATGTTCCGGAACCAGCGGAACATGTTCCGGAACCACCGGAACATGTTCCGGGAACACCGGAACATGTTCCGGAACCACCGGAACATGTTCCGGAGCCACCGGAACAGGTTCCGGGACCACCGGAACATGTTCCGCAAGCACCGGAACATGTTCCGCAAGCACCGGAACATGTTCCCGGACCACCGGAACATGTTCCGGGAGCACCGGAACATGTTCCGCAACCACCGGAACATGTTCTGGAACCACCGGAACATGTCCCGGAACCACCGGAACATGTTCCGGGAACACCGGAACATGTTCCGGAACCACCAGAACATGTCCCGGAACCACCGGAACATGTTCCGGAACCCCCGGAACAGGTTCCGGGACCACCGGAACATGTTCCGCAAGCACCGGAACATGTTCCGCAAGCACCGGAACATGTTCCCGGACCACCGGAACATGTTTCGGGAGCACCGGAACATGTTCCGGAACCACCGGAACATGTTCCGGGAGGACCGGAACATGTTCCGGAACCAGCGGAACATGTTCCGGAACCACCGGAACATGTTCCGCAAGCACCGGAACATGTTCCGGAACCACCGGAACATGTCCCGGAACCACCGGAACATGTTCCGGGAACACCGGAACATGTTCCGGAACCACCGGAACATGTTCCGGAACCACCGGAACATGTTCCGGGACCACCGGAACATGTTCCGGAACCACCGGAACATGTTCCGGAACCACCAGAACATGTTCCGGAAGCACCGGAAGATGTTCCGGGACCACCGGAACATGTTCCGCAAGCACCGGAACATGTTCCGGGACCACCGGAACATGTTCCGGGACCACCCGAACATGTTCCGGAACCAGCGGAACATGTTCCGGGAGCACCGGAACATGTTCCGGGACCACCGGAACATGTTCCGGAACCACCGGAACATGTTCCGGAACCACCGGAACATGTTCCGGAACCACCGGAACATGTTCCGGAACCAGCGGAACATCTTCCGGAACCACCGGAACATGTTCCGGGAGCACCGGAACATGTTCCGGGAGCACCGGAACATGTTCCGGGACCACCGGAACATCTTCCGGTGGTTCCGGAACATGTTCCGGAACCAGCGGAACATGTGCTCCCGGAACATGTTCCGGTGGTTCCGGAACATGTTCCGGTGGTCCCGGAACATGTTCGGGTGGTTCCGGAACATGTTCCGGTGCTCCCGGAACGTCTTCCGGTGGTTCCGGAACATGTTCGGGTGCGGCCGGAACATGTTCCAGTGGTCCCGGAACATGTTCCGGCAGCACCGGAACATGTTCCGGAACCACCGGAACATGTTCCGGGAGCACCGGAACATGTTCCGGAACCACCGGAAGATGTTCCGGAAGCACCGGAACATGTTCCGGGACCACCGGAACATGTTCCGGGACCACCGGAACGTGTTCCGGAACCACGGGAACGTGTTCCGGAACCACCGGAACATGTTCCGGGACCACCGGATCATGTTCCGGAAGCACCGGAACATGTTCCGGGACCACCGGAACATGTTCCGGAACCACCGGAACATGTTCCGGGACCACCGGAACATGTCCCGGAACCACCGGAACATGTTCCGGAACCACCGGAACATGTTCCGGAACCAGCGGAACATGTTCCGGAACCACCGGAACATGATCCGGGAACACCGGAACATGTTCCGGAACCACCGGAACATGATCCGGGAACACCGGAACATGTTCCGGAACCACCGGAACATGTTCCGGGACCACCGGAACATGTTCCGGAAGCACCGGAACATGTTCCGGAACCAGCGGAACATGTTCCGGAACCACCGGAACATGTTCCGGAAGCACCGGAACATGTTCCGGGAGCACCGGAACATGTTCCGGGAACACCGGAACATGTTCCGGAACCACCGGAACATGATCCGGGACCACCGGAACATTTACCGCAAGCACCGGAACATGTTCCACAAGCACCGGAACATGTTCCCGGACCACCGGAACATGTACCGGGAGCACCGGAACATGTTCCGGAGCCACCGGAACATGTTACGGGAGCACCGGAACATGTTCCGGAACCAGCGGAACATGTTCCGGAACCACCGGAACATGTTCCGCAAGCACCGGAACATGGGCCGGAACCACCGGAACATGTCCCGGAACCACCGGAACATGTTCTGGGAGCACCGGAACATGTTCCGGAACCACCGGAACAAGTTCCGGAACCACCGGAACATGTTCCGGAACCACCGGAACATGTTCCGGAACCATCGGAACATGTTCCGGAACCACCGGAACATGTTCCGGGAACACCGGAACATGTTCCGGGATCACCGGAACATGTTCCGCGACCACCGGAACATGTTCCGGGACCACCGGAACATGTTCCGGAACCACCGGAACATGTTCCGGAACCACCGGAACATGATCCGGGAACACCGGAACATGTTCCGGAACCACCGGAACATGTTCCGGGACCACCGGAACATGGGCCGGAACCACTGGAACATGTTCCGGAACCACCGGAACATGTTCCGGAACCACCGGAACATGTTGCGGAACCACCGGAACTTGTTCCGGAACCACCGGAACATGTTCCGGAACCACCGGAACATGTTCCGGGACCACCGGAACATGTTCCGGGAACACCGGAACATGTTCCGGGACCACCGGAACATGTTCCGGGACCACCGGAACATGTTCCGGGACCACCGGAACATGTTCCGGAACCACCGGAACATGTTCCGGAACCACCGGAACATGATCCGGGAACACCGGAACATGTTCCGGAACCACCGGAACATGTTCCGGGACCACCGGAACATGTTCCGGAACCACCGGAACATGTTCCGGAACCAGCGGAACATGTTCCGGAAGCACCGGAACATGTTCCGGAAGCACCGGAACATGTTCCGGGAGCACCGGAACATGTTCCGGGAACACCGGAACATGTTCCGGAACCACCGGAACATGATCCGGGACCACCGGAACATGTTCCGCAAGCACCGGAACATGTTCCGCAAGCACCGGAACATGTTCCCGGACCACCGGAACATGTACCGGGAGCACCGGAACATGTTCCGGAGCCACCGGAACATGTTCCGGGAGCACCGGAACATGTTCCGGAACCAGCGGAACATGTTCCGGAACCACCGGAACATGTTCCGCAAGCACCGGAACATGGGCCGGAACCACCGGAACATGTCCCGGAACCACCGGAACATGTTCCGGGAACACCGGAACATGTTCCGGAACCACTGGAACATGTTCCGGAACCACCGGAACATGTTCCGGAAGCACCGGAACATGTTCCGGGACCACCGGAACATGTTCCGGAAGCACCGGAACATGTTCCGGGACCACCGGAACATGTTCCGGGAGCACCGGAACATGTTCCGGAACCACCGGAACATGTTCCGGAACCACCGGAACATGTTCCGGAACCACCGGAACATGTTCTGGGAACACCGGAACATGTTCCGGGACCACCGGAACATGTTCCGGGACCACCGGAACATGTTCCGGGACCACCGGAACATGTTCCGGAACCACCGGAACATGATCCGGGAACACCGGAACATGTTCCGGAACCACCGGAACATGTTCCGGGACCACCGGAACATGGGCCGGAACCACTGGAACATGTTCCGGAACCACCGGAACATGTTCCGGAACCACCGGAACATGTTGCGGAACCACCGGAACTTGTTCCGGAACCACCGGAACATGTTCCGGAACCACCGGAACATGTTCCGGGACCACCGGAACATGTTCCGGAACCAGCGGAACATCTTCCGGAACCACCGGAACATGTTCCGGAATCACCGGAACATGTTCCGGAACCACCGGAACATGTTCCGGGACCACCGGAACATGTTCCGGAACCAGCTGAACATGCTCCGGAACCACCGGAACATGTTCCGGGAGCAACGGAACATGTTCCGGAACCACTGGAACATGTTCCGGAACCACCGGAAGATGTTCCGGGAGCACTGGAACATGTTCCGGAACCACCGGAACATGTTCCGGGACCACCGGAACATGTTCCGGAACCAGCGGAACATGTTCCGGAACCACCGGAACATGTTCCGGGAACACCGGAACATGTTCCGGAACCACTGGAACATGTTCCGGGAGCACCGGAACATGTTCCGGAACCACCGGAACATGTTCCGGGACCACCGGAACATGTTCCGGAACCACCGGAACATGTTCCGGAACCAGCGGAACATTTTCCGGAACCACCGGAACATGTTCCGGCAGCACCGGAACGTGTTCCGGGACCACCGGAACATGTTCCGGGAGCACCGGAAGATGTTCCGGGACCACCGGAACATGTTCCGGAACCACCGGAACATGTTCCGCAAGCACCGGAACATGTTCTGGGGGCACCGGAACATGTTCCGGAACCACCGGAACATGTTCCGGAACCACCGGAAGATGTTCTGGGAGCACCGGAAGATGTTCCGGGAGCACCGGAACATGTTCCGGAACCAGCGGAACATGTTCCGGAACCAGCGGAACATGTTCCGGAACCAGCGGAACATGTTCCGCAAGCACTGGAACATGTTCCGGGACCACCGGAACATGTTCCGGGACCACCGGAACATGTTCCGGGAGCACCGGAACATGTTCCGGAACCACCGGAACATGTTCCGGAACCACCGGAAGATGTTCCGGGAGCACCGGAACATGTTCCGGAACCACCGGAACATGTTCCGGCAGCACCGGAACATGTTCCGGAACCACCGGAACATGTTCTGGAACCACCGGAATATGTTCCGCAAGCACCGGAACATGTTCCGGAACGACCGGAACATGTTCCGGAACCACCGGAACATGTTCCGGGAACACCGGAACATGTTCCGGAACGACCGGAACATGCTCCGGGACCACCGGAACATGTCCCGGAAGCACCGGAACATGTTCCGGGACCACCGGAACATGTTATTGTACCACCGGAACATGTTCCGGAACCACCGGAACATGTTCCGGAACCAGCGGAACATCTTCCGGAACCACCGGAACATCTTCCGGAACCACCGGAACATGTTCCGAAACCACCGGAACATGTTCCGGGACCACCGGAACATGTTCCGGAACCACCGGAACATGTTCCGGCAGCACCGGAACATGTTCCGGAACCACCGGAAGATGTTCCGGGAGCACCGGAACATGTTCCGGAACCACCGGAAGATGTTCCGGGAGCACCGGAAAATGTTCTGGCAGCACCGGAACATGTTCCGGAACCACCGGAACATGTTCCGGAAGCACCGGAACATTTTCCGGAACCACCGGAACATGTTCCGGGACCACCGGATCATGTTCCGGAAGCACCGGAACATGTTCCAGGACCACCGGAACATGTTCCGGAACCAGCGGAACATGTTCCGGAACCACCGGAACATGTTCCGGGAACACCGGAACATGTTCCGGAACCACCGGAACATGTTCCGGGACCACCGGAACATCTTCCGGAAGCACTGGAACATGTTCCGGGACCACCGGAACATCTTCGGGAACAACCGGAACATGTTCCGCAAGCACCGGAACATGTTCCGGAACCACCGGAACATGTTCCGGGAGCACCGGAACATGTTCCGGAAGCACCGGAACATGTTCCGCAAGCACCGGAACATGTTCCGGAACCACCGGAACATGTTCCGGAACCACCGGAACATCTTCGGGAACAACCGGAACATGTTCCGCAAGCACCGGAACATGTTCCGGAACCACCGGAACATGTTCCGGGAGCACCGGAACATGTTCCGGAACCACCGGAACATGTTCCGGCAGCACTGGAACATGTTCCGGAACCACCGGAACATGTTCCGGAACCACCGGAATATGTTCCGCAAGCACCGGAACATGTTCCGGAACGACCGGAACATGTTCCGGAACCACCGGAACATGTTCCGGGAACACCGGAACATGTTCCGGAACGACCGGAACATGTTCCGGGACCACCGGAACATGTCCCGGAAGCACCGGAACATGTTCCGGGACCACCGGAACATGTTATTGTACCACCGGAACATGTTCCGGAACCACCGGAACATGTTCCGGAACCAGCGGAACATCTTCCGGAACCACCGGAACATCTTCCGGAACCACCGGAACATGTTCCGAAACCACCGGAACATGTTCCGGGACCACCGGAACATGTTCCGGAACCACCGGAACATGTTCCGGCAGCACCGGAACATGTTCCGGAACCACCGGAAGATGTTCCGGGAGCACCGGAACATGTTCCGGAACCACCGGAAGATGTTCCGGGAGCACCGGAAAATGTTCCGGCAGCACCGGAACATGTTCCGGAACCACCGGAACATGTTCCGGAAGCACCGGAACATTTTCCGGAACCACCGGAACATGTTCCGGGACCACCGGATCATGTTCCGGAAGCACCGGAACATGTTCCAGGACCACCGGAACATGTTCCGGAACCACCGGAACATGTTCCGGAACCAGCGGAACATCTTCCGGAACAACCGGAACATGTTCCGGAACCAGCGGAACATCTTCCGGAACAACCGGAACATGTTCCGGGAGCACCGGAACATGTTCCGGAACCACCGGAACATGTTCCGGAACCAACGGAACATGTTCCGGAACCACCGGAACATGTTCCGGGACCACCGGAACATGTTCCGGAAGCACCGGAACATGTTCCGAAAGCACCGGAACATGTTCAGGGAGCACCGGAACATGTTCCGCAAGCACCGGAACATGTTCCGGGACAGCCGGAACATGTTCCGGGAGCACCGGAACATGTTCCGGAACCACCGGAACATATTCCGGGAGATGTTCCGGGAGCACCGGAACATGTTCCGGAACCACCGGAACATGTTCCGGGACCACCGGAACATGTTCCGGAAACACCGGAACATGTTCCGGAACCAGCGGAACATGTTCCGCAAGCACCGTAACATGTTCCGGGACCACCGGAACATGTTCCGGGAGCACCGGAACATGTTCCGGAACCACCGGAACATGTTCCGGAACCACCGGAACATGTTCTGGGAACACCGGAACATGTTCCGGAACCACCGGAACATGTTCCGGGACCACAGGAACATGTTCCGGAACCACCGGAACATGTTCCGGAACGACCGGAACATGTTCCGGAACCACCGGAACATGTTCCGGAACCACCGGAACATGTTCCGGAACCAGCGGAACATCTTCCGGAACCACCGGAACATGTTCCGCAAGCACCGAAACATGTTCCGGAACCACCGGAACATGTTGCGAAACCACCGGAACATGTTCCGGGACCACCCGAACATGTTCCGGAACCACCGGAAGATGTTCCGGGAGCACCGGAACATGTTCCGGAACCACCGGAAGATGTTCCGGGAGCATCGGAACATGTTCCGGAACCACCGGAAGATGTTCCGGGAGCACCGGAAAATGTTCCCGCAGCACCGGAACATGTTCCGGAACCACCGGAACATGTTCCGGAAGCACCGGAACATGTTCCGGAAGCACCGGAACATGTTCCGGAACCACCGGAACATGTTCCGGGACCACCGGAACGTGTTCCGGAAGCACCGGAACATGTTCCGAAAGCACCGGAACATGTTCCGGGAGCACCGGAACATGTTCCGCAAGCACCGGAACATGTTCCGGGACCACCGGAATATGTTCCGGGAGCACCGGAACATGTTCCGGAACCACCGGAACATGTTCCGGGAGATGTTCCGGGAGCACCGGAACATGTTCCGGAACCACCGGAACATGTTCCGGAACCACCGGAACATGTTCCGGAACCAGCGGAACATGTTCCGCAAGCACCGGAACATGTTCCGGGACCACCGGAACATGTTCCGGGAGCACCGGAACATGTTCCGGAACCACCGGAACATGTTCCGCAAGCACCGGAACATGTTCCAGGACCACCAGAACATGTTCCGGAACCACCGGAACATGTTCTGGGAGCACCGGAACATGTTCCGCAAGCACCGGAACATGTTCCGGGACCACCGGAACATGTTCTGGGAGCACCGGAACATGTTCCGGAACCACCGGAACATGTTCCGGGACCACCGGAACATGTTCCGGGACCACCGGAACATGTTCCGGAACCAGCAGAACATGCTCCGGAACCACCGGAACATGTTCCGGGAGCACCGGAACATGTTCCGGAACCACCGGAACATATTCCGGAACCACCGGAAGATGTTCCGGGAGTACCGGAACATGTTCCGGAACCAGCGGAACATGTTCCGGGAGCACCGGAACATGTTCCGGAACCACCGGAACATGTTCCGGAACCACCGGAAGATGTTCCGGGAGCACCGGAAGATGTTCCGGGAGCACGGGAACATGTTCCGGAACCAGCGGAACATGTTCCGGAACCAGCGGAACATGTTCCGCAAGCACCGGAACATGTTCCGGGACCACCGGAACATGTTCCGGGACCACCGGAACATGTTCCGGAACCACCGGAACATGTTCCGGAACCACCGGAATATGTTCCGGGAGCACCGGAACATGTTCCGGAACATCCGGAACATGTTCCGGCAGCACCGGAACATGTTCCGGAACCACCGGAACATGTTCCGGAACCACCGGAATATGTTCCGCAAGCACCGGAACATGTTCCGGAACGACCGGAACATGTTCCGGAACCACCGGAACATGTTCTGGGAACACCGGAACATGTTCCGGAACCACCGGAACATGTTCCGGGACCACCGGAACATGTTCCGGAACCACCGGAACATGTTCCGGGACCACCGGAACATGTCCCGGAAGCACCGGAACATGTTCCGGGACCACCGGAACATGTTATTGTACCACCGGAACATGTTCCGGAACCACCGGAACATGTTCCGGAACCAGCGGAACATCTTCCGGAACCACCGGAACATGTTCCGCAAGCACCGGAACATGTTCCGGAACCACCGGAACATGTTCCGAAACCACCGGAACATGTTCCGGGACCACCGGAACATGTTCCGGAACCACCGGAACATGTTCCGGGACCCCCGGAACATGTTCCGGAACCACCGGAACATGTTCCGGCAGCACCGGAACATGTTCCGGAACCACCGGAAGATGTTCCGGGAGCACCGGAACATGTTCCGGAACCACCGGAAGATGTTCCGGGAGCACCGGAAAATGTTCCGGCAGCACCGGAACATGTTCCGGAAGCACCGGAACATGTTCCAGGACCACCGGAACATGTTCCGGAACCAGCGGAACATGTTCCGGCACCAGCGGAACATGTTCCGGGAACACCGGAACATGTTCCGGAACCACCGGAACATGTTCCGGGACCACCGGAACATCTTCCGGAAGCACCGGAACACGTTCCGGGACCACCGGAACATCTTCGGGAACAACCGGAACATGTTCCGCAAGCACCGGAACATGTTCCGGAACCACCGGAACATGTTCCGGAACCACCGGAACACGTTCCGGGAACACCAGAACATGTTCCGGAAACAGCGGAACATCTTCCGGAACCACCGGAACATGTTCCGCAAGCACCGGAACATGTTCCGGAACCACCGGAACATGTTCCGAAACCACCGGATCATGTTCCGGGACCACCGGAACATGTTCCGGAACCACCGGAACATGTTCCGGGACCACCGGAACATGTTCCGGAACCACCGGAACATGTTCCGGAACCACCGGAACATGTTCCGGCAGCACCGGAACATGTTCCGGAACCACCGGAAGATGTTCCGGGCGCACCGGAACATGTTCCGGAACAACCGGAAGATGTTCCGGGAGCACCGGAAAATGTTCCGGCAGCACCGGAACATGTTCCGGAAGCACCGGAACATGTTCCAGGACCACCGGAACATGTTCCGGAACCAGCGGAACATGTTCCGGAACCAGCGGAACATGTTCCGGGAGCACCGGAACATGTTCCGGAACCACCGGAACATGTTCCGCAAGCACCGGAACATGTTCCGGAACCACCGGAACATGTTCCGGAACCACCGGAACATCTTCGGGAACAACCGGAACATGTTCCGGAAGCACCGGAACATGTTCCGGAACCACCGGAACATGTTCCGGAACCACCGGAACATCTTCCGGAACAACCGGATCATGTTCCGGAACCAGCGGAACATCTTCCGGAACAACCGAAACATGTTCCGGGAGCACCGGAACATGTTCCGGAACCACCGGAACATGCTCCGGAACCACCGGAACATATTCCGGGAGATGTTCCGGGAGCACCGGAACATGTTCCGGAACCACCGGAACATGTTCCGGGACCACCGGAACATGTTCCGGAACCACCGGAACATGTTCCGGAACCAGCGGAACATGTTCCGGGACCACCGGAACATGTTCCGGGAGCACCGGAACATGTTCCGGAACCACCGGAACATATTCCGGGAGATGTTCCGGGAGCACCGGAACATGTTCCGGAACCACCGGAACATGTTCCGGGACCAGCGGAACATGTTCCGGAACCAGCGGAACATCTTCCGGAACCACCGGAACATGTTCCGCAAGCACCGGAACATGTTCCGGAACCACCGGAACATGTTCCGAAACCACCGGAACATGTTCCGGGACCACCGGAACATGTTCCGGAACCACCGGAACATGTTCCGGGACCACCGGAACATGTTCCGGAACCACCGGAACATGTTCCGGAACCACCGGAACATGTTCCGGCAGCACCGGAACATGTTCCGGAACCACCGGAAGATGTTCCGGGCGCACCGGAACATGTTCCGGAACCACCGGAAGATGTTCCGGGAGCACCGGAAAGTGTTCCGGCAGCACCGGAACATGTTCCGGAAGCACCGGAACATGTTCCAGGACCACCGGAACATGTTCCGGAACCAGCGGAACATGTTCCGGAACCAGCGGAACATGTTCCGGGAGCACCGGAACATGTTCCGGAACCACCGGAACATGTTCCGCAAGCACCGGAACATGTTCCGGAACCACCGGAACATGTTCCGGAACCACCGGAACATCTTCGGGAACAACCGGAACATGTTCCGGAAGCACCGGAACATGTTCCGGAACCACCGGAACATGTTCCGGAACCACCGGAACATCTTCCGGAACAACCGGATCATGTTCCGGAACCAGCGGAACATCTTCCGGAACAACCGAAACATGTTCCGGGAGCACCGGAACATGTTCCGGAACCACCGGAACATGCTCCGGAACCACCGGAACATATTCCGGGAGATGTTCCGGGAGCACCGGAACATGTTCCGGAACCACCGGAACATGTTCCGGGACCACCGGAACATGTTCCGGAACCACCGGAACATGTTCCGGAACCAGCGGAACATGTTCCGGGACCACCGGAACATGTTCAGGGAGCACCGGAACATGTTCCGCAAGCACCGGAACATGTTCCGGGACCACCGGAACATGTTCCGGGAGCACCGGAACATGTTCCGGGAGCACCGGAACATGTTCCGGAAGCACCGGAACATGTTCCGGAACCACCGGAACATGTTCCGGAACCACCGGAACATCTTCTGGAACAACCGGATCATGTTCCGGAACCAGCGGAACATCTTCCGGAACAACCGAAACATGTTCCGGGAGCACCGGAACATGTTCCGGAACCACCGGAACATGTTCCGGAACCACCGGAACATATTCCGGGAGATGTTCCGGGAGCACCGGAACATGTTCCGGAACCACCGGAACATGTTCCGGGACCACCGGAACATGTTCCGGAACCACCGGAACATGTTCCGGAACCAGCGGAACATGTTCCGGGACCACCGGAACATGTTCAGGGAGCACCGGAACATGTTCCGCAAGCACCGGAACATGTTCCGGGACCACCGGAACATGTTCCGGGAGCACCGGAACATGTTCCGGAACCACCGGAACATATTCCGGGAGATGTTCCGGGAGCACCGGAACATGTTCCGGAACCACCGGAACATGTTCCGGGACCACCGGAACATGTTCCGGCAGCACCGGAACATGTTCCGGAACCAGCGGAACATGTTCCGGAACCAGCGGAACATCTTCCGGAACCACCGGAACATGTTCCGCAACCACCGGAACATGTTCCGGAACCACCGGAACATGTTCCGAAACCACCGGAACATGTTCCGGGACCACCGGAACATGTTCCGGAACCACCGGAACATGTTCCGGAACCACCGGAACATGTTCCGGCAGCACCGGAACATGTTCCGGAACCACCGGAAGATGTTCCGGGCGCACCGGAACATGTTCCGGAACCACCGGAAGATGTTCCGGGAGCACCGGAAAATGTTCCGGCAGCACCGGAACATGTTCCGGAAGCACCGGAACATGTTCCAGGACCACCGGAACATGTTCCGGAACCAGCGGAACATGTTCCGGAACCAGCGGAACATGTTCCGGGAGCACCGGAACATGTTCCGGAAGCACCGGAACATGTTCCGCAAGCACCGGAACATGTTCCGGAACCACCGGAACATGTTCCGGAACCACCGGAACATCTTCGGGAACAACCGGAACATGTTCCGCAAGCACCAGAACATGTTCCGGAACCACCGGAACATGTTCCGGGAGCACCGGAACATGTTCCGGAAGCACCGGAACATGTTCCGCAAGCACCGGAACATGTTCCGGAACCACCGGAACATGTTCCGGAACCACCGGAACATGTTCCGGAACCACCGGAACATGTTCCGGAACCACCGGAACATGTTCCGGAACCACCGGAACATCTTCCGGAACAACCGGATCATGTTCCGGAACCAGCGGAACATCTTCCGGAACAACCGAAACATGTTCCGGGAGCACCGGAACATGTTCCGGAACCACCGGAACATGTTCTGGGAGCACCGGAACATGTTCCGCAAGCACCGGAACATGTTCCGGGACCACCGGAACATGTTCTGGGAGCACCGGAACATGGTCCGGAACCACCGGAACATGTTCCGGGACCACCGGAACATGTTCCGGGACCACCGGAACATGTTCCGGAACCAGCAGAACATGCTCCGGAACCACCGGAACATGTTCCGGGAGCACCGGAACATGTTCCGGAACCACCGGAACATATTCCGGAACCACCGGAAGATGTTCCGGGAGTACCGGAACATGTTCCGGAACCAGCGGAACATGTTCCGGGAGCACCGGAACATGTTCCGGAACCACCGGAACATGTTCCGGAACCACCGGAAGATGTTCCGGGAGCACCGGAAGATGTTCCGGGAGCACGGGAACATGTTCCGGAACCAGCGGAACATGTTCCGGAACCAGCGGAACATGTTCCGCAAGCACCGGAACATGTTCCGGGACCACCGGAACATGTTCCGGGACCACCGGAACATGTTCCGGAACCACCGGAACATGTTCCGGAACCACCGGAACATGTTCCGGAACCACCGGAAGATGTTCCGGGAGCACCGGAACATGTTCCGGAACATCCGGAACATGTTCCGGCAGCACCGGAACATGTTCCGGAACCACCGGAACATGTTCCGGAACCACCGGAATATGTTCCGCAAGCACCGGAACATGTTCCGGAACGACCGGAACATGTTCCGGAACCACCGGAACATATTCTGGGAACACCGGAACATGTTCCGGAACCACCGGAACATGTTCCGGGACCACCGGAACATGTTCCGGAACCACCGGAACATGTTCCGGGACCACCGGAACATGTCCCGGAAGCACCGGAACATGTTCCGGGACCACCGGAACATGTTATTGTACCACCGGAACATGTTCCGGAACCACCGGAACATGTTCCGGAACCAGCGGAACATCTTCCGGAACCACCGGAACATGTTCCGCAAGCACCGGAACATGTTCCGGAACCACCGGAACATGTTCCGAAACCACCGGAACATGTTCCGGGACCACCGGAACATGTTCCGGAACCACCGGAACATGTTCCGGGACCCCCGGAACATGTTCCGGAACCACCGGAACATGTTCCGGAACCACCGGAAGATGTTCCGGGAGCACCGGAAAATGTTCCGGCAGCACCGGAACATGTTCCGGAAGCACCGGAACATGTTCCAGGACCACCGGAACATGTTCCGGAACCAGCGGAACATGTTCCGGAACCAGCGGAACACGTTCCGGGACCACCGGAACATCTTCGGGAACAACCGGAACATGTTCCGCAAGCACCGGAACATGTTCCGGAACCACCGGAACATGTTCCGGAACCACCGGAACACGTTCCGGGAACACCAGAACATGTTCCGGAACCAGCGGAACATCTTCCGGAACCACCGGAACATGTTCCGCAAGCACCGGAACATGTTCCGGAACCACCGGAACATGTTCCGAAACCACCGGAACATGTTCCGGGACCACCGGAACATGTTCCGGAACCACCGGAACATGTTCCGGGACCACCGGAACATGTTCCGGAACCACCGGAACATGTTCCGGAACCACCGGAACATGTTCCGGCAGCACCGGAACATGTTCCGGAACCACCGGAAGATGTTCCGGGCGCACCGGAACATGTTCCGGAACCACCGGAAGATGTTCCGGGAGCACCGGAAAATGTTCCGGCAGCACCGGAACATGTTCCGGAAGCACCGGAACATGTTCCAGGACCACCGGAACATGTTCCGGAACCAGCGGAACATGTTCCGGAACCAGCGGAACATGTTCCGGGAGCACCGGAACATGTTCCGGAACCACCGGAACATGTTCCGCAAGCACCGGAACATGTTCCGGAACCACCGGAACATGTTCCGGAACCACCGGAACATCTTCGGGAACAACCGGAACATGTTCCGCAAGCACCGGAACATGTTCCGGAACCACCGGAACATGTTCCGGGAGCACCGGAACATGTTCCGGAAGCACCGGAACATGTTCCGCAAGCACCGGAACATGTTCCGGAACCACCGGAACATGTTCCGGAACCACCGGAACATGTTCCGGAACCACCGGAACATCTTCCGGAACAACCGGATCATGTTCCGGAACCAGCGGAACATCTTCCGGAACAACCGAAACATGTTCCGGGAGCACCGGAACATGTTCCGGAACCACCGGAACATGTTCCGGAACCACCGGAACATATTCCGGGAGATGTTCCGGGAGCACCGGAACATGTTCCGGAACCACCGGAACATGTTCCGGGACCACCGGAACATGTTCCGGAACCACCGGAACATGTTCCGGAACCAGCGGAACATGTTCCGGGACCACCGGAACATGTTCAGGGAGCACCGGAACATGTTCCGCAAGCACCGGAACATGTTCCGGGACCACCGGAACATGTTCCGGGAGCACCGGAACATGTTCCGGAACCACCGGAACATATTCCGGGAGATGTTCCGGGAGCACCGGAACATGTTCCGGAACCACCGGAACATGTTCCGGGACCACCGGAACATGTTCCGGCAGCACCGGAACATGTTCCGGAACCAGCGGAACATGTTCCGGAACCAGCGGAACATCTTCCGGAACCACCGGAACATGTTCCGCAAGCACCGGAACATGTTCCGGAACCACCGGAACATGTTCCGAAACCACCGGAACATGTTCCGGGACCACCGGAACATGTTCCGGAACCACCGGAACATGTTCCGGGACCACCGGAACATGTTCCGGAACCACCGGAACATGTTCCGGAACCACCGGAACATGTTCCGGCAGCACCGGAACATGTTCCGGAACCACCGGAAGATGTTCCGGGCGCACCGGAACATGTTCTGGAACCACCGGAAGATGTTCCGGGAGCACCGGAAAATGTTCCGGCAGCACCGGAACATGTTCCGGAAGCACCGGAACATGTTCCAGGACCACCGGAACATGTTCCGGAACCAGCGGAACATGTTCCGGAACCAGCGGAACATGTTCCGGGAGCACCGGAACATGTTCCGGAAGCACCGGAACATGTTCCGCAAGCACCGGAACATGTTCCGGAACCACCGGAACATGTTCCGGAACCACCGGAACATCTTCGGGAACAACCGGAACATGTTCCGCAAGCACCGGAACATGTTCCGGAACCACCGGAACATGTTCCGGGAGCACCGGAACATGTTCCGGAAGCACCGGAACATGTTCCGCAAGCACCGGAACATGTTCCGGAACCACCGGAACATGTTCCGGAACCACCGGAACATGTTCCGGAACCACCGGAACATCTTCCGGAACAACCGGATCATGTTCCGGAACCAGCGGAACATCTTCCGGAACAACCGAAACATGTTCTGGGAGCACCGGAACATGTTCCGGAACCACCGGAACATGTTCCGGAACCACCGGAACATATTCCGGGAGATGTTCCGGGAGCACCGGAACATGTTCCGGAACCACCGAAACATGTTCCGGGACCACCGGAACATGTTCCGGAACCACCGGAACATGTTCCGGAACCAGCGGAACATGTTCCGGGACCACCGGAACATGTTCAGGGAGCACCGGAACATGTTCCGCAAGCACCGGAACATGTTCCGGGACCACCGGAACATGTTCCGGGAGCACCGGAACATGTTCCGGAACCACCGGAACATATTCCGGGAGATGTTCCGGGAGCACCGGAACATGTTCCGGAACCACCGGAACATGTTCCGGGACCACCGGAACATGTTCCGGCAGCACCGGAACATGTTCCGGAACCAGCGGAACATGTTCCGCTGGCACCGTAACATGTTCCGGGACCACCGGAACATGTTCCGGGAGCACCGGAACATGTTCCGGAACCACCGGAACATGTTCCAGAACCACCGGAACATGTTCAGGAACCACCCGAACATGTTCTGGGAACACCGGAACATGTTCCGGAACCACCGGAACATGTTCCGGGACCACCGGAACATGTTCCGGAACCACCGGAACATGTTCCGGAACCAGCGGAACATCTTCCGGAACCACCGGAACATGTTCCGCAAGCACCGAAACATGTTCCGGAACCACCGGAACATGTTGCGAAACCACCGGAACATGTTCCGGAACCAGCGGAACATCTTCCGGAACCACCGGAACATGTTCCGCAAGCACCGAAACATGTTCCGGAACCACCGGAAGATGTTCCGGGAGCACCGTAACATGTTCCGGAACCACCGGAAGATGTTCCGGAGGCACCGGAACATGTTCCGGAACCACCGGAAGATGTTCCGGGAGCACCGGAAAATGTTTTCGCAGCACCGGAACATGTTCCGGAACCACCGGAACATGTTCCGGAAGCACCGGAACATGTTCCGGAACCACCGGAACATGTTCCGGGACCACCGGAACGTGTTCCGGAAGCACCGGAACATGTTCCGAAAGCACCGGAACATGTTCCGGGAGCACCGGAACATGTTCCGCAAGCACCGGAACATGTTCCGGGACCACCGGAACATGTTCCGGGAGCACCGGAACATGTTCCGGAACCACCGGAACATGTTCCGGGAGATGTTCCGGAACCACCGCAACATGTTCCGGAACCACCGGAACATGTTCCGGAACCAGCGGAACATGTTCCGCAAGCACCGGAACATGTTCCGGGACCACCGGAACATGTTCCGGGAGCACCGGAACATGTTCCGGAACCACCGGAACATGTTCCGCAAGCACCGGAACATGTTCCAGGACCACCGGAACATGTTCCGGAACCACCGGAACATGTTCTGGGAGCACCGGAACATGTTCCGCAAGCACCGGAACATGTTCCGGGACCACCGGAACATGTTCTGGGAGCACCGGAACATGTTCCGGAACCACCGGAACATGTTCCGGGACCACCAGAACATGTTCCGGGACCACCGGAACATGTTCCGGAACCAGCAGAACATGCTCCGGAACCACCGGAACATGTTCCGGGAGCACCGGAACATGTTCCGGAACCACCGGAACATGTTCCGGAACCACCGGAAGATGTTCCGGGAGTACCGGAACATGTTCCGGAACCAGCGGAACATGTTCCGGGAGCACCGGAACATGTTCCGGAACCACCGGAACATGTTCCGGAACCACCGGAACATGTTCCGGAAGCACCGGAACATGTTCCGGAACCACCGGAACATGTTCCGGGACCACCGGAACATGTTCCGGAACCACCGGAACATGTTCCGGAACCAGCGGAACATGTTCCGCAAGCAGCGTAACATGTTCCGGGACCACCGGAACATGTTCCGGGAGCACCGGAACATGTTCCGGAACCACCGGAACATGTTCCGGAACCACCGGAACATGTTCTGCAAGCACCGGAACATGTTCCAGGAGCACCGGAACATGTTCCGGAACCACCGGAACATGTTCCGGAAACACCGGAAGATGTTCCGGGAGCAACGGAACATGTTCCGGAACCGCCGGAACATGTTCCGGAACCACCGGAACATGTTCCGCAAGCACCGGAACATGTTCCGGAACGACCGGAACATGTTCCGGAACCACCGGAACATGTTCCGGAACCACCGGAACATGTTCCGGGAACACCGGAACATGTTCCGGAACCACCGGAACATGTTCCGGGACCACCGGAACATGTTCCGGAAGCACCGGAACATGTTCCGGAACCACCGGAACATGTTCCGGAACCAGCGGAACATCTTCCGGAACCACCGGAACATGTTCCGCAAGCACCGGAACATGTTCCGGAACCACCGGAACATGTTCCGAAACCACCGGAACATGTTCCGGGACCACCGGAACATGTTCCGGAACCACCGGAAGATGTTCCGGGAGCACTGGAACATGTTCCGGAACCACCGGAAGATGTTCCGGGAGCACCGGAACATGTTCCGGAACCACCGGAAGATGTTCCGGGAGCACCGGAAAATGTTCTCGCAGCACCGGAACATGTTCCGGAACCACCGGAACATGTTCCGGAAGCACCGGAACATGTTCCGGAAGCACCGGAACATGTTCCGGAACCACCGGAACATGTTCCGGGACCACCGGAACGTGTTCCGAAAGCACCGGAACATGTTCCGGAACCACCGGAACATGTTCCGGGACCACCGGAACATGTTCCGGAACCACCGGAACATGTTCCGGAACCAGCGGAACATGTTCCGCAGGCACCGGAACATGTTCCGGGACCACCGGAACATGTTCCGGGACCACCGGAACATGTTCCGGAACCACCGGAACATGTTCCGCAAGCACCGGAACATGTTCCGGGACCACCGGAACATGTTCCGGAACCACCGGAAGATGTTCCGGGAGCACCGGAACATGTTCCGGAACCACCGGAAGATGTTCCGGGAGCACCGGAACATGTTCCGGAACCACCGGAAGATGTTCCGGGAGCACCGGAAAATGTTCCCGCAGCACCGGAACATGTTCCGGAACCACCGGAACATGTTCCGGAAGCACCGGAACATGTTCCGGAAGCACCGGAACATGTTCCGGAACCACCGGAACATGTTCCGGGACCACCGGAACGTGTTCCGAAAGCACCGGAACATGTTCCGGGAGCACCGGAACATGTTCCGCAAGCACCGGAACATGTTCCGGGAGCACCGGAACATGTTCCGGGAGCACCGGAACATGTTCCGGAACCACCGGAACATGTTTCGGGAGATGTTCCGGGAGCACCGGAACATGTTCCGGAACCACCGGAACATGCTCCGGACCCACCGGAACATGTTCCGGGAGCACCGGAACATGTTCCGGAAGCACCGGAACATGTTCCGGAACCACCGGAACATGTTCCGGGACCACCGGAACATGTTCCGGAACCACCGGAACATGTTCCGGAATCAGCGGAACATGTTCCGCAAGCACCGGAACATGTTCCGGGACCACCGGAACATGTTCCGGGAGCACCGGAACATGTTCCGGAACCACCGGAACATGTTCCGCAAGCACCGGAACATGTTCCAGGACCACCGGAACATGTTCCGGAACCACCGCAACATGTTCCGCAAGCACCGGAACATGTTCCGGGACCACCGGAACATGTTCTGGGAGCACCGGAACATGTTCCGGAACCACCGGAACATGTTCCGGGACCACCGGAACATGTTCCGGAACCAGCAGAACATGCTCCGGAACCACCGGAACATGTTCCGGGAGCACCGGAACATGTTCCGGAACCACCGGAACATGTTCCGGAACCACCGGAAGATGTTCCGGGAGTACCGGAACATGTTCCGGAACCAGCGGAACATGTTCCGGAACCAGCGGAACATGTTCCTCAAGCACCGGAACATGTTCCGGGACCACCGGAACATGTTCCGAAACCACCGGAACATGTTCCGGGACCACCGGAACATGTTCCGGAACCACCGGAACATGTTCCGGGAGCACCGGAACATGTTCCGGAACCACCGGAAGATGTTCCGGGAGCACCGGAACATGTTCCGGAACCACCGGAACATGTTCCGGGAGCAGCGGAACATGTTCGGGCAGCACCGGAACATGTTCCGCGACCACCGGATCATGTTCCGGAAGCACCGGAACATGTTCCAGGACCACCGGAACATGTTCCGGAACCAGCGGAACACGTTCCGGAACCACCGGAACATGTTCCAGAACCACCGGAACATCTTCCAGAAGCACCGGAACATGTTCCGGGACCACCGGAACATCTTCCGGAAGCACCGGAACATGTTCCGGGACCACCAGAACATGTTCCGGAACCACCGGAACATGTTCCGGAACCACCGGAAAATGTTCTGGAACCAGCGGAACATCTTCGGGAACCACCGGAACATGTTCCGCAAGCACCGGAACATGTTCCGGAACCACCGGAACATGTTCCGGGAGCACCGGAACATGTTCCGGAAGCACCGGAACATGTTCCGCAAGCACCGGAACATGTTCCGGAAGCACCGGAACATGTTCCGGAACCACCGGAACATGTTCCGGAAGCACCGGAACATGTTCCGGAACCAGCGGAACATGTTCCGGAACCAGCGGAACATGTTCCGGGGCCACCGGAACATGTTCCGGGACCACCGGAACATGTTCCGGGACCAGCGGAACATGTTCCGGAACTGCCGGAACATGTTCCGGTACCACCGGAACATGTTCCGGCACCACCGGAACATGTTCCGGAACCACCGGAATATGTTCCGGAAGCACCGGAACATGTTCCGGCGCCACCTCGCCTAGGCATGCAACAGACCCACGGCTGTTGGCAGAAATAAGTAGAACAGCGAGAAAGCGGAGATACAGCACGATCCAACATCACGTGAACACGGTGGCAATAAGAGGCGAATAAATCAACAGCTCGAGCGTGCCAAAAATAGCGACGGTGTCTAAAACATGCCGCAGAATCTCAAACCATCAGTCCGAAGTAGTCAGTATCGTCTGCATCCCTCATTCGATCTGTCACAGGAGCTGGCAGACTCGCTCGCCGCAGGTTGGAATCTGAGCCTCTATACGCGGCGCAAAGACAGACAGCAGCCGTCGAAGCTAGCAGACTCACCAGCAAACCCTGCGGGCTTGAATCTGGGCTTCCTCGTGGCGAATGCACCCTGTTGCCCTCTGTCATACTAAGTCAGCCCCACCTGTCCAAAGACACCAGCCTACGTCCGACGCATTATCACACTCCGGCGCAGCATATGCCTCGGTAGCACACTGCACTGCGCACGGAGCATGAGCCTCAAATGAACCCCGAGGTGTGAACGGCAGACATACAAGGAAGCACAGCGGTGCACTGTCTGATCCGGGAAACTCGGTGCTGAGATGTGACAGGCGAGCTGCCCTGTACATGGGTACACTGAGCGCTCGATCCTGAAAAGCTCAGCAACGTCCTGCGTGCCATGCCAATACCCAGCCTCTGCAAACAGTGTACTGCATTGAGAACGAGGGTCGAGAGTCGAGGTGTGAACGGCAAGCCAACACAAACGCACAAACATGTGAGGCTTGATCCGGGAAACTCGAACTGAGATGTGAACGGCGACGTGTCCTGTCACGCTGTCAGGCGGACGCTCGATCCGGGAAGCTCAGCAGTGCTCAGTGGGTAGCACGCGTGAACCTCTGAGGTGTAAACGGCAGGCCAGTGGTGAGCTGAACATTCAATGCCTGATCCGCGAAACTCAGCACAGTGATACGTCTAGACTGTGACTCGAGCATGCAGCGCGATGAGAACAGTCCGGCACGCCAATGAGCGAACTACAATGCAGGTGCAAGTGCAAAGCAACTGATCTGGTGACCGACACACAGCAATAGACTGTGAAGTACGACCGGCAAGCCCGTGATGCACTGACAATTCATGCCACACCTGTGAGGAACGGCGGCACAATGTGTCTTACTTGCTGTCTTGCGCGTGCCATAGATCAGGGGGCGTGTGACAAATCCGCTGGCGCGCGGCACAGCTGGTGCACGTGTAGTGGCGCCGATCAAATGAACCATTAATGAGTGACGGCGGCCTCAGAGATTCCTGGAGAGCGTGATACTGCATGCCGCAGAGCAACCAGGCACCAGGAAGATGCCCAGGGAGACTTGCCTATGCACACACATTTGACTGTGCGCCCTCCTTGCACCCCTACAGGTCCCTGTGTCATGTCCCGAGAGTCTCCGCCTCGTGCCAAGTCCGCCTTCAAGCTGACCGAATTTCAGGACTTCGCAGAGTTCAAGACAGAGGGCCGAGACTGCACGGTGGTCTGGCGGGATCATGACGACGTACACCACAGCATACCGCTGAAGGACTTCACCGACCCAACGTCAGCCCATGCGCGAGTTCTGGCGGTGTACCTTCTGGCCAACGACGCCATCCCTGGAGCATCGCGCGCCGCCATCGCACAGGCAGACGCTGACATCTCGGTCCAGAGCTACGAGAAAGCCCTGGAGCAGCTGCCGCGCCTGTCGACTGCTGCCATCGCCAGCCAATTTTCTGATGATCCGACGGTGCTGGATCATGGTGGCTCCCTGTCGCTGGAAGAGAAGGTAGCCATGGCTGCCGCGGTTGTTGATGCTGCTGCCGGCGCAGGGCAAAAAAGCATAGGTGAGCTCACAAAGGAGAGCGTCGCGAAGGCTCTGCATGGGCGCGCCTGGAGGAGCGTGTTTCAGTGCGCGGTGGATCAAATATTCCCCACCAAGGCGAGTGACAGCGCTCAGTACCACCCGCGGGATCGAGTACCGAACACCGAAATGGCGGCCCAAAACAAAAAGAAAGACGAGCTCAGGGCCATCCTCCAAGAACTTCTGCACGAAAACCAGAGCGAGAGCGGAATTCCGTCACATGCTGCAGATCAGAGCGATCGGCAACGACGCCAAGGAGGTGCCGCGCACCAGAGCTCTACTAACCCCAAGGAGGTGCCTGTGACGGCCGCGTCCGTGAGAGAGTGGATCAGAGCGGCCCAGAAACGCAATCGCGACTCGTCGGACGACGACGATGAGATCAACCCCAAAGACAAGCGCCCAGCGTACACCGACGTCGCGAAAAGCAGCAAGCGCCTGGGGGTGATTGAGATGAGCGGATTCGCTGGGGCCGAAGCGCGCAACGTGCTGCGCGACCTGGACGACAGCTTCAGCTCCCACAACGGGGACGAACTGTTCGATGTCATCCAAAAACACTGCAAGTCCGAGAAGCATGCGGCCAGTGTCCTGCTGATTGCAGATGTCCCAGGCATTGAAGCCATCATGGACGGCAAAGAGTACCACCGCCGCACGTTCCGCCGCAGCCGTGCCGATGTCCGCTTGCGCCGGAGGCAAGATCTGGCAGTGCTGCTCAACATTCGTACACAGGCGCCACCTTCGAGCAAGCCGCAAGGGGGGACACGCATCGTCGATGTCAACCACTACGGGTCCTCAGGTGTGGATCAATACGTCTGTGTATGTGCTGTGTACCCACACACTCCCGAGCGGCCATTTGTGTCCCTGTGGGGCCCTGGCATAGCCGAACGACCCGGAATGACAGTGCGCATGCACCAAGAGCAACTTCGACACCGCAACGATTGGCCCGGTATGATTGCGGGGGCAGTGCTGCATGATGGCCTGTGGGTGCCAGGCAAGACCAGCGACTTCGCCGTCTTCGCACAGTGGTGCCACTCGCGCAACTGGCACTTCCGGCTGTACTCGGGGGCAGGGTCATCCTGGAAAATAGGCGCGACAGCCTTCCAGTCGACCCTCCCCATACTGCTCCTGGTGGCGGACTGCAGCACCGACTCCAACCAGTGCACCTGGGGCCTGGGAGCTGTGCTAGCCACGTGTGAAGGCCAGATCCTGCACCGGCTGCGAGCGCGCATCCGCGCACAATACAGCAACACATCAGTCATGGAGGCCACCGCAGTCGCCCAGGGCCTGCGAGCTGTGGCACCGGCCCTGCCGCCCGGCTTCATGGTGTGGCCGTGGTGCAACAACCAGACCGCAGCGGCCCTCACCAACAAAAGAGACCTACAGGGCCAGCTCTGGCACCCGCGCACCATGATCTCAGCAGATCTCGGACTGCTATACATCAACTGCCCGTTCCGCACAGGGTGGGGCCCAGCGGAGCACGACACCAAGCACCGGTCGATCCTATCCGCCCTGAACAAAGAGGCGGACGCGGAAGCCAAACAGGCATGGACCGGAGAAGGCACAGAAGACTGGCGTGTGCCATCCACGTGGTGTCAGGGCGAGCAGCCCACACCCGTCATGGAGGGACCCCACGGGCTGATCGTCGACATGCGCCGAGCGGTACGCACAGAGTTCCAGTGGCCACTCTACAATCGCAGACACGCGGACGACGTGGTGCTGCCGTATCAGTTCTGGGAATCCTGGCGCGTACCCAGAGAGCTCAGTGATCTGTGGAGCACGTACAGTGGCCTACACCCACATGTCGCCGGCAATGTGATGCTGATGGCCCAGTACAATGAATGGTCACGTGTCGTTCATGATGACTCCGCCTCCGGAACATGCACGACGTGTGGGCTGCCATACGTACTTTGCTCCAAGGCCACGTCGATGGTGTACCCGCTGGTCAACGACAACAATACAGTGGGTCTCCAATGCCTCGACGATATACAGCCCGAAATAGACTCCAGAGTGCAACTGCACTGGGATCCGAGGATCCATCCAACAACAACCCACGCGTCCCAACACATACCCTGTGCTGTGGTGTACGCTGTGTGTGCCCTTGTGCCCTCTCAGAGTCGCGTCCCGGTGTGTGTGCGCGCCAGCGACGGCGCTAGGCTGGCGGTAGCTGCATGGCACGAGGCACCTGAAGCACTGATCCGCATTGGCAGCGCCTCGCAGGGATGGCCAGGATTTGGCCTTGACGTATCAGAAGGGGGCATGCATATCGGTCTCTGGGATGCATCAGTCGCAGACCCCCCCACAAAGGGGACACATGCAAAAGTGTGGCACCTAGGCCAATGGGTGGGCATCGCGGTCCACAAAGGGCTCCACAGCGACCACGCGATTGCACCTGAATGGGAGCGCCTCCTGTGCCACTGGTTCCGCGACCCCTGCGTCTCACCCCCAGGCCGCGGCCCACAGCGCATCGAGCGTGGCAGAGATCACGACCAAGGCGGCGACAGAGAACGGGAACGTGAACGCGAATGGGACCGAGGCAGCGGCTACGGGTATCGTGGCAAAGGACGAGGTGCAGCAGCATGGAGACCGAGAAAAGGAGGCAAATAATGGGCAGTCGACCCGGAGGACAGCCACAACTCATCCTGATGCTCGCCTAGTGATCAATGCTGGAGATCTCCTGCCGATGGCTCCAGCATAATCAACACATCTGGTGTGGGCACAGCTCTGAGCCGAACTCCGTCCCTGGTATCCAGCATCTGCCCTGAGACCTCCAATAATCAGTCTGGTGCTGACGATCAGCGCTGCCAACATCCCAAGCAACCAGCGTCGGTCCTGCAGCACGCCATAATGGGTCTGGTGCCCTCTGTCTTGCCCTGTCGCTGCCTCAGGTGCAGACGGGAATATAAAGCCTGTGTTACAGGACACTCGTTGCCACTGCGGCTGCTGCAGAGGCCGTCTCAGCAAAGTCTGGGTGCCAATGATGCAGCCCCAGATGGATTTCTGATTTCTGATTTTCTAGTTTTCTGACTTTCTGGTTTTCTGAATATCGTCCAAATATAACACAGACAGCTCCGCAGGCGTCTGAAGTGCTGTGCCAGATCTCTCTAGAGGTCTGCGGCCTACGGGCATGTTACATTTCACAGTGTGCAGTATTCAAACCCCAGCGACGCAGGGGTAAGATCCGTTGCCAGGTGCCATATAAGCCCACTCCGTCCAACAAATTGGTGTATACCACTGTTGCCAGCAACACAGCGACTGCCATTGCCATCGCTCTGCAGTGGGATGTCAGACATCAATCACGCCAAACCCTACGGCAGCAATAAATTGGCCGGTGTCCCTGAGTCTCTATTGCTCGTGCCTGCTTGCCGCCACCAGAGAGAGAGATCAGGTCAGCCATCCCACACGGTGTGGCGGTGCTGCGGCGCCGTCTAGTCCGCTGTCACCAACATCCGCCCAGCACATAGAAGTAGTTTACAGCGACCCACACGCCAGCATGCCCTGTTGTGTGTTCCTAGGGGAGGACGCGCAGCCGCGCGCCAATAACAGGCATGCCACCGCAACACCGCAACCGCAACACCGCAACCGGAACATGTTCCGGAACCACCGGAACATGTTCCGGAAGCACCGGAACATGTTCCGGGACCACCGGAACATGTTCCGGAACCACGGAAAAACATGTTCCGGAACCACCGGAATATGTTCCGGAACCAGCGGAACATCTTCCGGAACAACCGGAACATGTTCCGCAATCACCGAAACATGTTCCGGAACCACCGGAACATGTTCCGGGAGCACCCGAACATGTTCCGGAACCCGCGGAACATGCTCCGGAACCACCGGAACATGTTCCGGAAGCACCGGAACATGTTCTGGGACCACCGGAACATGTTCCGGGAACACCGGAACATGTTCCGGAACCACCGGAACATGTTCCGGAAGCACCGGAACATGTTCCGGGACCACCGGAACATCTTCCGGAAGCACCGGAACATGTTCCGGGACCACCGGAACATGTTCCGGAACCACCGGAACATGTTCCGGAACCAGCGGAACATGTTCCGGAACCACCGGAACATGTTCCGGAACCACCGGAAGATGTTCCAGGACCACCGGAACATGTTCCGGAACCACCGGAACATGTTCCGGAACCAGCGGAACATGTTCCGGGGCCACCGGAACATGTTCCGCAAGCACCGGCACATGTTCCGGAACCACCGGAACATGTTCCGGGAACACCGGAACATCTTCTGGAAGCACCGGAACATGTTCCGGAACCACCGGAACATGTTCCGGAACCAGCGGAACATCTTCGGGAACAACCGGAACATGTTCCGCAAGCACCGGAACATGTTCCGGAACCACCGGAACATGTTCCGGGAGCACCGGAACATGTTCCGGAAGCACCGGAACATGTTCCGCAAGTACCGGAACATGTTCCGGAAGCACCGGAACATGTTCCGGAACCACCGGAACATGTTCCGGAACCACCGGAACATGTTCCGGAAGCACCGGAACATGTTCCGGCACCACCGGAACATGTTCCGGGAACAACCGGAACATGTTCCGGAACTGCCGGAACATGTTCCGGTACCACCGGAACATGTTCCGGCACCACCGGAACATGTTCCGGATCCACCGGAACATGTTCCGGAAGCACCGGAACATGTTCCGGCACCACCGGAACATGTTCCGGAACCACCGGAACATGTTCCGGAAGCAGCGGAACATGTTCCGGCACCACCGGAACATGTTCCGGAACCACCGGAACATGTTCCGGAACCACCGGAACATGTTCCGGAACCAGCGGAACATCTTCCGGAACAACCGGAACATGTTCCGCAATCACCGGAACATGTTCCGGAACCACCGGAACATGTTCTGGGAGCACCGGAACATGTTCCGGAACCACCGGAACATGTTCCGGAACCACCGGAACATGTTCCAGGACCACCGGAACATGTTCCGGAAGCACCGGAACATGTTCCGCAAGCACCGGAACATGTTCCGCAAGCACCGGAACATGTTCCGGGACCACCGGAACATGTTCCGGAACCACCGGAACATGTTCCGGGAGCACCGGAACATGTTCCGGAACCACCGGAACATGTTCCGGAACCACCGGAACATGTTCCGGCAGCACCCGGAACATGTTCCGGGACCACCGGAACATGTTCCGGAACCACCGGAACATGTTCCGGAACCACCGGAACATGTTCCGGGACCACCGGAACATGTTCCGGGACCAACGGAACATGTTCCGGAACCAGCAGAACATGCTCCGGAACCACCGGAACATGTTCCGGGAGCACCGGAACATGTTCCGGAACCACCGGAACATATTCCGGAACCACCGGAAGATGTTCCGGGAGCACCGGAACATGTTCCGGAACCAGCGGAACATGTTCTGGAACCACCGGAAGATGTTCCGGGAGCACCGGAACATGTTCCGGAACCAGCGGAACATGTTCCGGAACCAGCGGAACATGTTCTGGAACCACCGGAAGATGTTCCGGGAGCACCGGAACATGTTCCGGAACCAGCGGAACATGTTCCGGAACCCGCGGAACATGTTCCGCAAGCACCGGAACATGTTCCGGGACCACCGGAACATGTTCCGAAACCACCGGAACATGTTCCGGGACCACCGGAACATGTTCCGGAACCACCGGAACATGTTCCGGGACCACCGGAACATGTTCCGGAACCAGCGGAACATGTTCCGGAACCAGCGGAACATGTTCCGCAAGCACCGGAACATGTTCCGGGACCACCGGAACATGTTCCGGGAGCACCGGAACATGTTCCGGAACCACCGGAACATGTTCCGGAACCACCGGAAGATGTTCCGGGAGCACCGGAACGTGTTCCGGAACCACCGGAACATGTTCCGGCAGCACCGGAACATGTTCCGGAACCACCGGAACATGTTCCGGGAACACCGGAACATGTTCCGGAACCACCAGAATATGTTCCGGGACCACCGGAACATGTTCCGGAAGCACCGGAACATGTTGCGGGACCACCGGAACATGTTATCGAACCACCGGAATATGTTTCGGAACCACCGGAACATGTTCCGGAACCAGCGGAACATCTTCCGGAACCACCGGAACATGTTCCGCAAGCACCGGAACATGTTCCGGAACCACCGGAACATGTTCCGAAACCACCGGAACATGTTCCGGAACCACCGGAACATGTCCCGGAACCACCGGAACATGTTCCGGAACCAGCGGAACATGTTCCGGAACCACCGGAACATGTTCCGCAAGCACCGGAACATGTTCCGGAACCACCGAAAGATGTTCCGGGGGCACCGGAACATGTTCCGGAACCACCGGAAGATGTTCCAGGACCACCGGAACATGTTCCGGAACCATCGGAACATGTTCCGGAACCAGCGGAACATGTTCCGGGGCCACCGGAACATGTTCCGCAAGCACCGGCACATGTTCCGGAACCACCGGAACATGTTCCGGGAACACCGGAACATCTTCTGGAAGCACCGGAACATGTTCCGGGACCACCGGAACATGTTCCGCAAGCACCGGCACATGTTCCGGAACCACCGGAACATGTTCCGGGAACACCGGAACATATTCTGGAAGCACCGGAACATGTTCCGGAACCACCGGAACATGTTGCAGGACCACCGGAACATGTTCCGGAAGCACCGGAACATGTTCCGCAAGCACCGGAACACGTTCTGCAAGCACCGGAACATGTTCCAGGACCACCGGAACATGTTCCGGAACCACCGGAACATGTTCCGGGAGCACCGGAACATGTTCCGGAACCACCGGAACATGTTCCGGAACCACCGGAACATGTTCCGGCAGCACCCGGAACATGTTCCGGGACCACCGGAACATGTTCCGGAACCACCGGAACATGTTCCGGAACCACCGGAACATGTTCCGGGACCACCGGAACATGTTCCGGGACCAACGGAACATGTTCCGGAACCAGCAGAACATGCTCCGGAACCACCGGAACATGTTCCGGGAGCACCGGAACATGTTCCGGAACCACCGGAACATGTTCCGGAACCACCGGAAGATGTTCCGGGAGCACCGGAACATGTTCCGGAACCAGCGGAACATGTTCCGGAACCAGCAGAACATCTTCCGCAAGCACCGGAACATGTTCCGGGACCACCGGAACATGTTCCGGAACCACCGGAACATGTTCTGGAACCACCGGAAGATGTTCCGGGAGCACCGGAACATGTTCCGGAACCAGCGGAACATGTTCCGGAACCAGCGGAACATGTTCCGCAAGCACCGGAACATGTTCCGGGACCACCGGAACATGTTCCGAAACCACCGGAACATGTTCCGGGACCACCGGAACATGTTCCGGAACCACCGGAACATGTTCCGGGACCACCGGAACATGTTCCGGAACCAGCGGAACATGTTCCGGAACCAGCGGAACATGTTCCGCAAGCACCGGAACATGTTCCGGGACCACCGGAACATGTTCCGGGAGCACCGGAACATGTTCCGGAACCACCGGAACATGTTCCGGAACCACCGGAAGATGTTCCGGGAGCACCGGAACGTGTTCCGGAACCACCGGAACATGTTCCGGCAGCACCGGAACATGTTCCGGAACCACCGGAACATGTTCCGGGAACACCGGAACATGTTCCGGAACCACCAGAATATGTTCCGGGACCACCGGAACATGTTCCGGAAGCACCGGAACATGTTCCGGGACCACCGGAACATGTTCCGGAAGCACCGGAACATGTTGCGGGACCACCGGAACATGTTATCGAACCACCGGAATATGTTTCGGAACCACCGGAACATGTTCCGGAACCAGCGGAACATCTTCCGGAACCACCGGAACATGTTCCGCAAGCACCGGAACATGTTCCGGAACCACCGGAACATGTTCCGAAACCACCGGAACATGTTCCGGGACCACCGGAACATGTCCCGGAACCACCGGAACATGTTCCGGAACCAGCGGAACATGTTCCGGAACCACCGGAACATGTTCCGCAAGCACCGGAACATGTTCCGGAACCACCGGAAGATGTTCCGGGGGCACCGGAACATGTTCCGGAACCACCGGAAGATGTTCCAGGACCACCGGAACATGTTCCGGAACCACCGGAACATGTTCCGGAACCAGCGGAACATGTTCCGGGGCCACCGGAACATGTTCCGCAAGCACCGGCACATGTTCCGGAACCACCGGAACATGTTCCGGGAACACCGGAACATCTTCTGGAAGCACCGGAACATGTTCCGGGACCACCGGAACATGTTCCGCAAGCACCGGCACATGTTCCGGAACCACCGGAACATGTTCCGGGAACACCGGAACATATTCTGGAAGCACCGGAACATGTTCCGGAACCACCGGAACATGTTCCAGGACCACCGGAACATGTTCCGGAAGCACCGGAACATGTTCCGCAAGCACCGGAACACGTTCTGCAAGCACCGGAACATGTTCCAGGACCACCGGAACATGTTCCGGAACCACCGGAACATGTTCCGGGAGCACCGGAACATGTTCCGGAACCACCGGAACATGTTCCGGAACCACCGGAACATGTTCGGGCAGCACCCGGAACATGTTCCGGGACCACCGGAACATGTTCCGGAACCACCGGAACATGTTCCGGAACCACCGGAACATGTTCCGGGACCACCGGAACATGTTCCGGGACCAACGGAACATGTTCCGGAACCAGCAGAACATGCTCCGGAACCACCGGAACATGTTCCGGGAGCACCGGAACATGTTCCGGAACCACCGGAACATGCTCCGGAACCACCGGAACATGTTCCGGGAGCACCGGAACATGCTCCGGAACCACCGGAACATGTTCCGGAACCACCGGAACATGTTCCGGGAGCACCGGAACATGTTCCGGAACCAGCGGAACATGTTCCGGAACCAGCAGAACATCTTCCGCAAGCACCGGAACATGTTCCGGGACCACCGGAACATGTTCCGGAACCACCGGAACATGTTCTGGAACCACCGGAAGATGTTCCGGGAGCACCGGAACATGTTCCGGAACCAGCGGAACATGTTCCGGAACCAGCGGAACATGTTCCGCAAGCACCGGAACATGTTCCGGGACCACCGGAACATGTTCCGAAACCACCGGAACATGTTCCGGGACCACCGGAACATGTTCCGGAACCACCGGAACATGTTCCGGGACCACCGGAACATGTTCCGGAACCAGCGGAACATGTTCCGGAACCAGCGGAACATGTTCCGCAAGCACCGGAACATGTTCCGGGACCACCGGAACATGTTCCGGGAGCACCGGAACATGTTCCGGAACCACCGGAACATGTTCCGGAACCACCGGAAGATGTTCCGGGAGCACCGGAACGTGTTCCGGAACCACCGGAACATGTTCCGGCAGCACCGGAACATGTTCCGGAACCACCGGAACATGTTCCGGGAACACCGGAACATGTTCCGGAACCACCAGAATATGTTCCGGGACCACCGGAACATGTTCCGGAAGCACCGGAACATGTTCCGGGACCACCGGAACATGTTCCGGAAGCACCGGAACATGTTGCGGGACCACCGGAACATGTTATCGAACCACCGGAATATGTTCCGGAACCACCGGAACATGTTCCGGAACCAGCGGAACATCTTCCGGAACCACCGGAACATGTTCCGCAAGCACCGGAACATGTTCCGGAACCACCGGAACATGTTCCGAAACCACCGGAACATGTTCCGGGACCACCGGAACATGTCCCGGAACCACCGGAACATGTTCCGGAACCAGCGGAACATGTTCCGGAACCACCGGAACATGTTCCGCAAGCACCGGAACATGTTCCGGAACCACCAGAAGATGTTCCGGGGGCACCGGAACATGTTCCGGAACCACCGGAAGATGTTCCAGGACCACCGGAACATGTTCCGGAACCACCGGAACATGTTCCGGAACCACCGGAACATGTTCCGGGGCCACCGGAACACGTTCCGCAAGCACCGGCACATGTTCCGGAACCACCGGAACATGTTCCGGGAACACCGGATCATATTCTGGAAGCACCGGAACATGTTCCGGAACCACCGGAACATGTTCCGGAACCAGCGGAACATCTTCGGGAACAACCGGAACATGTTCCGCAAGCACCGGAACATGTTCCGGAACCACCGGAACATGTTCCGGGAGCATCGGAACATGTTCCGGAAGCACCGGAACATGTTCCGCAAGCACCGGAACATGTTCCGGAAGCACCGGAACATGTTCCGGAACCACCGGAACATGTTCCGGAACCACCGGAACATGTTCCGGGGCCACCGGAACATGTTCCGGGACCACCGGAACATGTTCCGGGAACAACCGGAACATGTTCCGGAACTGCCGGAACATGTTCCGGAACCACCGGAACATGTTCCGGCACCACCGGAATATGTTCCGGAAGCACCGGAACATGTTCCTGCACCACCGGAACATGTTCCGGAACCACCGGAACATGTTCCGGAAGCAGCGGAACATGTTCCGGCACCACCGGAACATGTTCCGGAACCAGCGGAACATCTTCCGGAACAACCGGAACATGTTCCGCAATCACCGGAACATGTTCCGGAACCACCGGAACATGTTCCGGGAGCACCGGAACATGTTCCGGAACCACCGGAACATGTTCCGGAACCACCGGAACATGTTCCAGGACCACCGGAACATGTTCCGGAACCACCGGAACATGTTCCGCAAGCACCGGAACATGTTCCGCAAGCACCGGAACATGTTCCGGGACCACCGGAACATGTTCCGGAACCACCGGAACATGTTCCGGGAGCACCGGAACATGTTCCGGAACCACCGGAACATGTTCCGGAACCACCGGAACATGTTCCAGCAGCACCCGGAACATGTTCCGGGACCACCGGAACATGTTCCGGAACCACCGGAACATGTTCCGGAACCACCGGAACATGTTCCGGGACCACCGGAACATGTTCCGGAACCAACGGAACATGTTCCGGAACCAGCAGAACATGCTCCGGAACCACCGGAACAAGTTCCGGGAGCACCGAAACATGTTCCGGAACCACCGGAACATGTTCCGGAACCACCGGAACATGTTCCGGGGCCACCGGAACATGTTCCGGGACCACCGGAACATGTTCTGGCACCACCGGAATATGTTCCGGAACTGCCGGAACATGTTCCGGTACCACCGGAACATGTTCCGGCACCACCGGAATATGTTCCGGAAGCACCGGAACATGTTCCTGCACCACCGGAACAT
Source organism: Eutreptiella sp. 'Long Island Sound 2002' (assembly GCA_964036045.1). Taxonomy (NCBI): domain Eukaryota; phylum Euglenozoa; class Euglenophyceae; order Eutreptiales; family Eutreptiaceae; genus Eutreptiella; species Eutreptiella sp. 'Long Island Sound 2002'. The sequence goes on from OZ038385.1 coordinate 37,995,896, forward strand.
GTTCCGGAACCACCGGAACATGTTCCGGCACCACCGGAACATGTTCCGGAACCACCGGAACATGTTCCGGAAGCAGCGGAACATGTTCCGGCACCACCGGAACATGTTCCGGAACCACCGGAACATGTTCCGGAACCACCGGAACATGTTCCGGAACCAGCGGAACATCTTCCGGAACAACCGCGACATGTTCCGCAATCACAGGAACATGTTCCGGAACCACCGGAACATGTTCCGGGAGCACCGGAACATGTTCCGGAACCACCGGAACATGTTCCGGAACCACCGGAACATGTTCCAGGACCACCGGAACATGTTCCGGAATCACCGGAACATGTTCCGCAAGCACCGGAACATGTTCCGCAAGCACCGGAACATGTTCCGGGACCACCGGAACATGTTCCGGAACCACCGGAACATGTTCCGGGAGCACCGGAACATGTTCCGGAACCACCGGAACATGTTCCGGAACCACCGGAACATGTTCCAGCAGCACCCGGAACATGTTCCGGGATCACCGGAACATGTTCCGGAAGCACCGGAACATGTTCCGGAACCACCGGAACATGTTCCGGGACCACCGGAACATGTTCCGGGACCAACGGAACATGTTCCGGAACCAGCAGAACATGCTCCGGAACCACCGGAACATGTTCCGGGAGCACCGGAACATGTTCTGGAACCACCGGAACATGTTCCGGAACCACCGGAAGATGTTCCGGGAGCACCGGAACATGTTCCGGAACCAGCGGAACATGTTCCGGAACCAGCGGAACATGTTCCGCAAGCACCGGAACATGTCCCGGGACCACCGGAACATGTTCCGAAACCACCGGAACATGTTCCGGGACCACCAGAACATGTTCTGGAACCACCGGAAAATGTTCCGGGAGCACCGGAACATGTTCCGGAACCAGCGGAACATGTTCCGGAACCAGCGGAACATGTTCCGCAAGCACCGGAACATGTTCCGGGACCACCGGAACATGTTCCGAAACCACCGGAACATGTTCCGGGACCACCGGAACATGTTCCGGAACCACCGGAACATGTTCCGGAACCACCGGAACATGTTCCGGGACCACCGGAACATGTTCCGGAACCACCGGAACATATTCCGGCAGCACCGGAACATGTTCTGGAACCACCGGAAGATGTTCCGGGAGCACCGGAACATGTTTCGGAACCACCGGAAGATGTTCCGGGAGCACCGGAACATGTTCCGGCAGCACCGGAACATGTTCCGGAACCACCGGAACATGTTCCGGGACCACCGGAACATGTTCCAGAAGCACCGAAACATTTTCCGGAACAACCGGAAGATGTTCCGCGACCACCGGATCATGTTCCGCAAGCACCGGAACATGTTCCAGGACCACCGGAACATGTTCCGGAACCAGCGGAACACGTTCCGGAACCACCGGAACATGTTCCGGGAACACCGGAACATGTTCCGGAACCACCGGAACATGTTCCGGAAGGACCGGAACATGTTCCGGCACCACCGGAACATGTTCCGGAACCACCGGAACATGTTCCGGCACAACCGGAACATCTTCCGGAACCACCGGAACATGTTCCGGAAGCACCGGAACATGTTCCGGGACCACCGGAACATGTTCCGGAACCAGCGGAACATCTTCCGGAACAACCGGAACATGTTCCGCAATCACCGGAACATGTTCCGGAACCACCGGAACATGTTCCGGGAGCACCCGAACATGTTCTGGAACCAGCGGAACATGCTCCGGAACCACCGGAACACGTTCCGGGAGCCCCGGAACATGTTCCGGAACCACCGGAACATGTTCCGGAACCACCGGAACATGTTCCGGAACCACCGGAACATGTTCCGCAAGCACCGGAACATGTTCCGGAACCACCGGAACATGTTCTGCAAGCACCGGAACATGTTCCGGAAGCACCGGAACATGTTCCGCAAGCACCGGAACATGTTCCGGGAGCACCGGAACATGTTCCGCAAGCACCGGAACATGTTCCGGGACCACCGGAACATGTTCCGGGAGCACCGGAACATGTTCCGGGAGCACCGGAACATGTTCCGGAACCACCGGAACATGTTCCGGAACCACCGGAACATCTTCCGGGACCACCGGAACATGTTCCGGAACCACCGGAACATGTTCCGGGACCACCCGAACATGTTCCGGAACCACCGGAACATGTTCCGGGACCACCGGAACATGTTCCGGAACCAGCGGAACATGCTCCGGAACCACCGGAACATGTTCCGGAACCACCGGAACATGTTCCGGAACCACCGGAACATGTTCCGGGAGCACCGGAACATGTTCCGCAAGCACCGGAACATGTTCCGGGAGCACCGGAACATGTTCCGGGAGCACCGGAACATGTTCCGGGAGCACCGGAACATGTTCCGGAACCACCGGAACATGTTCCGGGAGCACCGGAACATGTTCCGGAACCACCGGAACATGTTCCGGGAACACCGGAACATGTTCCGGAACCACCGGAGCATGTTCCGGGACCACCGGAACATGTTCTGGAACCACCGGAACATGTTCCGGAACCACCGGAACATGTTCCGCAAGCACCGGAACATGTTCCGCAAGCACCGGAACATAACATGTTCCGGAACCACCGGAACATAACATGTTCGGGAACCACCGGAACATGTTCCGGGAGGACCGGAACATGTTCCGGAACCACCGGAACATGTTCCGGGAACACCGGAACATGTTCCGGAACCACCGGAACATGTTCCGGCAGCACCGCAACATGTTCCGGGACCACCGGAACATGTTCCGGAACCACCGGAACATGTTGCGGGACCACTGGAACATGTTCCGGAACCACCGGAACATGTTCCGGAACCACCGGAACATGTTCCGGAACCACTGGAACATGTTCCGCAAGCACCGGAACATGTTCCGCAAGCACCGGAACATAACATGTTCCGGAACCACCGGAACATAACATGTTCCGGAACCACCGGAACATGTTCCGGGAACACCGGAACATGTTCCGGAACCACCGGAACATGTTCCGGACCCACCGGAACATGTTCCGGGAGCACCGGAACATGTTCCGGAACCACCGCAACATGTTCCGGAACCAGCGGAACATGTTCCGGAACCACGGGAACATGTTCTGCAAGCACCGGCAAAAGTTCCGGAACCACCGGAACATGTTCCGGAACCACCGGAACATGTTCCGCAAGCACCGGCACATGTTCCGGAACCACCGGCACATGTTCCGGAACCACCGGAACACGTTCCGGGAACACCAGAACATGTTCCGGAACCACCGGAACATGTTCCGGAACCACCGGAACATGTTCCGCAAGCACCGAAACATGTTCCGGGACCACCGGAACATGTTCCGGGACCACCGGAACATGTTCCGGAACCACCGGAAGATGTTCCGGGAGCACCGGAACATGTTCCGGAACCACCGGAACATGTTCCGGCAGCACCGCAACATGTTCCGCAACCACCGGAACATCTTCCGGGACCACCGGAACATGTTCCGGAACCACCGGAACATGTTCCGGAACCAGCGGAACATGTTCTGGAACCACCGGAACATAACATGTTCCGGAACCACCGGAACATGTTCCGGGAGCACCGCAACATGTTCCGGAACCACCGGAACATGTTCCGGGAACACGGGAACATGTTCTGGAACCACCGGAAGATGTGCCGGAACCACCGGAACATGTTCCGGAACCACCGGAACGTAACATGTTCCGGAACCACCGGAACATGTTCCGGGACCACCGGAACATGTTCCGGAAGCACCGGAACATGTTCCGCAACCACCGGAACATGTTCCGGGACCACCGGAACATGTTCCGGAACCACCGGAACATGTTCCGGAACCAGCGGAACATGTTCTGGAACCATCGGAACATAACATGTTCCGGAACCACCGGAACATGTTCCGGGAGCACCGGAACATGTTCCGGAACCACCGGAACATGTTCCGGGAACACGGGAACATGTTCTGTAACCACCGGAACATGTTCCAGAACCACCGGAACATGTTCCGGAACCACCAGAACATAACATGTTCCGGAACCACCGGAACATGTTCCGGGAGCAGCGGAACATGTTCCGCAACCAGCGGAACATCTTCCGGGACCACCGGAACATGTTCCGGAACCACCGGAACATGTTCCGGAACCACCGGAACATGTTCCGGGAGCACCGGAACATGTTCCGGAACCACCGGAACATGTTCCGGGAACACGGGAACATGTTCTGGAACCACCGGAACATGTTCCGGGACCACCGGAACATGTTCCGGGACCACCGGAACATGTTCCGGAAGCACCGGAACATGTTCCGGAACCACCGGAACATGTTCCGGAACCACCGGAACATAACATGTTCCGGAACCACCGGAACATGTTCCGGGAGCACCGGAACATGTTCCGGAACCAGCGGAACATGTTCCGGGAACACCGGAACATGTTCCAGAACCACCGGAACATGTTCCGGTGCTCCCGGAACATGTTCCGGTGGTTCAGGAACATGTTTCGGTGCTTGCGGAACATGTTCCGGTGGTTCCGGAACATGTTCCGGTGGTCCCGGAACATGTTCCGGTGCCTCCGGAACATGTTCCGGTGGTTCCGGAACATGTTCCGGTGGTTCCGGAACATGTTCCGGTGGTTCCGGAACATGTTCCGGTGTTCCCGGAACATGTTCCGATGGTTCCGCAACATGTTCCGGTGCTTGCGGAACATGTTCCGCTGGTTCCGGAACATGTTCCGGTGCTCTTGGAACATGTTTCGGTGGTTCCGGAACATGATCCGGAAGCACCGGAACATGTTCCGGAACCACCGGAACATGTTCCGGGACCACCGGAACATGTTCCGGGACCACCGCAACATGTTCCCGAACCACCGGAACATGTTCCGGGACCACCGGAACATGTTCCGGAACCACCGGAACATGTTCCGGAACCACCGCAACATGTTCCGGAACCACCGCAACATGTTCCGGAACCACCGCAACATTTTCCGGAACCACCGGAACATGTTCCGCAAGCACCGGAACATGTTCCGGAACCACCGGAACATGTTCCGCAAGCACCGGAACATGTTCCGGAACCACCGGAACATGTTCCGGGAACACCGGAACATGTTCCGGAACCAGCGGATCATGATCCGGAACCACCGGCACATGTTCCGGGCCCACCGGAACATGTTCCGGAACCACCGGAACATGTTCCGGAAGCACCGGAACATGTTCCGGAACCAGTGGAACATCTTCCGAAACCAGCAGAACACGTTCCGGGAGCACCGCAACATGTTCCGGAACCACCGGAACATGTTCCGCAAGCACCGGAACATGTTCCGGAACCACCGGAACATGTTCCGGAACCACCGGAACATGTTCCGGGAACACCGGAACATGTTCCGGAACCAGCGGAACATGATCCGGAACCACCGGAACATGTTCCGGAACCACCGGAACATGTTCCGGAACCACCGGCACATGTTCCGGGACCACCGGAACATGTTCCAGAACCACCGGAACATGTTCTGCAAGCACGGGAACATGTTCCGAGACCACCGGAACAGGTTCCGAAAGCACCGGAACATGTTCCGCAAGCACCAGAACATGTTCCGGGACCACCGGAACATGTTCCGGCAGCACCGGAACATGTTCCGGAACCAGCGGAACATGTTCTGGAACCACCGGAACATAACATGTTCCGGAACCACCGGAACATGTTCCGGAACCACCGGAACATGTTCCGGAACCACCGGCACATGTTCCGGGAACACGGGAACATGTTCTGGAACCACCGGAACATGTTCCGGAACCACCGGAACATGTTCCGGAACCACCGGAACATAACATGTTCCGGAACCACCGGAACATGTTCCGGGACCACCGGAACATGTTCCGGGAGCACCGGAACATGTTCCGGAACCACCGGAACATGTTCCGGGAACACGGGAACATGTTCTGGAACCACCGGAACATGTTCCGGAACCACCGGAACATGTTCCGGAACCACCGGAACATAACATGTTCCGGAACCAGCGGAACATGTTCCGGGACCACCGGAACATGTTCCGGAACCACTGGAACATGTTCCGGAACCAGCGGAACATGTTCTGGAACCACCGGAACATAACATGTTCCGGAACCACCGGAACATGTTCCGGAACCACCGGAACATGTTCCGGGAACACGGGAACATGTTCTGGAACCACCGGAACATGTTCCGGAACCACCGGAACATGTTCCGGAACCACCGGAACATAACATGTTCCGGAACCACCGGAACATGTTCCGGGAGCACCGGAACATGTTCCGCAACCACCGGAACATGTTCCGGGACCACCGGAACATGTTCCGGAACCACCGGAACATGTTCCGGGAACACGGGAACATGTTCTGGAACCACCGGAACATGTTCCGGGACCACCGGAACATGTTCCGGGACCACCGGAACATGTTCCGGAACCACCGGAACATGTTCCGGAACCACCGGAACATGTTCCGGAACCACCGGAACATAACATGTTCCGGAACCATCGGAACATGTTCCGGGAGCACCGGAACATGTTCCGGAACCACCGGAACATGTTCCGGGAACACCGGAACATGTTCTGGAACCACCGGAACATGTTCCAGAACCACCGGAACATGTTCCGGTGCTCCCGGAACATGTTCCGGTGGTCCCGGAACATGTTCCGGTGCTCCCGGAACATGTTCCGGTGCTCCCGGAACATGTTCCGGTGGTTCCGGAACATGTTTCGGTGCTCCCGGAACATGTTCCGGTGGTTCCGGAACATGATCCGGAAGCACCGGAACATGCTCCGGAACCACCGGAACATGTTCCGGGACCACCGCAACATGTTCCGGAACCACCGGAACATGTTCTGGGACCAGCTGAACATGTTCCGGAACCACCGGAACATGTTCCGGAACCACCGCAACATGTTCCGGAACCACCGCAACATGTTCCGGAACCACCGCAACATGTTCCGGAACCACCGGAACATGTTCCGCAAGCAGCGGAACATGTTCCGGAACCACCGGAACATGTTCCGCAAGCACCGGAACATGTTCCGGAACCACCGGAACATGTTTCGGGAACACCGGAACATGTTCCGGAACCAGCGGCACATGATCCGGAACCACCGGCACATGTTCCGGGCCCACCGGAACATATTCCGGAACCACCGGAACATGTTCCGGAAGCACCGGAACATGTTCCGGTAGCAGTGGAACATCTTCCGAAACCACCGGAACATGTTCCGGAACCACCGGAACATGTTCCGGAACCAGCGGAACATGATCCGGAACCACCGGAACATGTTCGGGAACCAGCGGAACATGATCCGGAACCACCGGAACATGTTCCGGGACCATCGGAACATGTTCCAGAACCACCGGAACATGTTCCGCAAGCACGGGAACATGTTCCGAGACCACCGGAACATGTTCCGGAACCAGCGGCACATGATCCGGAACCACCGGCACATGTTCCGGGCCCACCGGAACATGTTCTGGAAGCACCGGAACATGTTCCGGAAGCAGTGGAACATCTTCCGAAACCACCAGAACACGTTCCGGGAGCACCGCAACATGTTCCGGAACCACCTGAACATGTTCCGGTGGTCCACCGGAACATGTTCCGGAACCACCGGAACATGTTCCGGTGGTTCCGGAACATGTTCCGGTGGTTCCGGATCATGTTCCGCCGGTTCCGGAACATGTTCCGGTGGTTCCGGAACATGTTCCGGTGGTTCCGGAACATGTTCCGGTGCTTGCGGAACATGTTCCGGAACCAGCGGAACATGATCCGGAACCACCGGAACATGTTCCGGAACCACCGGAACATGTTCCGGAACCACCGGACCATGTTCCGGGAGCACCGGAACATGTTCCGGAACCACCGGCACATGTTCCGGGACCATCGGAACATGTTCCAGAACCACCGGAACATGTTCCGCAAGCATCAGAACATGTTCCGGGACCACCGGAACATGTTCCGGAACCACCGGAACATGTTCCGCTGGTCCACCGGAACATGTTCCGGGACCACCGGAACATGTTCCGGCAGCACCGGAACATTCTGCGGAACCACCGGAACATGTTCCGGCAGCACCGGAACATGTTCCGGAACCACCGGAACATGATCCGGAACCACCGGAACATGTTCCGGAACCAGCGGAACATGATCCGGAACCACCGGAACATGTTTCGGAACCACCGGAACATGTTCCGGGAGCACCGGAACATGTTCCGGAACCACCGGCACATGTTCCGGGACCATCGGAACATGTTCCAGAACCACCGGAACATGTTCCGCAAGCACGGGAACATGTTCCGAGACCACCGGAACATGTTCCGAAAGCACCGGAACATGTTCCGCAAGCACCAGAACATGTTCCGGGACCACCGGAACATGTTCCGGAACCACCGGAACATGTTCCGGTGGTCCACCGGAACATGTTCCGGGACCACCGGAACATGTTCCGGCAGCACCAGAACATGTTCCGGAACCACCGGAACATGTTCCGGTGGTGTACCGGAACATGTTCCGGAACCACCGGAACATGTTCCGGCAGCACCGGAACATGTTCCGGAACCACCAGAAGATGTCCCGGTGGTGCAACGGAACATGTTCCGGAACCACCGGAACATGTTCCGGGACCACCAGAACATGTTCCGGCAGCACCGGAACATGTTCCGGAACCACCGGAACATGTTCTGGCAGCACCGGAACATGTTCCGGCAGCACCGGAACATGTTCCGGAACCACCGGAACATTTTCCGGAACCACCGGAACATGTTCCGGAACCACCGGAACATGTTCCGGAACCAGCGGAACATGTACCGGAACCACCGGAACATGTTCCGGGACCACAGGAACATGTTCCGCAACCACCGGAACATGTTCCGCAACCACCGGAACATGTTCCGGGAGCACCGGAACATGTTCCGGAACCAGCGGAACATTCCGCAAGCACCGGAACATGTTCCGGAACCACCGGAACATGTTCCGGAACCAACGGAACATGTTCCGGGACCACCGGAACATGTTCCGGCAGCCACCGGAACATGTTCCGGAACCACCGGAACATGTTCTGGAAGCACCGGAACATGTTCCGCAATCACCGGAACATGTTCCGGGACCACCGGAACATGTTCCGGAACCACCGGAACATCTTCCGGAACCACCGGAACATGTTCCGGGAGCACCGCAACATGTTCCGGAACCACCGGAACATGTTCCGCAAGCACCGGAACATGTTCCGGAACCACCGGAACATGTTCCGGGAACACCGGAACATGTTCCGGAACCACCGGCACCTGTTCCGGGACCACCGGAACATGTTCCGGAACCACCGGAACATGTTCCGGAAGCACCGGAACATGTTCCGAGACCACCGGAACTTGTTCCGGAAGCACCGGAACATGTTCCGCAAGCACCGGAACATGTTCCGGGACCACCGGAACATGTTCCGGGACCACCGGAACATGTTCCGGAACCACCGGAACATGTTCCGGTGGACCACCGGATCATGTTCGTGACCCACCGGAACATGTTCCGGCAGCACCGGAACATGTTCCGGAACCACCGGAACATGTTCCGGGACCACACGAACATGTTCCGCAAGCACCGGAACATGTTCCGGAACCACCGGAACATGTTCCGGTGGTCCCGGAACATGTTCCGGAGGACCACCGGAACATGTTCCGGCAGCACCGGAACATGTTCCGCAAGCACCGGAACATGTTCCGGGACCACCGGAACATGTTCCGGCAGCACCGGAACATGTTCCGGAACCACCGCAACATGTTCCGGGAAGACCGGAACATGTTCCGGCAGCACCGGAACATGTTCCGGAACCACCGCAACATGTTCCGGGAACACCGGAACATGTTCCGGAACCACCGGAACATGTTCCGGAACCACCGGAACATGTTCCGCAAGAACCGGAACATGTCCCGGAACCACCGGAACATGTTCCGGAACCACCGGAACATGTTCCGGAACCACCGGAGCATGTTCCGCAAGCACCGGAACATGTTCCGGAACCACCGGAACATGTTCCGGAACCACCGGAACATGTTCCGGGAGCACCGCAACATGTTCCGGAACCACCGGCACATGTTCCGGGACCACCGGAACATGTTCCGGAAGCACCGGAACATGTTCCGGAACCAGTGGAACATCTTCCGAAACCACCAGAATATGTTCCGGGAGCACCGGAACATGTTCTGGAAACACCGGAACATGTTCCGGCAGCACCGGAACATGTTCCGGTGGTCCACCGGAACATGTTCCGGAACCACCGGAACATGTTCCGGGACCACCGGAAAATGTTCGGGCAGCACCGGAACATGTTCCGGAACCACCAGAAGATATTCCGGGACCACTGGAACATGTTCCGGAAGCACCGGAACATGTTCCGCAAGCACCGGAACATGTTCCGGGAGCACCGGAACATGTTCCGGGAGCACCGGAACATGTTCCGGAACCACCGGAACATGTTCCGGCAGCACGGGAACATGTTCCGGAACCACCGGAACATGTTCCGGAACCACCGGAACATGTTCCGGGAACACCGGAACATGTTCCGGAACCACCGGAACATGTTCCGGAAGCACCGGAACATGTTCCGGAACCACCGGAACATGTTCCGGAAGCACCGGAACATGTTCCGGGACCACCGGAACATGTTCCGGAACCACCGGAACATGTTCCGGGACCACCGGAACATGTTCCGGAACCACCGGAACATGTTCCGCAAGCACCGGAACATGTTCCGGAAGCACCGGAACATGTTCCGGGAGCACCGGAACATGTTCCGGGACCACCGGAACATGTTCCGGAACCACCGGAACATGTTCCGGAACCACCGGAACATGTTCCGGGAACACCGGAACATGTTCCGGAACCACCGGAACATGTTCCGGAACCACCGGAACATGTTCCGCAAGAACCGGAACATGTCCCGGAACCACCGGAACATGTTCCGGAACCACCGGAACATGTTCCGGAACCACCGGAGCATGTTCCGCAAGCACCGGAACATGTTCCGGAACCACCGGAACATGTTCCGGAACCACCGGAACATGTTCCGGCAGCACCGGAACATGTTCCGGAACCACCGGAACATGTTCCGGGACCACCGGAGCATGTTCCGGTGGTCCACCGGAACATGTTCCGGAACCACCGGAACATGTTCCGGAACCACCAGAACATGTTCCGGCAGCACCGGAACATGTTCTGGAAACACCGGAACATTTTCCGGCAGCACCGGAACATGTTCCGGTGGTCCACCGGAACATGTTCCGGAACCACCGGAACATGTTCCGGGACCACCGGAACATGTTCCGGAACCACCGGAACATGTTCCGCAAGCACCGGAACATGTTCCGGAAGCACCGGAACATGTTCCGGGAGCACCGGAACATGTTCCGGAACCACCGGAACATGTTCCGGGAGGACCGGAACATGTTCCGGAACCAGCGGAACATCTTCCGGAACCACCGGAACATGTTCCGGGAGCACCGCAACATGTTCCGGAACCACAGGAACATGTTTCGGTGGTCAACCGGAACATGTTCCGAAACCACCGGAACATGTTCCGGAACCACCGGAAAATGTTCCGGAACCACCGGAACATGTTCCGCAAGCACCGGAACATGTTCCGGACCCATCGGAACATGTTCCGGAAGCAGCGGAACATCTTCCGCAAGCACCGGAACACGTTCCGCAAGCACCGGAACACGTTCCGGGACAACCGGAACATGTTCCGGAACCACCGGAACATGTTCCGGAACCAGCGGAACATGTTCCGGAACCATCGGACCATGTTCCGGGAACACCGGAACATGTTCCGGAACCAGCGGAACATGTTCCGCAAGCACCGGAACATGTTCCGGAACCAGCGGAACATCTTCCGGAACCACCGGAACATGTTCCGGGAGCACCGCAACATGTTCCGGAACCACCGGAACATGTTCCGGTGGTCCACCGGAACATGTTCCGGAACCACCGGAACATGTTCCGGAACCGGCGATACATGTTCCGCAAGCACCGGAACATGTTCCGGAACCACCGGATCATGTTCCGGGAACACCGGAACATGTTCCGGAACCACCGGCACCTGTTCCGGGACCACCGCCACATGTTCCGGAACCACCGGGACATGTTCCGAAATCACCGGAACATGTTCCGAGACCACCGGAACATTTTCCGGTACCACCGGAACATGTTCCGGGAGCACCGGAACATGTTCCGGAACCACCGGAACATGTTCCGGAACCACCGGAACATGTTCCGGCAGCACCGGAACATGTTCCGGAAACACCGGAACATGTTCCGCTGGTCCACCGGAACATGTTCCGGTACCACAGGAACATGTTCCGCAAGCACCGGAACATGTTCCGGAACCACCGGAACATGTTTTGCAAGCACCCGAACATGTCCCGGAACCCCCGGAACATGTTCCGGGAACACCGGAACATGTCCCGGAACCACCAGAACATGTTCCGCAAGCACCGGAACATGTCCCGGAACCACCGGAACATGTTCCGGAACCACCGGAACATGTTCTGCAAGCACTGGAACATGTCCCGGAACCACCGGAACATGTTCCGGGAACACCGGAACATGTCCCGGAACCACCGGAACATGTTCCGGAACCACCGGAACATGTTCCGCAAGCACCGGAACATGTCCCGGAACCACCGGAACATGTTCCGGAACCACCGGAACATGTTCCGGAAGCACCGGAACATGTTCCGCAAGCACCGGAACATGTTCCGGGACCACTGGAACATGTTCCGGAACCGGCGGAACATGTTCCGGGACCACCGGAACATGTTCCGGAACCACCGGAACATGTTTCTGGAACCACCGGAACATGTTCCGGCAGCACCGGAACAAGTTCCGGCAGCACCGGAACATGTTCCGCAAGCACCGGAACATGTTCCGGGACCACCGGAACATGTTCCGGGACCACCGGAACATGTTCTGGAACCACCTGAACATGTTCCGGGAGCACCGGAACATGTTCGGGAACCACCGGAACATGTTCCGGAACCACCGGAACATGTTCCGGAACCACCGGAACATGTTCCGCAAACACCGGAACATGTTCCGGGACCACCGGAACATGTTCCGGAACCGGCGGATCATGTTCCGCGACCACCGGATCATGTTCCGCGACCACCGGAACATGTTCCGGAACCACCGGAACATGTTCCGGAAGCACCGGAACATGTTCCACAAGCACCGGAACATGTTCCGGAACCACTGGAACATGTTCTGGAACCACCGGAACATGTTCCGGAACCACCGGAACATGTTCCGGAACCAGCGGAACATGTTCCGGAAACACCGGAACATGTTCCGGGAGCACCGGAACATGTTCCGGAACCACCGGAACATGTTTCGGTGGTCCACGGGAACATGTTCAGGAACCACCGGAACATGTTCTGCAAGCACCGGAACATGTCCCGGAACCACCGGAACATATTCCGGGAACACCGGAACATGTCCCGGAACCACCGGAACATGTTCCGGAACCACCGGAACATGTTCCGCAAGCACCGGAACATGTTCAGGCAGCACCGGAACATGTTCCGGAACCACCGGAACATGTTCGGGAACCACCGGAACATGTTCCGCAAGCACCGGAACATGTTCCGGGACCACCGGAACATGTTCCGGAACCGGCGGAACATGTTCCGGGACCACCGGAACATGTTCCGGAACCACCGGAACATGTTCCGGAACCACCGGAACATGTTCCGGGAGCACCGGAACATGTTTCGGAACCACCGGAACATGTTCCGGAACCACCGGAACATGTTCCGGAACCACCGGAACATGTTCTGCAAGCACCGTGCTTGCGGAACATGTTCCGGTGCTGCCGGAACATGTTCCGGCAGCACCGGAACATGTTCCGCAAGCACCGGAACATGTTCCGGAACCACCGGAACATGTTCCGGAAACTCCGGATCATGTTCCGGCAGCACCGGAACATGTTCCGGAACCACCGGAACATGTTCCGGAACCACCGGAACATGTTCCGCAAGCACCGGAACATGTTCCGGAACCACCGGAACATGTTCCGGGACCACCGGAACATGTTCCGGTGCTCCCGGAACATGTTCCGCAAGCACCGGAACATGTTCTGGGACCACCGGAACATGTTCCGGAACCACCGGAACATGTTCCGGAACCACCGGAACATGTTCCGGCAGCACCGGAACATGTTCCGGAACCACCGGAACATGTTCCGGAACCACCGGAACATGTTCCGGAACCAGCGGAACATCTTCTGGAACCACCGGAACATGTTCCGGGAACACCGGTACATGTTCCGGAACCAGCGGAACATGTTCCGGAACCACCCGAACATGTTCCGGGAGCACCGGAATATGTTCCGGAACCACCGGAACATGTTCCGCAAGAACCGGAACATGTTCCGGAACACCCGGAACATGTTCCGCCACCACCGGAACATGTTCCGGGAGCAACGGAACATGTTCCGGAACCACCGGAACATGTTCCGGAAGCACCGGACCATGTTCCGGGACCACCGGAACATGTTATGGAACCACCGGAACATGTTCCGGAACCACCGGAACATGTTCCGGAACCAGCGGAACATCTTCCGGAACCACCGGAACTTGTTCCGCAAGCACCGGAACATGTTCCGGAACCACCGGAACATGTTCCGCAAGCACCGGAACATGTTCCGGGACCACCGGAACATGTTCCGGAACCGGCGGAACATGTTCCGGTGGTCCCGGAACATGTTCCGCCGGTTCCGGAACATGTTCCGGAACCACCGGAACATGTTCCGGCAGCACCGGAACATGTTCCGCAAGCACTGGAACATGTTCCGGGACCACCGGAACATGTTCCGGGAGCACCGGAACATGTTCTGGAACCACCGGAACATGTTCCGCAAGCACCGGAACATGTTCCGGAACCAGCGGAACATGTTCCGCAAGCACCGGAACATGTTCCGGGACCACCGGAACATGTTGGGGAACCACCGGAACATGTTCTGGAACCACCAGAACATGTTCGGGGACCACCGGAACATGTTCCGGAACCACCGGAACATGTTCCGGGGGCACCGGAACATGTTGGGGAAGCACCGGAACATGTTCCGGAACCACCGGATCATGTTCCGGCAGCACCGTAACATGTTCCGGGAGCACCGGAACATGTTCCGGGGGCACCGGAACATTTTCCGGAACCACCGGAACATGTTCCGGAACCACCGGAACATGTTCCGGGAGCACCGGAACATGTTCCGGAACCACCGGAACATCTTCCGGAACCACCGGAACATGTTCCGGAACCAGCGGAACATGTTCCGGAACCAGCGGAACATCTTCCGGGACCACCGGAACATGTTCCGGAAGCACCGGAACATGTTCCGGGAGCACCGGAACATGTTCCGGAAGCACCGGAACATGTTCCGGGAGCACCGGAACATGTTCCGCGAGCACCGGAACATGTTCCGGCAGCACCGGAACATGTTCCGGGACCACCGGAACATGTTCCGGGACCACCGGAACATGTTCCGGAAGCACCGGAACATGTTCCGGAACCACCGGAACATGTTCCGCAAGCACCGGAACATGTTCGGGAACCAGCGGAACATGTTCCGGAACCACCGGAACATGTTCCGGGAGCACCGGAACATGTTCCGGAACCACCGGAACATGTTCCGGAACCACCGGAACATGTTCCGCAAGCACTGGAACATGTTCCGGAACCACCGGAACATGTTCCGGGACCACCGGAACATGTTCCGGGACCACCGGAACATGTTCTGGAAGCACCGGAACATGTTCCGGGACCACCGGAACATGTTATGGAACCACCGGAACATGTTCCGGAACCACCGGAACATGTTCCGGAACCAGCGGAACATCTTCCGGAACCACCGGAACTTGTTCCGCAAGCACCGGAACATGTTCCGGAACCACCGGAACATGTTCCGCAAGCACCGGAACATGTTCCGGGACCACCGGAACATGTTCCGGAACCGGCGGAACATGTTCCGGTGGTTCCGGAACATGTTCCGGTGGTCCCGGAACATGTTCCGCCGGTTCCGGAACATGTTCCGGAACCACCGGAACATGTTCCGGAACCACCGGAACATGTTCCAGTGCTTGCGGAACATGTTCCGGTGCTGCCGGAACATGTTCCGGCAGCACCGGAACATGTTCCGCAAGCACTGGAACATGTTCCGGGACCACCGGAACATGTTCCGGGAGCACCGGAACATGTTCTGGAACCACCGGAACATTTTCCGCAAGCACCGGAACATGTTCCGGAACCAGCGGAACATGTTCCGGAAACACCGGAACATGTTCCGGGAGCACCGGAACATCTTCCGGAACCAGCGGAACATCTTCTGGAACCACCGGAACATGTTCCGCAAGCAACGGAACATGTTCCGGAACCACCGGAACATGTTCCGCAAGCACCGGAACATGTTCCGGGACCACCGGAACATGTTCCGGAACCGGCGGAACATGTTCCGGGACCACCGGAACATGTCCCGGAACCTCGGGAACATGTTCCAGAACCACCGGAACATGTTCCGGAACCACCGGAACATGTTCCGGAACCACCAGAACATGTTCGGGGACCACCGGAACATGTTCCGGAACCACCGGAACATGTTCCGGGGGCACCGGAACATGTTGGGGAACCACCGGAACATGTTCCGGAACCACCGGATCATGTTCCGGCAGCACCGTAACATGTTCCGGGAGCACCGGAACATGTTCCGGGAGCACCGGAACATGTTCCGGAACCACCGGAACATCTTCCGGGACCACCGGAACATGTTCCGGAACCACCGGAACATGTTCCGCAAGCACCGGAACATGTTCCGGGACCACCGGAACATGTTCCGGAACCACCGGAACATGTTCCGGAACCACTGGAACATGTTCGGGGACCACCGGAACATGTTCCGGGGGCACCGGAACATTTTCCGGAACCACCGGAACATGTTCCGGAACCACCGGAACATGTTCCGGGAGCACCGGAACATGTTCCGGGAGCACCGGAACATGTTCCGGAACCACCGGAACATCTTCCGGGACCACCGGAACATGTTCCGGAACCATCGGAACATGTTCCGGAACCAGCGGAACATGTTCCGGAACCAGCGGAGAATCTTCCGGGACCACCGGAACATGTTCCGGAAGCACCGGAACATGTTCCGGGAGCACCGGAACATGTTCCGGAAGCATCCGAACATGTTCCGGGAGCACCGGAACATGTTCCGCGAGCACCGGAACATGTTCCGGCAGCACCGGAACATGTTCCGGGAGCACTGGAACATGTTCCGGGAGCACCGGAACATGTTCCGGGAGCACCGGAACATGTTCCGGAAGCACCGGAACATGTTCCGGATCCACCGGAACATGTTCCGCAAGCACCGGAACATGTTCCGGAACCAGCGGAACATGTTCCGGAACCACCGGAACATGTTCCGGGACCACCGGAACATGTTCCGGAACCACCGGAACATGTTCCGGAAACTCCGGATCATGTTCCGGCAGCACCGGAACATGTTCCGGAACCACCGGAACATGTTCCGGAACCACCGGAACATGTTCCGCAAGCACCGGAATATGTTCCGGAACCACCGGAACATGTTCCGGGACCACCGGAACATGTTCCGGTGCTCCCGGAACATGTTCCGCAAGCACCGGAACATGTTCCGGGACCACCGGAACATGTTCCGGAACCACCGGAACATGTTCCGGAACCACCGGAACATGTTCCGGCAGCACCGGAACATGTTCCGGAACCACCGGAACATGTTCCGCAAGAACCGGAACATGTTCCGGAACACCCGGAACATGTTCCGCCACTACCGGAACATGTTCCGGGAGCAACGGAACATGTTCCGGAACCACCGGAACATGTTCCGGAAGCACCGGAACATGTTCCGGCACCACCGGAACATGTTCCGGGACCACCGTAACATGTTCCGGAACCACCGGAACATGTTCCCGCAGCACCGGAACATGTTCCGGAACCACCGGAACATGTTCCGCAAGCACCGGAACATGTTCCGGAACCAGCGGACCATGTTCTGGAACCACCAGAACATGTTCCGGGAGCACCGGAACATGTTCTGGAACCACCGGAACATGTTCCGGAAACACCGGAAAATGTTCCGGCAGCACCGGAACATGTTCCGGAACCACCGGAACATGTTCCGGAACCACCGGAACATGTTCCGGAACCAGCGGAACATCTTCTGGAACCACCGGAACATGTTCCGGAACCACCGCAACATGTTCCGGGACCCCCGCAACATGTTCCGGAAGCACCGGAACATGTTCCGCGACCACCGGAACATGTTCCGGAACCACCGCAACATGTTCCGGGACCCCCGCAACATGTTCCGGAAGCACCGGAACATGTTCCGGAACCACCGGAACATGTTCCGGAACCACCGGAACATGTTCCGGAACCAGCAGAACATCTTCCGGAACCACCGGAACATGGTCCGCAAGCACCGGAACATGTTCCGGGACCACCGCAACATGTTCTGGAACCACCGGAACATGTTCCGGGAGCACCGGAACATGTTCCGGAAGCACCAGAATATGTTCCGGAACCACCGGAACATGTTCCGGGACCACCGCAACATGTTCCGGAAGCACCGGAACATGTTCCGGGACCACCCGAACATGTTCCGGGAGCACCGGAACATGTTCCGGAACCACCGGAACATGTTCCGGAACCAGCGGAACATGTTCCGCAAGAACCGGAACATGTTCCGGAACCACCGGAACATGTTCCGCCACCACCGGAACATGTTCCGGAACCAGCAGAACATCTTCCGGAACCACCGGAACATGTTCCGGAAGCATCGGAACATGTTCCGGGAGCACCGGAACATGTTCCGCGAGCACCGGAACATGTTCCGGCAGCACCGGAACATGTTCCGGGAGCACTGGAACATGTTCCGGGAGCACCGGAACATGTTCCGGGAGCACCGGAACATGTTCCGGAAGCACCGGAACATGTTCCGGATCCACCGGAACATGTTCCGCAAGCACCGGAACATGTTCCGGAACCAGCGGAACATGTTCCGGAACCACCGGAACATGTTCCGGGAGCACCGGAACATGTTCCGGAACCACCGGAACATGTTCCGGAAACTCCGGATCATGTTCCGGCAGCACCGGAACATGTTCCGGAACCACCGGAACATGTTCCGGAACCACCGGAACATGTTCCGCAAGCGCCGGAATATGTTCCGGAACCACCGGAACATGTTCCGGGACCACCGGAACATGTTCCGGTGCTCCCGGAACATGTTCCGCAAGCACCGGAACATGTTCCGGGACCACCGGAACATGTTCCGGAACCACCGGAACATGTTCCGGAACCACCGGAACATGTTCCGGCAGCACCGGAACATGTTCCGGAACCACCGGAACATGTTCCGGAACCACCGGAACATGTTCCGGAACCAGCGGAACATCTTCTGGAACCACCGGAACATGTTCCGGGAACACCGGTACATGTTCCGGAACCAGCGGAACATGTTCCGGAACCACCCGAACATGTTCCGGGAGCACCGGAATATGTTCCGGAACCACCGGAACATGTTCCGCAAGAACCGGAACATGTTCCGGAACACCCGGAACATGTTCCGCCACCACCGGAACATGTTCCGGGAGCAACGGAACATGTTCCGGAACCACCGGAACATGTTCCGGAAGCACCGGAACATGTTCCGGCACCACCGGAACATGTTCCGGGACCACCGTAACATGTTCCGGAACCACCGGAACATGTTCCCGCAGCACCGGAACATGTTCCCGAACCACCGGAACATGTTCCGCAAGCACCGGAACATGTTCCGGAACCAGCGGACCATGTTCTGGAACCACCAGAACATGTTCCGGGAGCACCGGAACATGTTCTGGAACCACCGGAACATGTTCCGGAAACACCGGAAAATGTTCCGGCAGCACCGGAACATGTTCCGGAACCACCGGAACATGTTCCGGAACCACCGGAACATGTTCCGGAACCAGCGGAACATCTTCTGGAACCACCGGAACATGTTCCGGAACCACCGCAACATGTTCCGGGACCCCCGCAACATGTTCCGGAAGCACCGGAACATGTTCCGCGACCACCGGAACATGTTCCGGAACCACCGGAACATGTTCCGGAACCACCGGAACATGTTCCGGAACCAGCAGAACATCTTCCGGAACCACCGGAACATGGTCCGCAAGCACCGGAACATGTTCCGGGACCACCGCAACATGTTCTGGAACCACCGGAACATGTTCCGGGAGCACCGGAACATGTTCCGGAAGCACCAGAATATGTTCCGGAACCACCGGAACATGTTCCGGGACCACCGCAACATGTTCCGGAAGCACCGGAACATGTTCCGGGACCACCCGAACATGTTCCGGGAGCACCGGAACATGTTCCGGAACCACCGGAACATGTTCCGGAACCAGCGGAACATGTTCCGCAAGAACCGGAACATGTTCCGGAACCACCGGAACATGTTCCGCCACCACCGGAACATGTTCCGGGAGCAACGGGACATGTTCCGGAACCACCGGAACATGTTCCGGAAGCACCGGAACATGTTCCGGAACCACCGGAACATGTTCCGGGACCACCGTAACATGTTCCGGAACCACCGGAACATGTTCCGGAACCAGCAGAACATCTTCCGGAACCACCGGAACATGGTCCGCAAGCACCGGAACATGTTCCGGGACCACCGCAACATGTTCTGGAACCACCGGAACATGTTCCGGGAGCACCGGAACATGTTCCGGAAGCACCGGAACATCTTCCGCAAGCACCGGAACATGTTCCGGAACCACCGGAACATCTTCCGCAAGCACCGTAACATGTTCCGGAACCACCGGAACATGTTCCGGCAGCACCGGAACATGTTCCGGAACCACCGGAACATCTTCCGCAAGAACCGGAACATGTTCCGGAACCAGCGGAAGATGTTCCGGAACCACCGGAACATGTTCCAGGAGCACCGGAACATGTTCCGGAACCACCGGAACATGTTCCGGAACCACCGGAACATGTTCCGGAACCACCGGAACATGTTCCGCAAGCATCGGAACATGTTCCGCAACCACCGGAACATGTTCCGGGAGCAACAGAACATGTTCCGGAACCACCGCAACATGTTCTGCAACCACGGGAACGTGTTCCGGAACCACCGGAACATGTTCCGGGACCACCGGAACATGTTCCGGCAGCACCGGAAAATGTTCCCGAACCACCGGAACATGTTCCGGCAGCACCGGAACATGTTCCGGAAGCACCGGAACATGTTCCGGAACCAGCGGAACATGTTCCGGAACCACCCGAACATGTTCCGGGAGCACCGGAACATGTTCCGGAACCACCGGAACATGTTCCGGAACCACCGGAACATGTTCCGCAAGAACCGGAACATGTTCCGGAACCACCGGAACATGTTCCGCCACCACCGGAACATGTTCCGGGAGCAACGGAACATGTTCCGGAACCACCGGAACATGTTCCGGAAGCACCGGAACATGTTCCGGAACCACCGGAACATGTTCCGGGACCACCGTAACATGTTCCGGAACCACCGGAACATGTTCCAGCAGCACCGGAACATGTTCCGGAACCACCGGAACATGTTCCGCAAGCACCGGAACATGTTCCGGGAGCACCGGAACATGTTCCGGAACCACCGGAACATGTTCCGGAAACACCGGAACATGTTCCGGAACCACCGGAACATGTTCCGGGAGCACCGGAGCATGTTCCGGAACCACCGGAACATGTTCCGGAAACACCGGAAAATGTTCCGGCAGCACCGGAACATGTTCCGGAACCACCGGAACATGTTCCCGAACCAGCGGAACATCTTCTGGAACCACCAGAACATGTTCCGGAACCACCGGAACATGTTCCGGGACCACCGCAACATGTTCTGGAAGCACCGGAACATGTTCCGCGACCACCGGAACATGTTCCGGAACCACCGGAACATATTCCGGAACCAGCAGAACATCTTCCGGAACCACCGGAACATGGTCCGCAAGCACCGGAACATGTTCCGGAACCACCGCAACATGTTCCGGAACCACCGGAACATGTTCCGGGAGCACCGGAACATGTTCCGCAAGCACCGGAACATCTTCCGCAAGCACCGGAACATGTTCCGGAACCAGCGGAAGATGTTCCGGAACCACCGGAACATGTTCCGGGAGCACCGGAACATGTTCCGGAAGCACCGGAACATCTTCCGCAAGCACCGGAACATGTTCCGGAACCACCGGAACATGTTCCACAAGCACCGTAACATGTTCCGGAACCACCGGAACATGTTCCGGCAGCACCGGAACATGTTCCGGAACCACCGGAACATCTTCCGCAAGCACCGGAACATGTTCCGGAACCAGCGGAAGATGTTCCGGAACCACCGGAACATGTTCCGGGAGCACCGGAACATGTTCCGGAACCACCGGAACATGTTCCGGAACCACCGGAACATGTTCCGCAAGCATCGGAACATGTTCCGCAACCAGCGGAACATGTTCCGGGAGCAACGGAACATGTTCCGGAACCACCGCAACATGTTCCGGAACCACCGGAACGTGTTCCGGAACCACCGGAACATGTTCCGGGACCAGCGGAACATGTTCCGGGACCACCGGAACATGTTCCGGAACCACCGGAACATGTTCCGGAACCACCGGAACATGTTCCGGAACCACCGGAACATGTTCCGGGACCACCGGAACATGTTCCGGAAGCACCAGAATATGTTCCAGGACCACCGTAACATGTTCCGGAACCACCGGAACATGTTCCGGCAGCACCCGAAAATGTTCCGGAACCACCGGAACATGTTCCGGCACCACCGGAACATGTTCCGGAAGCACCGGAACATGTTCCGGGAGCACCGGAACATGTTCCGGAAGCACCAGAATATGTTCCGGAACCACCGGAACATCTTCCGGGACCACCGCGACATGTTCCGGAAGCACCGGAACATGTTCCGGGACCACCGTAACATGTTCCGGAACCACCGGAACATGTTCCGGCAGTACCGGAAAATGTTCCGGAACCACCGGAACATATTCCGCAAGCACCGGAACATGTTCCGGAACCAGCGGAACATGCTCCGGAACCACCGGAACATGTTCCGGGAGCACCGGAACATGTTCCGGAACCACCGGAACATGTTCCGGAAACACCGGAACATGTTCCGGCAGCACCGGAACATGTTCCGGAACCACCGGAACATGTTCCGGAACCACCGGAACATGTTCCGGAACCACCGGAACATGTTCCGCAAGCACCGGAACATGTTCCGGAACCACCGGAACATGTTCCGGGACCCACCGGAACATGTTCCGGAACCACCGGAACATGTTCCGGGACCACCGGAACATGTTCCGCAAGCACCGGAACATGTTCCGGGACCACCGGAACATGTTCCGGGAGCACCGGAACATGTTCCGGGAGCACCGGAACATGTTCCGGAACCACCGGAGCATGTTCCGGAACCACCGGAACATGTTCCGGAAGCACCGGAACATGTTCCGGGACCAGCGGAACATGTTCCGGGACCACCGGAACATGTTCCGGAAGCACTAGAATATGTTCCGGAACCACCGGAACATGTTCCGGAAGCACTAGAATATGTTCCGGAACCACCGGAACATGTTCCGGGACCACCGCAACATGTTCTGGAAACACCGGAACATGTTCCGGGACGACCGCAACATGTTCCGGAAGCACCGGAGCATGTTCCGGGACCACCGGAACATGTTCCGGAACCACCGGAACATGTTCCGGGAGCACCGGAACATGTTCCGGGACCACCGCAACATGTTCTGGAAGCACCGGAACATGTTCCGGGACCACCGCAACATGTTCCGGAAGCACCGGAGCATGTTCCGGGACCACCGGAACATGTTCCGGCAGCACCGGAACATGTTCCGGAACCAGCGGAACATGCTCCGGAACCACCGGAACATGTTCCGGAACCACCGGAACATATTCCGGAACCACCGGAACATGTTTCGCAAGCACCGGAACATGTTCCGGAACCAGCGGAACATGTTCCGGAACCACCGGAACATTTTCCGGGACCACCGGAACATGTTCCGCGACCACCGGAACATGTTCCGCAAGCACCGGAACATGTTCCGGGACCACCGGAACATGTTCCGGAACCACCGGAACATGTTCCGGAACCACCGGAACATGTTCCGGCAGCACCGGAACATGTTCCGGAAGCTCCGGAACATGTTCCGGGACCAGCGGAACATGTTCCGGGACCACTGGAACATGTACCGGAAGCAATAGAATATGTTCCGGAACCACCGGAACATGTTCCAGGACCACCGCAACATGTTCCGGAAGCACTGGAACATGTTCCAGGACCACCGTAACATGTTCCGGAACCACCGGAACATGTTCCGGCAGCACCCGAAAATGTTCCGGAACCACCGGAACATGTTCCGGCACCACCGGAACATTTTCCGGAAGCACCGGAACATGTTCCGGGACCACCGGAACATGTTCCGGAAGCACCAGAATATGTTCCGGAACCACCGGAACATGTTCCGGGACCACCGCGACATGTTCCGGAAGCACCGGAACATGTTCCGGGACCACCGTAACATGTTCCGGAACCACCGGAACATGTTCCGGCAGTACCGGAAAATGTTCCGGAACCACCGGAACATATTCTGCAAGCACCGGAACATGTTCCGGAACCAGCGGAACATGCTCCGGAACCACCGGAACATGTTCCGGGAGCACCGGAACATGTTCCGGAACCACCGGAACATGTTCCGGAAACACCGGAACATGTTCCGGCAGCACCGGAACATGTTCCGGAACCACCGGAATATGTTCCGGAACCACCGGAACATGTTCCGGAACCACCGGAACATGTTCGGCAAGCACCGGAACATGTTCCGGAACCACCGGAACATGTTCCGGGACCCACCGGAACATGTTCCGGAACCACCGGAACATGTTCCGGGACCACCGGAACATGTTCTGCAAGCACCGGAACATGTTCCGGGACCAGCGGAACATGTTCCGGGACCACCGGAACATGTTCCGGAAGCACTAGAATATGTTCCGGAACCACCGGAACATGTTCCGGAAGCACTAGAATATGTTCCGGAACCACCGGAACATGTTCCGGGACCACCGCAACATGTTCTGGAAACACCGGAACATGTTCCGGGACGACCGCAACATGTTCCGGAAGCACCGGAGCATGTTCCGGGACCACCGGAACATGTTCCGGAACCACCGGAACATGTTCCGGGAGCACCGGAACATGTTCCGGGACCACCGCAACATGTTCTGGAAGCACCGGAACATGTTCCGGGACCACCGCAACATGTTCCGGAAGCACCGGAGCATGTTCCGGGACCACCGGAACATGTTCCGGCAGCACCGGAACATGTTCCGGAACCAGCGGAACATGCTCCGGAACCACCGGAACATGTTCCGGAACCACCGGAACATGTTCCGGAACCACCGGAACATGTTTCGCAAGCACCGGAACATGTTCCGGAACCAGCGGAACATGTTCCGGAACCACCGGAACATTTTCCGGGACCACCGGAACATGTTCCGCGACCACCGGAACATGTTCCGCAAGCACCGGAACACGTTCCGGGACCACCGGAACATGTTCCGGAACCACCGGAACATGTTCCGGAACCACCGGAACATGTTCCGGAACCACCAGAACATGTTCCGGCAGCACCGGAACATGTTCCGGAAGCTCCGGAACATGTTCCGGGACCAGCGGAACATGTTCCGGGACCACTGGAACATGTACCGGAAGCAATAGAATATGTTCCGGGACCACCGCAACATGTTCTGGAAGCACCGGAACATGTTCCGGGACCACCGCAACATGTTCCGGAAGCACCGGAGCATGTTCGGGACCACCGGAACATGTTCCGGAACCACCGGAACATGTTCCGGGACCACCGGAACATGTTCCGGGACCACCGTAACATGTTCTGGAAGCACCGGAACATGTTCCGGGACCACCGCAACATGTTCCGGAAGCACCGGAGCATGTTCCTGGACCACCGGAACATGTTCCGGGACCACCGGAACATGTTCCGGGACCACCGGAACATGTTCCGGAAGCACTAGAATATGTTCCGGAACCACCGGAACATGTTCCGGGTCCGCCGCAACATGTTCTGGAAGCACCGGAACATGTTCCGGGACCACCGCAACATGTTCCGGAAACACCGGAACATGTTCCGGCAGCACCGGAACATGTTCCGGAACCACCGGAACATGTTCCGGAACCACCGCAACATGTTCCGGAACCACCGGAACGTGTTCCGGAACCACCGGAACATGTTCCGGGACCAGCGGAACATGTTCCGGGACCACCGGAACATGTTCCGGGAGCACCAGAACATGTTCCGGGAGCACCGGAACATGTTCCGGAACCACCGGAACATGTTCCGGAACCACCGGAACATGTTCCGGGACCACCGGAACATGTTCCGGAAGCACCAGAATATGTTCCAGAACCACCGGAACATGTTCCAGGACCACCGCAACATGTTCCGGAAGCACTAGAACATGTTCCAGGACCACCGTAACATGTTCCGGAACCACCGGAACATGTTCCGGCAGCACCCGAAAATGTTCCGGAACCACCGGAACATGTTCCGGCACCACCGGAACATGTTCCGGAAGCACCGGAACATGTTCCGGGACCACCGGAACATGTTCCGGAAGCACCAGAATATGTTCCGGAACCACCGGAACATGTTCCGGGACCACCGCGACATGTTCCGGAAGCACCGGAACATGTTCCGGGACCACCGTAACATGTTCCGGAACCATTGGAACATGTTCCGGCAGTACCGGAAAATGTTCCGGAACCACCGGAACATATTCCGCAAGCACCGGAACATGTTCCGGAACCAGCGGAACATGCTCCGGAACCACCGGAACATGTTCCGGGAGCACCGGAACATGTTCCGGAACCACCGGAACATGTTCCGGAAACACCGGAACAAGTTCCGGCAGCACCGGAACATGTTCCGGAACCACCGGAACATGTTCCGGAACCACCGGAACATGTTCCGGAACCACCGGAACATGTTCCGCAAGCACCGGAACATGTTCCGGAACCACCGGAACATGTTCCGGGACCCACCGGAACATGTTCCGGAACCACCGGAACATGTTCCGGGACCACCGGAACATGTTCCGCAAGCACCGGAACATGTTCCGGGACCACCGGTACATGTTCCGGGAGCACCGGAACATGTTCCGGGAGCACCGGAACATGTTCCGGAACCACCGGAGCATGTTCCGGAACCACCGGAACATGTTCCGGCAGCACCGGAACATGTTCCGGAAGCACCGGAACATGTTCCGGGACCAGCGGAACATGTTCCGGGACCACCGGAACATGTTCCGGAAGCACTAGAATATGTTCCGGAACCACCGGAACATGTTCCGGAAGCACTAGAATATGTTCCGGAACCACCGGAACATGTTCCGGGACCACCGCAACATGTTCTGGAAACACCGGAACATGTTCCGGGACGACCGCAACATGTTCCGGATGCACCGGAGCATGTTCCGGGACCACCGGAACATGTTCCGGAACCACCGGAACATGTTCCGGGAGCACCGGAACATGTTCCGGGACCACCGCAACATGTTCTGGAAGCACCGGAACATGTTCCGGGACCACCGCAACATGTTCCGGAAGCACCGGAGCATGTTCCGGGACCACCGGAACATGTTCCGGAACCAGCGGAACATGTTCCGGAACCACCGGAACATGTTTCGCAAGCACCGGAACATGCTCCGGAACCACCGGAACATGTTCCGGAACCACCGGAACATGTTCCGGAACCACCGGAACATGTTTCGCAAGCACCGGAACATGTTCCGGAACCAGCGGAACATGTTCCGGAACCACCGGAACATTTTCCGGGACCACCGGAACATGTTCCGCGACCACCGGAACATGTTCCGCAAGCACCGGAACATGTTCCGGGACCACCGGAACATGTTCCGGAACCACCGGAACATGTTCCGGAACCACCGGAACATGTTCCGGCAGCACCGGAACATGTTCCGGAAGCTCCGGAACATGTTCCGGGACCAGCGGAACATGTTCGGGGACCACTGGAACATGTACCGGAAGCAATAGAATATGTTCCGGAACCACCGGAACATGTTCCGGGACCACCGCAACATGTTCTGGAAGCACCGGAACATGTTCCGGGACCACCGCAACATGTTCCGGAAGCACCGGAGCATGTTCGGGACCACCGGAACATGTTCCGGAACCACCGGAACATGTTCCGGGACCACCGGAACATGTTCCGGGACCACCGCAACATGTTCTGGAAGCACCGGAACATGTTCCGGGACCACCGCAACATGTTCCGGAAGCACCGGAGCATGTTCCGGGACCACCGGAACATGTTCCGGGACCACCGGAACATGTTCCGGGACCACCGGAACATGTTCCGGAAGCACTAGAACATGTTCCGGAACCACCGGAACATGTTCCGGGTCCGCCGCAACATGTTCTGGAAGCACCGGAACATGTTCCGGGACCACCGCAACATGTTCCGGAAACACCGGAACATGTTCCGGCAGCACCGGAACATGTTCCGGAACCACCGGAACATGTTCCGGAACCACCGGAACATGTTCCGCAAGCACCAGAACATGTTCCGGAACCAGCGGAACATGTTCCGGAACCACCGGAACATGTTCCGGGACCACCGGAACATGTTCCGGGACAACCGGAACATGTTCCGCAAGCACCGGAACATGTTCCGGGACCACCAGAACATGTTCCGGAAGCACCGGAACATGTTCCCGGACCACCGGAACATGTTCCGGGACCACTGGAACATGTTCCGGAAGCACCAAAATATGTTCCGGAACCACCGGAACATTTTCCGGGACCACCGCAACATATTCCGGAAGCACCGGAACATGTTCTGGGACCACCGCAACATGTTCCGGAACCACCGGAACATGTTCCGGGACCACCGGAACATCTTCCGGTACCACCGGAACATGTTCCGCAAGCACTGGAACGTGTTCCGGAACCAGCGGAACATCTTCCGGTACCACCGGAACATGTTCCGCAAGCACTGGAACATGTTCCGGAACCACCGGAACATGTTCCGCAAGCACCGGAACATGTCCCGAACCACCGGAAAATGTTCCGGGACCACCGCAACATGTTCCGGAACCACCGGAACATGTTCTGCAAGCACCGTAACATGTTCCGGGGGCACCGGAACATGTCCCGAAACCACCAGAACATGTTCCCGAACCACCGGAACATGTTCCGGAACCAGCGGAACATGCTCCGGAACCACCGGAACAAGTTTCTGGGAGCACCGGAACATGTTCCGGAACCACCGGAACATGTTCCGGAAACACCGGAACATGTTCCGGCAGCACCGGAACATGTTCCGGAACCACCGGAACATGTTCCGGAACCACCGGAACATGTTCCGGAACCACCGGAACAAGTTCCGCAAGCACCGGAACATGTTCCGGAACCACCGGAACATGTTCCGGGACCACCGGAACATGTTCCGCAAGCACCGGAACATGTTCCGGGACCACCGGAACATGTTCCGGGAGCACCGGAACATGTTCCGCAAGCACCGGAACATGTTCCGGAACCACCGGAGCATGTTCCGGAACCACCGGAACATGTTCCGGAAGCACCGGAACATGTTCCGGGACCAGCGGAACATGTTCCGGGACCACCGGAACATGTTTCGGAAGCACTAGAATATGTTCCGGAACCACCGGAACATGTTCCGGAAGCACTAGAATATGTTCCGGAACCACCGGAACATGTTCCGGGACCACCGCAACATGTTCTGGAAACACCGGAACATGTTCCGGGACGACCGCAACATGTTCCGGAAGCACCGGAGCATGTTCCGGGACCACCGGAACATGTTCCGGAACCACCGGAACATGTTCCGGGAGCACCGGAACATGTTCCGGGACCACCGCAACATGTTCTGGAAGCACCGGAACATGTTCCGGGACCACCGCAACATGTTCCGGAAGCACCGGAGCATGTTCCGGGACCACCGGAACATGTTCCGGCAGCACCGGAAAATGTTCCGGAACCACCGGAACATGTTCCGCAAGCACCGGAACATGTTCCGGATCCAGCGGAACATGCTCCGGAACCACCGGAACATGTTCCGGAACCACCGGAACATGTTCCGGAACCACCGGAACATGTTTCGCAAGCACCGGAACATGTTCCGGAACCAGCGGAACATGTTCCGGAACCACCGGAACATTTTCCGGGACCACCAGAACATGTTCCGCGACCACCGGAACATGTTCCGCAAGCACCGGAACATGTTCCGTGACCACCGGAACATGTTCCGGAACCACCGGAACATGTTCCGGAACCACCGGAACATGTTCCGGCAGCACCGGAACATGTTCCGGAAGCACCGGAACATGTTCCGGGACCAGCGGAACATGTTCCGGGACCACCGGAACATGTTCCGGGACCACTGGAACATGTACCGGAAGCAATAGAATATGTTCCGGAACCACCGGAACATGTTCCGAACCACCGCAACATGTTCTGGAATCACCGGAACATGTTCCGGGACCACCGCAACATGTTCCGGAAGCACCGGAACATGTTCCGGGACCACCGGAACATGTTCCGGGACCACCGCAACATGTTCTGGAAGCACCGGAACATGTTCCGGGACCACCGCAACATGTTCCGGAAGCACCGGAGCATGTTCCGGGACCACCAGAACATGTTCCGGGACCACCGGAACATGTTCGGGGACCACCGGAACATGTTACGGAAGCACTAGAATATGTTCCGGAACTACCGGAACATGTTCCGGGTCCGCCGCAACATGTTCTGGAAGCACCGGAAGATGTTCCGGGACCACCGCAACATGTTCCGGAAACACCGGAACATGTTCCGGCAGCACCAGAACATGTTCCGGAACCACCGGAACATGTTCCGGAACCACCGGAACATGTTCCGCAAGCACCAGAACATGTTCCGGAACCACCGGAACATGTTCCGGAACCACCGGAACATGTTCCGGGACCACCGGAACATGTTCCGGGACCACCGGAACATGTTCCGCAAGCGCCGGAACATGTTCCGGGACCACCAGAACATGTTCCGCAAGCACCGGAACATGTTCCCGGACCACCGGAACATGTTCCGGGACCACCGGAACATGTTCCGGGACCACCGGAACATGTTCCGGAAGCACCAAAATATGTTCCGGAACCACCAGAACATTTTCCGGGACCACCGCAACATGTTCCCGAAGCACCGGAACATGTTCCGGGACCACCGCAACATGTTCCGGAACCACCGGAACATGTTCCGGGACCACCGGAACATCTTCCGGTACCACCGGAACATGTTCCGCAAGCACTGGAACATGTTCCGGAACCAGCGGAACATCTTCCGGTACCACCGGAACATGTTCCGCAAGCACTGGAACATGTTCCGGAACCACCGGAACATTTTCCGCAAGCACCGGAACATGTCCCGAAACCACCAGAACATGTTCCCGAACCACCGGAACATGTTCCGGGACCACCGCAACATGTTCCGGAACCACCGGAACATGTTCTGCAAGCACCGTAACATGTTCCGGGGGCACCGGAACATGTTCCGGAACCACCGGAACACGTTCCGGGAGCACCGGAACATGTTCCGGAACCACCGGAACCCGTTCCGGGACCACCGGAACATCTTCCAGGACCACCGGAACATGTTCCCGAAGCACCGGAACATGTTCCGCAAGCACCGGAACATGTTCCGGGACCACCGGAACATCTTCCGGAACCACCGGAACATGTTCCGGGACCACCGGAACATGTTCCGGAAGCACCGGAACATGTTCCGCAAGCACCGGAACATGTTCTGGGAGCACCGGAACATGTTCCGGAACCACCGGAACATGTTCCGAGAGCACCGGAACATGTTCCGGAACCACCGGAACATGTTCCGGAACCACCGGAACATGTTCCGCAAGCACCGGAACATGTTCCGGAACCACCGGAACATGTTCCGCAAGCACCGGAACATGTTCAGGAACCAGCGGAACATGTTCCGGAACCAGCGGAACATGTTCCGGGAGCACCGGAACATGTTCCGGAACTACCGGAACATGCTCCGGAACCACCGGAACATGTTCCGGAACCACCGGAACATGTTCCGGCAGCACCGGAACATGTTCCGCAAGCACCGGAACATGTTCCGCAAGCACCGGAACATGTTCCGGAACCAGCGGAACATGTTCGGGAACCACCGGAACATGTTCCGGGACCACCGGAACATGTTCCGGAACCACCGGAACATGTTCCGGGACCACCGGAACATGTTCCGGAAGCACCGGAACATGTTCCGGGACCACCGGAACATGTTCCGGATGTTCCGGGACCACCGGAACATGTTCCGGAAGCACCAGAACATGTTCCGCAAGCACCGGAACATGTTTACCACAGGCAACAAGCAAAAAGCAATTCTGGCAGACAGACATCTCGTGGCAGTAACTCATGTGCTACACAACACACGCCCTATCCGGCGCAGGACCTACCAAACCCTCTGTGTGGCTTGGACCCCTCCCTCCCCTCGATGCTGGACACGGATGCGAAGCGCACTGCTGCTGCCACGAGTAAGGCAGGCCAATGGCCACCATAAGCACTCAGTTCTTCGGCACACGGCTGCTGGGTGGCAGCACTCCAACTCTGGCGCAGGCGCAGGAGCACCACCAAGGTCGGGACACGACCAGCCCGCCTTCCACCACAAGTGGACGGGTGGGTGGGCAGAAAGTAAAAACACACTGCCTGAAAGGGGAAGAGGTAGAGGTAAACCAACGGTGACAAGCACCGTGAGTTTACCACAGGCAACAAGCAAAAAGCAATTCTGGCAGACAGACATCTCGTGGTTTACCTTTCCTCAGTAAAAGCACCAGCACCACGTTGCCGCACACAGAAATGCTCGTTAGTGGGAGGGGCTGGGTGGACAGGATCCGCACGAGGGGATACACGTGAAAACAACACCACTGTCAGGGCTCAGGCTGTCGTGGGGCGGGTGATACCCTGAACAAGAAACAACACCGGTTCCCCCCGACCGTCGCATAACCAAAACTCGGTCCCCGCTGATAACTGGCGCAGGCACACCTCGCCGCACCTCAACCACCGTACTGTACAGCTCCATAGCTCACCCACATGGCGCAAGGCGCCACGCAGCAGACAGCCACGGCACCCCGCGCCACTGGCGAACTCCCCTCAGTCTAAGGCCTTAAACATATATGCCACCCGGCGCACCAACAACATATTCCCCTGGACCCACAAATAAGGGCGGTTACCGCCCACCTACTTATGCGCAGAAAGGGACAGGGCTAACTCTCGCCCTCCCAGCCTTATCCGCCATCTGTGGCGGCACAAGTGCCGGCCCGTCGCGTCCTTGACCTCGGGACTCCCCGCGGCAGTGAACATCTGGTGCGCCGTCCCACCAAGCCGGGACGTCAAGTCCGCCACGGCGTCGCGCAGCAAGTCCGGCGCCTCCGCGAGTGGGCAGGGCTGGTCGAAGACGAGGCGTGCGTGGGTCCCCAGCCACACCCTGCGAACAGACCGACGCGCCAGACGGCGGGCCAGCACGTACTGCGCCTGTCGTTGCGCCCGCAGGTGCCGCCTCTCCAACGCCGCAGCTGAGCGGCGATGTCGCACGCCCCCACGGTGGCGGCGCGGGCGCCGGTGGCGTCGGTTTCGCCGAGGCATAACCGCACAAAAACGCTACAGCACGCAACACAGGGGTACAGCCAACCCGCCATAGAATTACAGGACCACGGCTCCCGCGAACCTGCACTGGTGCAACGAGTGCAGCAGGTTTCCCCACCGAACCTGGGATGCCACCTCTGCCCGAGCAAGGCGGCCGTGAAAATCGGACTGAACCCTACTCAGCGGGTCACCGGGCTGCAAATGGGAAGGACACCATACAACGTAAACCTGCAGTCTGGAGGCACATAACCTGCGTGACACCGAACGCAACATTGCATGTTGAATTTTCAACCACGTGGGCGCCTTTAGTTGAACAAGCTGTGCTGACGCCACCTCACTATCCGTCACCAACAAAACACAATCCCATTGCAAACGCAAGGCCATCCGCACACCCCAGCACAACCCTGCCAGCTCCGCTGTCTGTTGCGTATGACGTGCCACGGGCACTACCCAAGCTCGGGCACCCACCTGTGGCGAAAACCCCCCCATCCTATACGAAAACAAATCCCACGCCGCGTCCACGCACCAGCACCATGGTCTCAGGCGTTGAAAAAGTTCAGGTACAGGAGAATGGGAAAGCGAAATAAACTGCCGCGCCCTCTCCCACGGTAAGGCCCTATAAGGCTCAGCACACAAGCACAAGGCAGAGGCCAAAGCATGCAGGATCTTCACAGGCACGTTCCTATCATGGTCTCCCCACCGGACCCAACAATACGCGCCCGCCAGCAAGGGCGCGGAGGTTAACCGCGGCCGGATGTGCCATTGGATGAAGCCCAGCAACTTTTCCATCAGTTTGGGCCCAGGCATGGGGGATACCGCCAACCGGAACCACGCCGCCAAAATCCGCAACCACGCGCGCCTGTGGCTGTAAATCATACGGCGCTGCAAGTCCAAAAACTTCCCCAGCACAAACAGATGTTGCAACGGATCCAAAGTGGACTTATCGGAAACGATAAACTTATTTGCAACCAACACACGTACCCACTCTTGGGACGATCGGTTGAGACCAGGACGAAGTCGTCCAAGTAATGCAGTAACTCCACACCTTGGGGGACGAGCCTTCTCAATAAGTCCCCCAGGATCCGCTGGCACAGGTATGGCGAAAACTTCCAGCGAAAAGGCAATCGCGTCGCCCCCACCACCGGTCCACCCGGCCGCACCCTAGCCCGGAAAGCCCTGTCCACTCCTTCCGGCAGGATAAAACTCCAGAATGCGTTGGTCAGATCAATATGCGTGGCATACAGCTGCTGATCGGGCGGTGTCTGGTTCAACAGTTGGCAAATGCCCTCCCAGGAGGGTAAGGCAAAATGGGGTGGATCCGGAGACTCCTCATTTCACCCCACGCAAGACAGTATAAGGCTGACCTTACGGGATGACTTAGGGATAATGAATGGAAAAACCGACGGCGCAGTACCGGCAGGGAGCTCTCTGAAAATTCCCAGATGCCCGACAGCGGAAAAGAACTGACCGACAAGACCGGACACCCTACCCGCCCCACCCTGGGGATCCTCCTCGACGTCGTAAGCTTCCGCAGCCTCCAAAAAGTCGGCCGGGACAACTTCCCTCCACAACTCATCCGGAATCGGGTATGACCCCACGACCCCACTTCCGGGACCACCACCGCCAGCGACGGCTTGGGCGACGTATTCAAGTGAAGTAGTGCCTCCCATGCCGCTTCGGCAAACTCGCACAGCGCCAAACAAATCAAATCCAGTGCGGACACCAAGGCGAAGTCCGCCGCCACCCGGAAAAGCCTATCTACAAACAACTCAATCCGCTGCATAAGTAAAGGGCCCGGTGCTGACAGCTTGCGCTGTAGCCAGCACGCAGACCCCGACAATAGGGCAAGCACCCGGGCGTACAGGGGCAGTGCCACCAGGAACTGCGGGACAACCGGCGTATCGCTGCTGTCCCTAGGGAAGTCCGGCTCAATTAGGTCAGGGGGGGGGGCCTCCACCGACCCCCCCCCCCCTCACACCCAGACCCTCTGCCGGCGCCAAGACTACTGTCCCCCGTGTCCGCAACTCTTCCATTGTCGTGGACTTCTCCCCCGGCGGTCGCCTGGAATACGAGGCCCCCACTCCCCTCGGGGGTTGCCCCACATCCACCACTTGTTCCGACCGTTGCTCCCCGGCCACTGCCAACCGCCACCGCCAAGACCACCGCCCACTACCCTCGACGAACTTGCGCACCGCCCACAGCCTAGCCCTGCCACCACCCGAGGTCCGGGGGGGGGCGGAGGGCGCGGCATTAGACGCTTCGCAGCCGACAGCCACGGCGCCCAAACGCTGACGCGCAGAGGACCCCGCCCCCCCCTTGGATCCCGTGGGCGGCCTGGGCTCATCACGAAGACCGGGCGCCAGAGCCCCCCCCCCCCCATTCCCACCTGTGGCGACGGAAACCCCACGACCGGGGGCAAGACCCTGACCAACCGCGGGTCGCTTACGGGGCGGGCACTCCGTGACTTCGGGACTCCGCCTCTTGGGCACAAGGCGTTGCTGCCGAATCGTCGGGACAACCGCATCGGGGCCACCCACCCGGGACGGGGAAGGCACACGGTGCTGCCGGACAGGGGGGGGGGGCGTACTGCTGCCGCCGTGGCCCTGGTTCCCGGGGTCGCTTACGGGACTCAACCCCCCCAGGGCCGGGCGCTCCAACCCTGAAGGCATCTGCCGGAGCAGTAACGCTCCCCATATTTGGCACACACTCCATAACCCTACGAACCCCCGACCCATCTCCGACATCCTCATCCGAGTCAGAGTCGGACAAGACGATGACCTCAGGGGGCAGCTCAGGAGAGGCGGACTGGGTGGAGGGCGGGGAAGGGGAGGTCGGTCGTGGCTCTGATAGAGGTTCTGGGATGGCCGGGGACGGGCACGACTGGGGGTCGTCAACGGTAGTGTCGGCGATGCCCTGCTCTTCCGGGACGTCCTCCACCAGACTGCCGCCAGCATGCCCAAGAAGAGGCGGTGGGCTCGGGTGCGGCGGTTCCATCGGAGGCTCCGTAAACCGTGAGAGGTCGTACATAGCCAAACCCCACAGAGCCGTAGGTAGAACCGTACCGCGTGGCCCCAGGCCCACAGCCTCGTCAACATGCGGTAACACCAAGTCACCCACAACCTCTGGATCTCGAATCCCCAGGGCGTGACCCATGGCTGTACGTAAGCCAGCCCACCGCCCCGGGAAGAGGAAGTACTGGGTGGCGGGCTTGCGCACCCAGCATGCCGCGGAACCTCCCCTCCCGAGAGCATGCCAGCGAGCATCAGCCCACTTGGTGTCGCGGAGCAGGCGGCTGATGGCATCCTCGCGGAAGGGGGCCCCCCCTTCGAAAACGGGCTCGTCAGGTCGCTTTCCCTTCGCTTTGCAGTAGACCCGGAGGAATTCCATCCAGGACCTTGCATAAGCCGCGGCTGGTTGACAGACCCATCCGGGCTATCCAACCTTGGTGCTGTAGAACCAGAGGCCCCCCTTACGGCCGAGGTCACAGTACCTGATGGAGGCGGCCTCCCCAACCCGGAGCCACATTGTCCACGACAGGGCCGCCAGCGCCGCGACCGCCCTGTCGTCCGGCGCTGTGGCCGCATTCCAGACGTGCACGAGGGCTCGGGGCGACACGTACGCCTGTGGGCCTGGGCCTCGCCTCGACATGGCAATGCGCCAGTGAATGGCTGCCACAACCCGGGGGACCAAGGCCAAATCCTCCGCTGCCCGCACGGCAGACGCAAGCCCTCGCAGCCCGGATGCGGAGTGGCCGTCTGCTGCACGCTCCGCCATGCAGAGGGAGAGGACTTCCGGCAGGGCTTTGGTCGGGATGCATGCCTCAAACTCCGCCAGTTGGTGAATAGCCGACCCATACCGCTGCCTTGTGCGCTGCTTCCAGGAATGCATGGCAGATACTCGGGGGTAGGCCCGCTCGTCCGACTTCGCCAGCCGCTCCCAAGCGGACGCCAGGCCCGCAAAGCTGGCAACAAACCCGGACGCAACCTCCGGGGCAACCGCCGCGGGCACGGCCCGCGAGCAGAAGGCCGCCCGCTGACCGCCCCCCCCACCCCTGGGAGGGTCGTCCAATCAGGCCCAGTGTGGGCCCTGAAAGTGCCAGCGCTTAGGGGCAGCGGTCTCAGGGCTGTGGGCCTTGCAACGGCGGAATTCACTTGGTGCCGGGGCGGACACGGGGACTTTCCGTCCCGAGGCATTAACCCATTTGAGGACTCCTCCCTCACGCACGAACCGAACCCCTCGCCACCGAAAAGAATCCGCCGGGTGGGCGGAGGCCTGAGACCACTGGAGGGCATCCAGCTGCCGGCCTTCGGCGGACTCGGCGTCTTCGCGGGCTCGTTGTCGTCCTTCATACGCCTTATGGCTGTCCCACAGGGTGTCCCAGACACGGTTCGCCAGGACCTTCCCTGGTGTCTGGTCCTCGTTGCCCTCCATGTCCGCTCTGGGTACCTGCTGCACGTACTGCTCCAGGGACTCCGCGGTTTGCTTCATCCACCCGGCCAGTCGCTCACGGCCACGGAACTCCGCCAAGGCCTCCGCGGTGAGCCGTGGCGTCTTGGGTGAGGCCAGTTCCGCCTTCTCGAGCCTTCTGCGAAGGCCCTCCAACTCTGCTGCTTGCTGCCGGACCAAGGCCTCCAGGTCGGGGTTCGTCTGCGAAGAAGGGGACGGTCCAACCGACGGCTCTACAACGCGATTGTCCGAATCCTTCGGGGGGCTGGCTGACTTGTTGGGGGTGAAAAGGTTCATGGCACAAAAAACAGAAAGTAAAAACACACTGCCTGAAAGGGGAAGAGGTAGAGGTAAACCAACGGTGACAAGCACCGTGAGTTCCGGGACCACGGGAACATGTTCCGGGAGCACCGGAACATGTTCCGGAACCACCGGAACATG
The DNA here is from genome assembly GCA_964036045.1 of Eutreptiella sp. 'Long Island Sound 2002'. NCBI lineage: Eukaryota > Euglenozoa > Euglenophyceae > Eutreptiales > Eutreptiaceae > Eutreptiella > Eutreptiella sp. 'Long Island Sound 2002'. The sequence continues at coordinate 38,034,659 of OZ038385.1, forward strand.
TTCCGGAAGCACCGGAACGTGTTCCGGGACCAGCGGAACATGTTCCGGAAGCACCGGAACATGTTCCGGAACCACCGGAACATGTTCCGGGACCACCGGAACATGTTCCGGAACCACCGGAACATGTTCCGGAACCACCGGAACATGTTCCGGCAGCACCGGAACATGTTCCGGAACTACCGGAACATGTTCCGCAAGCACCGGAACATGTTCCGGAACCACCGGAACATGTTCCGGAACCACCGGAACATGTTCCGGGACCACCGGAACATGTTCCGGAACCACCGGAACATGTTCCGGAACCACCGGAACATGTTCCGGCAGCACCGGAACATGTTCCGGAACTACCGGAACATGTTCCGCAAGCACCGGAACATGTTCCGGAACCACCGGAACATGTTCCGGAACCACCGGAACATGTTCCGCAAGCACCGAAACATGTTCCAGAACCACAGGAACATGTTCCGGGACCACCGGAACATGTTCCGGAACCACCGGAACATGTTCCGGAACCACCGGAACATGTTCTGGGACCACCGGAACATGTTCCGGGAGCACCGGAACATGTTCCGGGACCACCGGAACATGTTCCGGGACCACCGGAACGTGTTCCGGAACCACCGGAACATGTTCCGGGACCACCGGAACATGTTCCGGAACCAGCGGAACGTGTTCCGGAACCAGCGGAACGTGTTCCAGGACCACCGGAACATGTTCCGGAACCACCGGAACATGTTCCGGAACCACCGGAACATGTTCCGGAACCAGCGGAACGTGTTCCGGAACCAGCGGAACGTGTTCCCGGACCACTGGAACATGTTCCGGAACCACCGGAACATGTTCCGGGACCACCGGAACATATTCCGGAACCACCGGAACATCTTCCGGAACCACCGGAACATCTTCCGGAACCACCGGAACATGTTCCGCAAGCACCGGAACATGTTCTGGAACCACCGGAACATGTTCCGGGACCACCGCAACATGTTCCGGAAGCACCGGAACATGTTCTGCAAGCACCGGAACATCTTCCGGAACCACCGGAACATGTTCCGAGAACACCGGAACATGTTCCGGAACCACCGGAACATGTTCCCGGACCACCGCAACATGTTCCGGAAACACCGGAACATGTTCGAGGACCACCGCAACATGTTCCGGAAGCACTGGAACATGTTCCGGGACCACCGGAACATGTTCCGGAACAACCGGAACATGTTCCGGAACCACCGGAACATGTTCCGGAACCACCGGAACATGTTCCGGAACCAGCGGAACATGTTCCGGAACCACCGGAACATCTTCCGGAACCACCGGAACATGTTCCGCAAGCACCGGAACATGTTCCGGAACCACCGGAACATGTTCCGGGACCACCGCAACATGTTCCGGAAGCACCGGAACATGTTCCGCAAGCACCGGAACATGTTCCGGAACCACCGGAACATGTTCAGAGAACACCGGAACATGTTCCGGAACCACCGGAACATGTTCCCGGACCACCGCAACATGTTCCGGAAACACCGGAACATGTTCCAGGACCACCGCAACATGTTCCGGAAGCACCGGAACATGTTCCGGGACCACCGGAACATGTTCCGGAACAACCGGAACATGTTCCGGAACCACCGGAACATGTTCCGGAACCACCGGAACATCTTCCGGAACGACCGGAACATGTTCCGCAAGCACCGGAACATGTTCCGGAACCATCGGAACATGTTCCGGAACCACCGGAACATGTTCCGGAACCACCGGAACATGTTCCGGGACCAGCGGAACATGTTCCGGAACCACCGGAACATGTGCCGGGAGCACCGGAACATGTTCCACGACCAGCGCAACATGTTCCGGAAACACCGGAACATGTTCCAGGACCACCGCAACATGTTCCGGAACCACCGGAACATGTTCCGGGAGCACCAGAACATGTTCCGGAACCGCCGGAACATCTTTTGGAACCACCGGAACATGTTCCGCAAGCACCGGAACATGTTCCGGAACCAGCGGAACATCTTCCGGAACCACCGGAACATGTTCCGGAAGCACCGGAACATGTTCCGCAAGCACCGGAACACGTTCCGGAACCACCCGAACATGTTCCGGGAGCACCAGAACATGTTCCGGAACCACCGGAACATGTTCCGGGACCACCGCAACATGTTCTGTAAGCACCGGAACATGTTCCGCAAGCACCGGAACATGTTCCGGGAGCACCGGAACATGTTCCGGAACTACCGGAACATGTTCCGGGAACACCGGAACATGTTCCGGAAGAACCGGACAATGTTCCGGGACCACCGCAACATGTTCCGGGACCACCGGAACATGTTCCGGAACCACCGGAACATGTTCCGGAACCACCGGAACATGTTCCGCAAGCACCGGAACATGTTCCGGAACCACCGGAACATGTTCCGGGAGCACCGGAACATGTTCCGGAACCACCGGAACATGTTCCGGGACCACCGGAACATGTTCCGGAAGCACCGGAACATGTTCCGCAAGCACCGGAACATGTTCCGCAAGCACCGGAACATGTTCCGGAACCAACGGAAGATGTTCCGGGAGCACCGGAACATGTTCCGGAACCACCGGAACATGTTCCGGAACCACCGGAAGAAGTTCTGGGAGCACCGGAACATGTTCCGGGACCACCGGAACATGTTCGGGAACCACCGGAACATGTTCCGGGACCACCGGAACATGTTCCGGAACCACCGGAACATGTTCCGGAACCACCGGAACATGTTCCGGAACCACCGGAACATGTTCCGGGACCACCGGAACATGTTCCGGAACCACCGGAACATGTTTCTGAACCAGCGGAACATGTTCCGGAACCATCGGAACATGTTCCGCAAGCACCGGAACATGTTCCGGAACCACCGGAACATGTTCCGGAAGCACCGGAACATCTTCCGGGACCACCGGAACATGTTCCGGAAGCACCGGGACATGTTCCGCAACCACCGGAACATGTTCCGGAACCACCGGAACATGTTCCAGAACCACCGGAACATGTTCCGGCAGCACTGGAACATGTTCCGGAACCACCGGAAGATGTTCCGGGAGCACCGGACCATGTTCCGGGACCACCGGAACATGTTCCGGGACCACCGGAACATGTTCTGGAAGCACCCGAACATGTTCCGGGACCACCGGAACATGTTCCGGAAGCACCGGAACATGTTCCGGTGGTTCCGGAACATGTTCCGGGAGCACCGGAACATGTTCCCGGAGCACCGGAACATGTTTTGCAAGCACCGGAACATGTTCCTTGGACCACCGGAACATGTTCCGGGCCGCACCGGAACATGTTCCGGAACCACCGGAACATGTTTTGGAACCACCGGAACATGTTCCGGCAGCACCGGAACATGTTCTGGAACCGCCGGAACATGTTCTGGAACCACCGGAACATGTTCCGGGAGCACCGGAACATGTTCCGGAACCACCGGAACACGTTCCGGGAGCACCGGAACGTGTTCCGGGAGCACCGGAACATGTTCCGGAACCACCGGAACATGTTCCGGGACCACCGCAACATGTTCCGGAAGCACCGGAACATGTTCCGCAAGCACCGGAACATCTTCCGGAACCACCGGAACATGTTCCGAGAACACCGGAACATGTTCCGGAACCACCGGAACATGTTCCCGGACCACGGCAACATGTTCCGGAAGCACTGGAACATCTTCCGGAACCACCGGAACATGTTCCGCAAGCACCGGAACATGTTCCGGAACCACCGGAACATGTTCCGGGACCACCGCAACATGTTCCGGAAGCACCGGAACATGTTCCGCAAGCACCGGAACATGTTCCGGAACCACCGGAACATGTTCCGAGAACACCGGAACATGTTCCGGAACCACCGGAACATGTTCCCGGACCACCGCAACATGTCCCGGAAACACCGGAACATGTTCCGGAACCACCGGAACATGTTCCGGAACCACCGGAACATGTTCTGGAACCACCGGAACATGTTCCGGGAGCACCGGAACATGTTCTGGAACCACCGGAACATGTTCCGGGAGCACCGGAACATGTTCCGGAACCACCGGAACACGTTCCGGGAGCACCGGAACGTGTTCCGGGACCACCGGAACATGTTCCAGGACCACCGCAACATGTTCCGGAAGCACTGGAACATGTTCCGGGACCACCGGAACATGTTCCGGAACAACCGGAACATGTTCCGGAACCACCGGAACATGTTCCGGAACCACCGGTACATGTTCCGGAACCACCGGAACATCTTCCGGAACCACCGGAACATGTTCCGCAAGCACCGGAACATGTTCCGGAACCACCGGAACATGTTCCGGGACCACCGCAACCTGTTCCGGAAGCACCGGAACATGTTCCGCAAGCACCGGAACATGTTCCGGAACCACCGGAACATGTTCCGAGAACACCGGAACATGTTCCGGAACCACCGGAACATGTTCCCGGACCACCGCAACATGTTCCGGAAACACCGGAACATGTTCCAGGACCACCGCAACATGTTCCGGAAGCACTGGAACATGTTCCGGGACCACCGGAACATGTTCCGGAACAACCGGAACATTTCCGGAACCACCGGAACATGTTCCGGAACCAGCGGAACATCTTCCGGAACGACCGGAACATGTTCCGCAAGCACCGGAACATGTTCCGGAACCATCGGAACATGTTCCGGAACCACCGGAACATGTTCCGGAACCACCGGAACATGTTCCGGGAGCACCGGAACATGTTCCGGAACCACCGGAACATGTTCCCGGACCACGGCAACATGTTCCGCAAGCACCGGAACATGTTCCGGAACCACCGGAACATGTTCCGGGACCACCGCAACATGTTCCGGAAGCACCGGAACATGTTCCGCAAGCACCGGAACATGTTCCGGAACCACCGGAACATGTTCCGAGAACACCGGAACATGTTCCGGGACCACCGGAACATGTTCCGGAACCACCGGAACATGTTCCCGGACCACGGCAACATGTTCCGGAAGCACTGGAACATCTTCCGGAACCACCGGAACATGTTCCGCAAGCACCGGAACATGTTCCGGAACCACCGGAACATGTTCCGGGACCACCGCAACATGTTCCGGAAGCACCGGAACATGTTCCGCAAGCACCGGAACATGTTCCGGAACCACCGGAACATGTTCCGAGAACACCGGAACATGTTCCGGAACCACCGGAACATGTTCCCGGACCACCGCAACATGTCCCGGAAACACCGGAACATGTTCTGGAACCACCGGAACATGTTCCGGAACCACCGGAACATGTTCTGGAACCACCGGAACATGTTCCGGGAGCACCGGAACATGTTTCGGAACCACCGGAACACGTTCCGGGAGCACCGGAACGTGTTCCGGGAGCACCGGAACATGTTCCGGAACCACCGGAACATGTTCCAGGACCACCGCAACATGTTCCGGAAGCACTGGAACATGTTCCGGGACCACCGGAACATGTTCCGGAACAACCGGAACATGTTCCGGAACCACCGGAACATGTTCCGGAACCACCGGAACATGTTCCGGAACCAGCGGAACATGTTCCGGAACCACCGGAACATCTTCCGGAACCACCGGAACATGTTCCGCAAGCACCGGAACATGTTCCGGAACCACCGGAACATGTTCCGGGACCACCGCAACATGTTCCGGAAGCACCGGAACATGTTCCGCAAGCACCGGAACATGTTCCGGAACCACCGGAACATGTTCCGAGAACACCGGAACATGTTCCGGAACCACCGGAACATGTTCCCGGACCACCGCAACATGTTCCGGAAACACCGGAACATGTTCATGGACCACCGCAACATGTTCCGGAAGCACCGGAACATGTTCCGGGACCACCGGAACATGTTCCGGAACAACCGGAACATGTTCCGGAACCACCGGAACATGTTCCGGAACCAGCGGAACATCTTCCGGAACGACCGGAACATGTTCCGCAAGCACCGGAACATGTTCTGGAACCATCGGAACATGTTCCGGAACCACCGGAACATGTTCCGGAACCACCGGAACATGTTCCGGGAGCACCGGAACATGTTCCGGAACCACCGGAACATGTGCCGGGAGCACCGGAACATGTTCCACGACCAGCGCAACATGTTCCGGAAACACCGGAACATGTTCATGGACCACCGCAACATGTTCCGGAAGCACCGGAACATGTTCCGGGACCACCGGAACATGTTCCGGAACAACCGGAACATGTTCCGGAACCACCGGAACATGTTCCGGAACCAGCGGAACATCTTCCGGAACGACCGGAACATGTTCCGCAAGCACCGGAACATGTTCTGGAACCATCGGAACATGTTCCGGAACCACCGGAACATGTTCCGGAACCACCGGAACATGTTCCGGGAGCACCGGAACATGTTCCGGAACCACCGGAACATGTGCCGGGAGCACCGGAACATGTTCCACGACCAGCGCAACATGTTCCGGAAACACCGGAACATGTTCCAGGACCACCGCAACATGTTCCGGAACCACCGGAACATGTTCCGGGAGCACCAGAACATGTTCCGGAACCACCGGAACATCTTCTGGAACCACCGGAACATGTTCCGCAAGCACCGGACCCATGTTCCGGAACCACCGGAACATGTTCCGGGACCACCGCAACATGTTCCGGAAGCACCGGAACATGTTCCGGGACCACCGGAACATGTTCCGGAACCACCGGAACATGTTCCGGAACCACCGGAACATGTTCCGGAACCAGCGGAACATCTTCCGGAACCACCGGAACATGTTCCGCAAGCACTGGAACATGTTCCGGAACCACCGGAACACGTTCCGGAACCACCCGAACATGTTCCGGGAGCACCAGAACATGTTCCGGAACCACCGGAACATGTTCCGGGACCACCGCAACATGTTCCGGAAGCACCGGAACATGTTCCGTAAGCACCGGAACATGTTCCGGGAGCACCGGAACATGTTCCGGAACTACCGGAACATGTTCCGGGAACACCGGAACATGTTCCGGAACCACCGGACAATGTTCCGGGACCACCGCAACATGTTCCGGAACGAGCGGAACATGTTCCGGAACCACCGGAACATGTTCCGCAAGCACCGGAACATGTTCCGGAACCACCGGAACATGTTCCGGGAGCACCGGAACATGTTCCAGGAGCACCAGAACATGTTCCGGAACCACCAGAACATGTTCCGGGACCACCGGAACATGTTCCGGAACCAGCAGAACATGTTCCGGAAGCACCGGAACATGTTCCGGGACCACCGCAACATGTTCCGGAAGCACCGGAACATGTTCCGGGACCACCGCAACATGTTCCGGAAGCACCGGAACATGTTCCGGAACCACCGGAACATGTTCCGGAACCACCGGAACATGTTCCGGAACCACCGGAACATGTTCCGCAAGCACCGGAACATGTTACGGAACCACCGGAACATGTTCCGGGAGCACCGGAACATGTTCCGGGAGCACCGGAACATGTTCCGCAAGCACCGGAACATGTTCCGGAACCACCGGAACATGTTCCGGGAACACCGGAACATGTTCCGGAACCACCGGAACATGTTCCGGGACCACCGCAACATGTTCCGGGACCACCGGAACATGTTCCGGAACCACCAGAACATGTTCCGGAACCACCGGAACATGTTCCGGAACCAGCGGAACATCTTCCGCAAGCACCGGAACATGTTCCGGAACCACCGGAACATGTTCCGGGAGCACCGGAACATGTTCCGCAAGCACCGGAACATGTTCCGGAACCACCGGAACATGTTCCGGGAGCACCAGAACATGTTCCGGAACCACCGGAACATCTTCTGGAACCACCGGAACATGTTCCGCAAGCACCGGAACATGTTCCGGAACCACCGGAACATGTTCCGGGACCACCGCAACATGTTCCGGGACCACCGGAACATGTTCCGGGACCACCGGAACATGTTCCGGAACCACCGGAACATGTTCCGGAACCAGCGGAACATCTTCCGGAACCACCGGAACATGTTCCGCAAGCACTGGAACATGTTCCGGAACCACCGGAACACGTTCCGGAACCACCCGAACATGTTCCGGGAGCACCAGAACATGTTCCGGAACCACCGGAACATGTTCCGGGACCACCGCAACATGTTCCGGAAGCACCGGAACATGTTCAGTAAGCACCGGAACATGTTCCGGGAGCACCGGAACATGTTCCGGAACTACCGGAACATGTTCCGGGAACACCGGAACATGTTCCGGAACCACCGGACAATGTTCCGGGACCACCGCAACATGTTCCGGGACCACCGGAACATGTTCCGGAACCACCGGAACATGTTCCGGAACCACCGGAACATGTTCCGGAACGAGCGGAACATCTTCCGGAACCACCGAAACATGTTCCGCAAGCACCGGAACATGTTCCGGAACTACCGGAACATGTTCCGGGAGCACCGGAACATGTTCCAGGAGCACCAGAACATGTTCCGGAACCACCAGAACATGTTCCGGGACCACCGGAACATGTTCCGGAACCAGCGGAACATGTTCCGGAAGCACCGGAACATGTTCCGGGACCACCGCAACATGTTCCGGAAGCACCGGAACATGTTCCGGGACCACCGCAACATGTTCCGGAAGCACCGGAACATGTTCTGGAACCACCGGAACATGTTCCGGAACCACCGGAACATGTTCCGGAACCACCGGAACATGTTCCGGAACCACCGGAACATGTTCCGCAAGCACCGGAACATGTTACGGAACCACCGGAACATGTTCCGGGAGCACCGGAACATGTTCCGGGAGCACCGGAACATGTTCCGCAAGCACCGGAACATGTTCCGGAACCACCGGAACATGTTCCGGGAACACCGGAACATGTTCCGGAACCACCGGAACATGTTCCGGGACCACCGCAACATGTTCCGGGACCACCGGAACATGTTCCGGAACCACCAGAACATGTTCCGGAACCACCGGAACATGTTCCGGAACCAGCGGAACATCTTCCGCAAGCACCGGAACATGTTCCGGAACCACCGGAACATGTTCCGGGAGCACCGGAACATGTTCCGCAAGCACCGGAACATGTTCCGGAACCACCGGAACATGTTCCGGGACCACCGGAACATGTTCCGGAACCACCGGAAGATGTTCCGGGAGCACCGGAACATGTTCCGGAACCACCGGAACATGTTCCGGAACCACCAGAACATGTTCCGGGACCACCGGAACATGTTCCGGGACCACCGGAACATGTTCCGCAAGCACCGGAACATGTTCCGGAGCCACCGGAACATGTTCCGGGACCACCGGAACATGTTCCGGAACCAGCGGAACATGTTCCGGGACCACCGGAACATGTTCCGGAAGCACCGGAACATGTTCCGCAAGCACCGGAACATGTTCCGGGACCACCAGAACATGTTCCGGGAGCACCGGAACATGTTCCGGAACCACCGGAAAATGTTCCGGAACCACCGGAACATGTTCCGCAAACACCGGAACGTGTTTCGGAACCACCGGAACATGTTCCGGGAACACCGGAACATGTTCCAGAACCACCGGAAGATGTTCCGGGACCACCGCAACATGTTCCGGAAGAACCGGAACATGTTCCAGGACCACCGCAACATGTTCCGGAAGCATCGGAACATGTTCCGGGACCACCGGAACATGTTCCGGAACCGGCGGAACATGTTCCGGAACCAGCGGAACATCTTCCGGAACCACCGGAACATGTTCCGCAAGCACCGGAACATGTTCCGGAACCACCGGAACATGTTCCGGGACCACCGGAACATGTTCCGGAAGCACCGGAACATGTTCCGCAAGCACCGGAACATGTTCCGCAAGCACCGGAACATGTTCCGGAACCAACGGAAGATGTTCCGGGAGCACCGGAACATGTTCCGGAACCACCGGAACATGTTCCGGAACCACCGGAAGAAGTTCTGGGAGCACCGGAACATGTTCCGGGACCACCGGAACATGTTCTGGAACCACCGGAACATGTTCCGGGACCACCGGAACATGTTCCGGAAGCACCGGAACATGTTCCGGAACCACCGGAACATGTTCCGGGAACACCGGAACATGTTCCGGAACCACCGGAACATGTTCCGGGAGCACCGGAACATGTTCCGGGAGCACCGGAACATCATCCGGACCCACCGGAACATGTTCCGGAAGCACCGGAACATGTTCCGGGACCACCGGAACATGTTCCGGAAGCACCGGGACATGTTCCGCAACCACCGGAACATGTTCCGGAACCACCGGAACATGTTCCAGAACCACCGGAACATGTTCCGGCAGCACTGGAACATGTTCCGGAACCACCGGAACATGTTCCGGGACCACCGGAACATGTTCCGGAACCACCGGAACATGTTTCTGAACCAGCGGAACATGTTCCGGAACCATCGGAACATGTTCCGCAAGCACCGGAACATGTTCCGGAACCACCGGAACATGTTCCGGAACCACCGGAACATGTTCCGGGAGCACCGGAACATCATCCGAAACCACCGGAACATGTTCCGGAACCACCGGAACATGTTCCGGGACCACCGGAACATGTTCCGGAACCACCGGAACATGTTTCTGAACCAGCGGAACATGTTCCGGAACCATCGGAACATGTTCCGCAAGCACCGGAACATGTTCCGGAACCACCGGAACATTTTCCGGAAGCACCGGAACATGTTCCGGGACCACCGGAACATGTTCCGGAAGCACCGGGACATGTTCCGCAACCACCGGAACATGTTCCGGAACCACCGGAACATGTTCCAGAACCACTGGAACATGTTCCGGCAGCACTGGAATATGTTCCGGAACCACCGGAAGATGTTCCGGGAGCACCGGACCATGTTCCGGGACCACCGGAAAATGTTCCGGGACCACCGGAACATGTTCTGGAAGCACCCGAACATGTTCCGGGACCACCGGAACATGTTCCGGAAGCACCGGAACATGTTCCGGTGGTTCCGGAACATGTTCCGGGAGCACCGGAACATGTTCCCGGAGCACCGGAACATGTTCCGCAAGCACCGGAACATGTTTTGCAAGCACCGGAACATGTTCCTTGGACCACCGGAACATGTTCCGGGCCGCACCGGAACATGTTCCGGAACCACCGGAACATGTTTTGGAACCACCGGAACATGTTCCGGCAGCACCGGAACATGTTCTGGAACCACCGGAACATGTTCTGGAACCACCGGAACATGTTCCGGGAGCACCGGAACATGTTCCGGAACCACCGGAACACGTTCCGGGAGCACCGGAACGTGTTCCGGGAGCACCGGAACATGTTCCGGAACCACCGGAACATGTTCCGGGACCACCGCAACATGTTCCGGAAGCACCGGAACATGTTCCGCAAGCACCGGAACATCTTCCGGAACCACCGGAACATGTTCCGAGAACACCGGAACATGTTCCGGAACCACCGGAACATGTTCCCGGACCACCGCAACATGTCCCGGAAACACCGGAACATGTTCTGGAACCACCGGAACATGTTCCGGAACCACCGGAACATGTTCTGGAACCACCGGAACATGTTCCGGGAGCACCGGAACATGTTCCGGAACCACCGGAACACGTTCCGGGAGCACCGGAACGTGTTCCGGGACCACCGGAACATGTTCCAGGACCACCGCAACATGTTCCGGAAGCACTGGAACATGTACCGGGACCACCGGAACATGTTCCGGAACAACCGGAACATGTTCCGGAACCACCGGAACATGTTCCGGAACCACCGGAACATGTTCCGGAACCACCGGAACATCTTCCGGAACCACCGGAACATGTTCCGCAAGCACCGGAACATGTTCCGGAACCACCGGAACATGTTCCGGGACCACCGCAACATGTTCCGGAAGCACCGGAACATGTTCCGCAAGCACCGGAACATGTTCCGGAACCACCGGAACATGTTCCGAGAACACCGGAACATGTTCCGGAACCACCGGAACATGTTCCCGGACCACCGCAACATGTCCCGGAAACACCGGAACATGTTCTGGAACCACCGGAACATGTTCCGGAACCACCGGAACATGTTCCGGGACCACCGGAACATGTTCCGGAACCACCGGAACATGTTCCCGGACCACGGCAACATGTTCCGGAAGCACTGGAACATCTTCCGGAACCACCGGAACATGTTCCGCAAGCACCGGAACATGTTCCGGAACCACCGGAACATGTTCCGGGACCACCGCAACATGATCCGGAAGCACCGGAACATGTTCCGCAAGCACCGGAACATGTTCCGGAACCACCGGAACATGTTCCGAGAACACCGGAACATGTTCCGGAACCACCGGAACATGTTCCCGGACCACCGCAACATGTCCAGGAAACACCGGAACATGTTCTGGAACCACCGGAACATGTTCCGGAACCACCGGAACATGTTCTGGAACCACCGGAACATGTTCCGGGAGCACCGGAACATGTTCCGGAACCACCGGAACACGTTCCGGGAGCACCGGAACGTGTTCCGGGAGCACCGGAACATGTTCCGGAACCACCGGAACATGTTCCAGGACCACCGCAACATGTTCCGGAAGCACTGGAACATGTTCCGGGACCACCGGAACATGTTCCGGAACAACCGGAACATGTTCCGGAACCACCGGAACATGTTCCGGAACCACCGGAACATGTTCCGGAACCAGCGGAACATGTTCCGGAACCACCGGAACATCTTCCGGAACCACCGGAACATGTTCCGCAAGCACCGGAACATGTTCCGGAACCACCGGAACATGTTCCGGGACCACCGCAACATGTTCCGGAAGCACCGGAACATGTTCCGCAAGCACCGGAACATGTTCCGGAACCACCGGAACATGTTCCCGGACCACCGCAACATGTTCCGAAAACACCGGAACATGTTCCAGGACCACCGCAACATGTTCCGGAAGCACTGGAACATGTTCCGGGACCACCGGAACATGTTCCGGAACAACCGGAACATGTTCCGGAACCACCGGAACATGTTCCGGAACCAGCGGAACATCTTCCGGAACGACCGGAACATGTTCCGCAAGCACCGGAACATGTTCCGGAACCATCGGAACATGTTCCGGAACCACCGGAACATGTTCCGGAACCACCGGAACATGTTCCGGGAGCACCGGAACATGTTCCGGAACCACCGGAACATGTGCCGGGAGCACCGGAACATGTTCCACGACCAGCGCAACATGTTCCGGAAACACCGGAACATGTTCCAGGACCACCGCAACATGTTCCGGAACCACCGGAACATGTTCCGGGACCACCGGAACATGTTCCGGAACCACCGGAACATCTTCTGGAACCACCGGAACATGTTCCGCAAGCACCGGAACATGTTCCGGAACCACCGGAACATGTTCCGGGACCACCGCAACATGTTCCGGAAGCACCGGAACATGTTCCGGGACCACCGGAACATGTTCCGGAACCACCGGAACATGTTCCGGAACCACCGGAACATGTTCCGGAACCAGCGGAACATCTTCCGGAACCACCGGAACATGTTCCGCAAGCACTGGAACATGTTCCGGAACCACCGGAACACGTTCCGGAACCACCCGAACATGTTCCGGGAGCACCAGAACATGTTCCGGAACCACCGGAACATGTTCCGGGACCACCGCAACATGTTCCGGAAGCACCGGAACATGTTCCGTAAGCACCGGAACATGTTCCGCAAGCACCGGAACATGTTCCGGAACCACCGGAACATGTTCCGAGAACACCGGAACATGTTCCGGAACCACCGGAACATGTTCCCGGACCACCGCAACATGTTCCGGAAACACCGGAACATGTTCCAGGACCACCGCAACATGTTCCGGAAGCACTGGAACATGTTCCGGGACCACCGGAACATGTTCCGGAACAACCGGAACATGTTCCGGAACCACCGGAACATGTTCCGGAACCAGCGGAACATCTTCCGGAACGACCGGAACATGTTCCGCAAGCACCGGAACATGTTCCGGAACCATCGGAACATGTTCCGGAACCACCGGAACATGTTCCGGAACCACCGGAACATGTTCCGGGAGCACCGGAACATGTTCCGGAACCACCGGAACATGTTCCGGGACCACCGCAACATGTTCCGGAAGCACCGGAACATGTTCCGGGACCACCGGAACATGTTCCGGAACCACCGGAACATGTTCCGGAACCACCGGAACATGTTCCGGAACCAGCGGAACATCTTCCGGAACCACCGGAACATGTTCCGCAAGCACTGGAACATGTTCCGGAACCACCGGAACACGTTCCGGAACCACCCGAACATGTTCCGGGAGCACCAGAACATGTTCCGGAACCACCGGAACATGTTCCGGGACCACCGCAACATGTTCCGGAAGCACCGGAACATGTTCCGTAAGCACCGGATCATGTTCCGGGAGCACCGGAACATGTTCCGGAACTACCGGAACATGTTCCGGGAACACCGGAACATGTTCCGGAACCACCGGACAATGTTCCGGGACCACCGCAACATGTTCCGGGACCACCGGAACATGTTCCGGAACCACCGGAACATGTTCCGGAACCACCGGAACATGTTCCGGAACGAGCGGAACATCTTCCGGAACCACCGAAACATGTTCCGCAAGCACCGGAACATGTTCCGGAACCACCGGAACATGTTCCGGGAGCACCGGAACATGTTCCAGGAGCACCAGAACATGTTCCGGAACCACCAGAACATGTTCCGGGACCACCGGAACATGTTCCGGAACCAGCGGAACATGTTCCGGAAGCACCGGAACATGTTCCGGGACCACCGCAACATGTTCCGGAAGCACCGGAACATGTTCCGGGACCACCGCAACATGTTCCGGAAGCACCGGAACATGTTGTGGAACCACCGGAACATGTTCCGGAACCACCGGAACATGTTCCGGAACCACCGGAACATGTTCCGGAACCACCGGAACATGTTCCGCAAGCACCGGAACATGTTCCGGAACCACCGGAACATGTTCCGGGAACACCGGAACATGTTCCGGAACCACCGGAACATGTTCCGGGACCACCGCAACATGTTCCGGGACCACCGGAACATGTTCCGGAACCACCAGAACATGTTCCGGAACCACCGGAACATGTTCCGGAACCAGCGGAACATCTTCCGCAAGCACCGGAACATGTTCCGGAACCACCGGAACATGTTCCGGGAGCACCGGAACATGTTCCGCAAGCACCGGAACATGTTCCGGAACCACCGGAACATGTTCCGGGACCACCGGAACATGTTCCGGAACCACCGGAAGATGTTCCGGGAGCACCGGAACATGTTCCGGAACCACCGGAACATGTTCCGGAACCACCAGAACATGTTCCGGGACCACCGGAACATGTTCCGGGACCACCGGAACATGTTCCGCAAGCACCGGAACATGTTCCGGAGCCACCGGAACATGTTCCGGGACCACCGGAACATGTTCCGGAACCAGCGGAACATGTTCCGGGACCACCGGAACATGTTCCGGAAGCACCGGAACATGTTCCGCAAGCACCGGGACATGTTCCGGGACCACCAGAACATGTTCCGGGAGCACCGGAACATGTTCCGGAACCACCGGAAAATGTTCCGGAACCACCGGAACATGTTCCGCAAACACCGGAACGTGTTTCGGAACCACCGGAACATGTTCCGGGAACACCGGAACATGTTCCAGAACCACCGGAAGATGTTCCGGGACCACCGCAACATGTTCCGGAAGAACCGGAACATGTTCCAGGACCACCGCAACATGTTCCGGAAGCATCGGAACATGTTCCGGGACCACCGGAACATGTTCCGGAACCGGCGGAACATGTTCCGGAACCAGCGGAACATCTTCCGGAACCACCGGAACATGTTCCGCAAGCACCGGAACATGTTCCGGAACCACCGGAACATGTTCCGGGACCACCGGAACATGTTCCGGAAGCACCGGAACATGTTCCGCAAGCACCGGAACATGTTCCGCAAGCACCGGAACATGTTCCGGAACCAACGGAAGATGTTCCGGGAGCACCGGAACATGTTCCGGAACCACCGGAACATGTTCCGGAACCACCGGAAGAAGTTCTGGGAGCACCGGAACATGTTCCGGGACCACCGGAACATGTTCTGGAACCACCGGAACATGTTCCGGGACCACCGGAACATGTTCCGGAAGCACCGGAACATGTTCCGGAACCACCGGAACATGTTCCGGGACCACCGGAACATGTTCCGGAACCACCGGAACATGTTCCGGGAGCACCGGAACATGTTCCGGGAGCACCGGAACATCATCCGGAACCACCGGAACATGTTCCGGAAGCACCGGAACATGTTCCGGGACCACCGGAACATGTTCCGGAAGCACCGGGACATGTTCCGCAACCACCGGAACATGTTCCGGAACCACCGGAACATGTTCCAGAACCACCGGAACATGTTCCGGCAGCACTGGAACATGTTCCGGAACCACCGGAAGATGTTCCGGGAGCACCGGACCATGTTCCGGGACCACCGGAACATGTTCCGGGACCACCGGAACATGTTCTGGAAGCACCCGAACATGTTCCGGGACCACCGGAACATGTTCCGGAAGCACCGGAACATGTTCCGGTGGTTCCGGAACATGTTCTGGGAGCACTGGAACATGTTCCCGGAGCACCGGAACATGTTCCGCAAGCACCGGAACATGTTTTGCAAGCACCGGAACATGTTCCTTGGACCACCGGAACATGTTCCGGGCCGCACCGGAACATGTTCCGGAACCACCGGAACATGTTTTGGAACCACCGGAACATGTTCCGGCAGCACCGGAACATGTTCTGGAACCACCGGAACATGTTCCGGAACCACCGGAACATGTTCTGGAACCACCGGAACGTGTTCCGGGAGCACCGGAACATGTTCCGGAACCACCGGAACACGTTCCGGGAGCACCGGAACATGTTCCGGGAGCACCGGAACATGTTCCGGGAGCACCGGAACATGTTCCGGAACCACCGGAACATGTTCAGGAACCACCGGAACATGTTCCGGCAGCACCGGAACATGTTCCGGAACCACCGGAACATGTTCCGGAACCACCGGAACATTGTTCCGGGACCACCGGAACATGTTCCGGGAGCACCGGGACATGTTCCGGAACCACCTGAACATGTTCAGGAACCACCGGAACATGTTCCGGCAGCACCGGAACATGTTTTGGAACCACCGGAACATGTTCCGGGAGCACCGGCACATGTTCCGGAACCACCGGTACATGTTCCGGAACCACCGGAACATGTTCCGGCAGCACCGGGACGTGTTCCGGAACCACCGGAAGATGTTCCGGCAGCCGCGGAACATGTTCAGCAACCACCGGAACACGTTCAAGGACCACCGGAACATGTTCCGGAAGCACCGGAGCATGTTCCGGGACCACCGGAACATGTCCCGGGACCACCGGAACATGTTCCGGGACCACCGGAACATGTTCCGGAAGCATCGGAATATGTTCCGGAACCACCGGAACATGTTCCGGGACCACAGGAACATGTTCCGGAAGCACCGGAACATGTTCCGGGACCATCGGAACATGTTCCGGAACCACCGGAACATGTTCCGGGACCACCGGAACATGTTCCGGGACCACAGGAACATGTTCCGGAAGCACCGGAACATGTTCCGGGACCACCGGGACGTGTTCCGGAACCACCGGAAGATGTTCCGGGAGCACCGGAACATGTTCCGGAACCACCGGAACATGTTCCGGCAGCAGCGGAACACGTTCCGCAACCACCGGAACACGTTCAAGGACCACCGGAACATGTTCCGGAAGCACCGGAGCATGTTCCGGGATCACCGGAACATGTTCCGGGACCACCGGAACATGTTCCGGAAGCATCGGAACATGTTCCGGAACCACCGGAACATGTTCCGGGACCACAGGAACATGTTCCTGAAGCACCGGAACATGTTCCGGGACCATCGGAACATGTTCCGGAACCACCGGAACATGTTCCGGGACCACCGGAACATGTTCCGAAAGCACCGGAACATGTTCCGCAAGCAGCGGAACGAGTTCCGGGACCACCGGAACATGTTCTGGAACCACCGGAACATGTTCCGGAAGCACCGGAACATGTTCCGGGAGCACCGGAACATGTTCCGGAACCACCGGAACATGTTCGGGAACCACCGGAAGATGTTCCGGGAGCACCGGAACATGTTCCAGATCCACCGGAACATGTTCTGGAACCACCGGAACATGTTCCGGGAGCACCGGAACATGTTCCGGAACCACCGGAACATGTTCCGGGAGCACCGGAACATGTTCCGGGAGCACCGGAACATGTTCCGGAACCACCGGAACATGTCCCGGGACGACCGGAACATGTTCCGGAAGCACCGGAACATGTTCCGCAAGCACCGGAACATGTTCCGGGACCACCAGAACATGTTCCGGGACGACCGGAACATGTTCCGGAAGCACCGGAACATGTTCCGCAAGCACCGGAACATGTTCCGGAACCACCGGAACATGTTCCGGGACCACCGGAACATGTTCCGGAAGCATCGGAATATGTTCCGGAACCACCGGAACATGTTCCGGGACCACAGGAACATGTTCCGGAAGCACCGGAACATGTTCCGGGAGCATCGGAACATGTTCCGGGACCACCGGACTATGTTCCGGGAGCACCGGAACATGTTCCGGAACCACCGGAACATGTTCTGGAACCACCGGTAGATGTTCCGGGAGCACCGGAACATGTTCCGGAACCACCGGAACATGTTCTGGAACCACCGGAACATGTTCCAGGAGCACCGGAACATGTTCCGGAACCACCGGAACATGTTCCGGAACCACCGGAACATGTTCCGGGAGCACCGGAACATGTTCCGGAACCACCGGAACATGTTCCGGGACGACCGGAACATTTTCCGGAAGCACCAGAACATGTTCCGCAAGCACCGGAACATGTTCCGGGACCACCAGAACATGTTCCGGGACCACCGGAACATGTTCGAGAACCACCGGAACATGTTCCGGGACCACCGGCACATGTTCCGGAACCACCGGAACATGTTCCGGGACCACCGGAACATGTTCCGGAAGCACCGGAACATGTTCCGGAACCACCGGAACATGTTCTGGAACCACCGGAACATGTTCCGGGAGCACCGGAACATGTTCCGGAACCACCTGTACATGTTCCGGAACCACCGGAACATGTTCCGGCAGCACCGCAACATGTTCCGGAACCACCGGAAGATGTTCAGGGAACCACCGGAACATGTTCCGGGACGACCGGAACATGTTCCGGAACCACCGGAACATGTTCCGGGACCACCGGAACATGTTCCGGAAGCACCGGAACATGTTCCGGAACCACCGGAGCATGTTCCGGGACCACCGGAACATGTTCCGGGAGCACCGGGACATGTTCCGGAACCACCTGAACATGTTCAGGAACCACCGGAACATGTTCCGGCAGCAGCGGAACATGTTTTGGAACCACCGGAACATGTTCCGGGAGCACCGGCACATGTTCCGGAACCACCGGTACATGTTCCGGAACCACCGGAACATGTTCCGGCAGCACCGGGACGTGTTCCGGAACCACCGGAAGATGTTCCGGGAGCACCGGAACATGTTCCGCAACCACCGGAACATGTTCCGGCAGCCGCGGAACATGTTCAGCAACCACCGGAACACGTTCAAGGACCACCGGAACATGTTCCGGAAGCACCGGAGCATGTTCCGGGACCACCGGAACATGTCCCGGGACCACCGGAACATGTTCCGGGACCACCGGAACATGTTCCGGAAGCATCGGAATATGTTCCGGAACCACCGGAACATGTTCCGGGACCACAGGAACATGTTCCGGAAGCACCGGAACATGTTCCGGGACCATCGGAACATGTTCCGGAACCACCGGAACATGTTCCGGGACCACCGGAACATGTTCCGGAACCACCGGAACATGTTCCGGGAGCACCGGGACATGTTCCGGGAGCACCGGAACATGTTCCGGAACCACTTGAACATGTTCACGAACCACCGGAACATGTTCCGGCAGCACCGGAACATGTTCTGGAACCACCGGAGCATGTTCCGGGACCACCGGAGCATGTTCCGGGACCACCGGAACATGTTCCGGGAGCACCGGGACATGTTCCGGAACCACCTGAACATGTTCAGGAACCACCGGAACATGTTCCGGCAGCACCGGAACATGTTTTGGAACCACCGGAACATGTTCCGGGAGCACCGGCACATGTTCCGGAACCACCGGTACATGTTCCGGAACCACCGGAACATGTTCCGGCAGCACCGGGACGTGTTCCGGAACCACCGGAAGATGTTCCGGGAGCACCGGAACATGTTCCGCAACCACCGGAACATGTTCCGGCAGCCGCGGAACATGTTCAGCAACCACCGGAACACGTTCAAGGACCACCGGAACATGTTCCGGAAGCACCGGAGCATGTTCCGGGACCACCGGAACATGTCCCGGGACCACCGGAACATGTTCCGGGACCACCGGAACATGTTCCGGAAGCATCGGAATATGTTCCGGAACCACCGGAACATGTTCCGGGACCACAGGAACATGTTCCGGAAGCACCGGAACATGTTCCGGGACGACCGGAACATGTTCCGGAACCACCGGAACATGTTCCGGGAGCACCGGGACATGTTCCGGGAGCACCGGAACATGTTCCGGAACCACTTGAACATGTTCACGAACCACCGGAACATGTTCCGGCAGCACCGGAACATGTTCCGGAACCACCGGAACATGTTCTGGAACCACCGGAACATGTTCCGGGACCACAGGAACATGTTCCGGAACCACCGGTACATGTTCTGGAACCACCGGAACATGTTCCGGGACCACAGGAACATGTTCCCGGAGCACCGGAACATGTTCCGGGACCACCGGGACGTGTTCCGGAACCACCGGAAGATGTTCCGGGAGCACCGGAACATGTTCCAGAACCACCGGAACATGTTCTGGAACCACCGGAAAATGTTCCGGGAGCACCGGAACATGTTCCGGAACCACCGGAACATGTTCCGGGAGCACCGGAACATGTTCCGGAACCACCGGAACATGTCCCGGGACGACCGGAACATGTTCCGGAAGCACCGGAACATGTTCCGGGAGCACCGGAACATGTTCCGGGACCACCAGAACATGTTCCGGGACGACCGGAACATGTTCCGGGACGACCGGAACATGTTCCGGAAGCACCGGAACATGTTCCGCAAGCACCGGAACATGTTCCGGAACCACCGGAACATGTTCCGGGACCACCGGAACATGTTCTGGAACCACCGGAACATGTTCCGGGAGCACCGGAACATGTTCCGCAACCACCTGTACATGTTCCGGAACCACCGGAACATGTTCCGGCAGCAGCGCAACATGTTCCGGGACCACCGGAACATGTTCCGGAAGCATCGGAATATGTTCCGGAACCACCGGAACATGTTCCGGGACCACCGGAACATGTTCCGGAAGCACCGGAACATGTTCCGGGAGCATCGGAACATGTTCCGGGACCACCGGAACATGTTCCGGGAGCACCGGAACATGTTCCGGAAGCACCGGAACATGTTCTGGAACCACCGGAAGATGTTCCGGGAGCACCGGAACATGTTCCGGAACCACCGGAACATGTTCTGGAACCACCGGAACATGTTCCAGGAGCACCGGAACATGTTCCGGAACCACCGGAACATGTTCCGGAACCACCGGAACATGTTCCGGGAGCACCGGAACATGTTCCGGAACCACCGGAACATGTTCCGGGACGACCGGAACATGTTCCGGAAGCACCAGAACATGTTCCGCAAGCACCGGAACATGTTCCGGGACCACCAGAACATGTTCCGGGATCACCGGAACATGTTCCAGAACCACCGGAACATGTTCCGGGACGACCGGAACATGTTCCGGAACCACCGGAACATGTTCCGGGACCACCGGAACATGTTCCGGAAGCACCGGAACATGTTCCGGAACCACCGGAACATGTTCTGGAACCACCGGAACATGTTCCGGGAGCACCGGAACATGTTCCGGAACCACCTGTACATGTTCCGGAACCACCGGAACATGTTCCGGCAGCACCGCAACATGTTCCGGAACCACCGGAAGATGTTCAGGGAGCACCGGAACATGTTCCGGAACCACCGGAGCATGTTCCGGGACCACCGGAACATGTTCCGGAAGCATCGGAATATGTTCCGGAACCACCGGAACATGTTCCGGGACCACAGCAACATGTTCCGGAAGCACCGGAACATGTTCCGGGACCATCGGAACATGTTCCGGGACCACCGGAACAAGTTCCGGGACCACCGGGACATTTTCCGGAACCAGCGGAACATGTTCCGGAACCACCGGAACATGTTCCGGAACCACCGGAAGATGTTCCGGGAGCACCGGAACATGTTCCGGGACCACCGGAACATGTTCTGGAACCACCGGAACATGTTCCGGAGGTCCCGGAACATGTTCCGGAACCACCGGAACACGTTCCGGGACCACCGGAACATGTTCCGGAAGCACCGGAACATGTTCCGGGACCACCGGAACATGTTCCGCAAGCACCGGAACATGTTCCGGAACCACCGGAACATGTTCCGCAAGCACCGGAACATGTTCCGGAACCACCGGAACATGTTCCGGAACCACGCGAACATGTTCCGGAACCACCGGATGATGTTCCGCAAGCACCGGAACATGTTCCGGCAGCACCGGAACATGTTCTGGAACCACCGGAATATGTTCCGGGAGCACCGGAACATGTTCCGGGACCACCGGAACATGTTCCGGAAGCACCGGAATATGTTCCGGGACAACGGGAACATGTTCCGGGACCACCGGAACATGTTCCGGAACCACCGGAACATGTTCCGGAACCACCGGAACATGTTCCGGAACCACCGGAGCATCTTCCGGGACCACCGGAACATGTTCCGGGACCACCGGAACATGTTCCGGGAGCACACGAACATGTTCCGGAACCACCGGAACATGTTCCGGGACCACCGGAACACGTTCCGGAACCACCGGAACATGTTCCGGAACCACCGCAACATGTTCCGGGACCACCGGAACATGTTCCGGAACCACCGGAACATGTTCCGCAAGCACCGGAACATGTTCCGGGACCACCGGAACATGTGTCGGGAGCACCGGAACATGTTCCGGAACCACCGGAACATGTTCGGGAACCACCGGAAGATGTTCCGGGAGCAGCGGAACATGTTCCGGAACCACCGGAACATGTTCTGGAACCACCGGAACATGTTCCGGGAGGACCGGAACATGTTCCGGTGGTCCCGGAACATGTTCCGGGACCACCGGAACATGTTTCGGAACCACCGGAACATGTTCCGGGAGCACCGGAACATGTTCCGGAACCACCGGAACATGTTCCGGGACGACCGGAACGTGTTCCGGAAGCACCGGAACATGTTCAGCCAGCACCGGAACATGTTCCGGGACCACCAGAACATGTTCCGGGACCACCGGAACATGTTCCGGAACCACCGGAACATGTTCCGGGACGACCGGAACATGTTCCGGGACGACCGGAACATGTTCCGCCAGTTCCGGAACATGTTCCGGCAGCACCGGAACATGTTGCGGAGCCACCGGAACATGTTCTGGAACCACCGGAATATGTTCCGGAAGCACCGGAACATGTTCCGGAACCACCGGAAGATGTTCCGGGAGCACCGGAACATGTTCCGGAACCACCGGAACATGTTCCGGCAGCAGCGGAACATGTTTCGGAACCACCGGAACATGTTCCGGGACCACCGGAACACGTTCCGGAAGCACCGGAACATGTTCCGGAACTACCAGAAAATGTTCCGGGACCACCGGAACATGTTCCGGAAGCACCGGAACATGTTCTGGAACCACCCGAACAAGTTCCGGAACCAGCGGAACATGTTCCGGAACCACCGGAACATGTTCCGGGACCACCGGAACATGTTCCGGTACCACCGGAACATGTTCTGCAAGCACCGGTACATGTTCCGGGAACACCGGAACATCTTCCGGAACCACCTGAACATGTACCGGACCCACCGGAACATGTTCCGGAAGCACCAGAACATGTTCCGGTGGTTCCGGAACGTGTTCCGGCGGTTCCCGAACATGTTCCGGTGGTCCCGGAACATGTTCCGCAAGCACCGGAACATCTTCCGGAACCACCGGAACATATTCCGGAACCACTGGAACATGTTCCGGGAACACCGGAACATCTTCCGGAACCACCGGAACATGTTCCGGGACCACCGGAACATGTTCCGGAAGCACCGGAACATGTTCCGGGACCACCGGAACAGGTTCCGGAACCACCGGAATACGTTCCGGAACCACCGGACCATGTTCCGGGAGCACCGGAACATGTTCCGGAACCACCGGAACATGTTCCGGAACCACCGGATGATGTTCCGCAAGCACCGGAACATGTTCCGGGAGCACCGGAACATGTTCCGGAACCACCGGAACATGTTCCGGAACCACCGGAACATGTTCCGGAACCACCGGAACATGTTCCGGAACCACCGGAACATGTTCCGGGACCACCGGAACATGTTCCGGAACCACCGGAACATGTTCCGGGACCACCGGAACATGTTCCGGAACCACCGGAACATGTTCCGGTGGCCGGAACATGTTCCGGCCACCGGAACATGTTCCGGAACCACCGGAGGATGTTCCAGGACCACCGGAACATGTTCCGGGACCACCGGAACATGTTCCGGAAGCACCGGAATATGTTCCGGAACCACCGGAACATGTTCCGGGACCACCAGAACATGTTCCGGGACCACCGGAACATGTTCCGGAACCACCGGAACATGTTCCGGGACGACCGGAACATGTTCCGGGACGACCGGAACATGTTCCGGTAGTTCCGGAACATGTTCCGGCAGCACCGGAACATGTTGCGGAGCCACCGGAACATGTTCTGGAACCAGCGGAAGATGTTCCGGGAGCACCGGAACATGTTCCGGAACCACCGGAACATGTTCCGGCAGCAGCGGAACATGTTTCGGAACCACCGGAACATGTTCCGGGACCACCGGAACATGTTCCGGAAGCACCGGAACATGTTCCGGAACTACCGGAATATGTTCCGGGACCACCGGAACATGTTCCGGAAGCACCGGAACATGTTCCGGAACCACCCGAACAAGTTCCGGAACCAGCGGAACATTTTCCGGAACCACCGGAACATGTTCCGGGACCACCGGAACATGTTCCGGAACCACCGGAACATGTTCCGCAAGCACCGGTACATGTTCCGGGAACACCGGAACATCTTCCGGAACCACCTGAACATGTACCGGACCCACCGGAACATGTTCCGGAAGCACCAGAACATGTTCCGGTGGTTCTGGAACGTGTTCCAGCGGTTCCCGAACATGTTCCGGTGGTCCCGGAACATGTTCCGCAAGCACCGGAACATCTTCCGGAACCACCGGAACATGTTCCGGAACCACTGGAACATGTTCCGGGAACACCGGAACATCTTCCGGAACCACCGGAACATGTTCCGGGACCACCGGAACATGTTCCGGAAGCACCGGAACATGTTCCGGGACCACCGGAACAGGTTCCGGAACCACCGGAATACGTTCCGGAACCACCGGACCATGTTCCGGGAGCACCGGAACATGTTCCGGAACCACCGGAACATGTTCCGGAACCACCGGATGATGTTCCGCAAGCACCGGAACATGTTCCGGGAGCACCGGAACATGTTCCGGAACCACCGGAACATGTTCCGGAACCACCGGAACATGTTCCGGCAGCACCGGAACATGTTCCGGGACCACCGGAACATCGTCCGGGACCACCGGAACATGTTCCTGAACCACCGGAACATGTTCCGGGACCACCGGAACATGTTCCGGGACCACCGGAACATGTTCCGGGACCCACCGGAACATGTTCCGGGACCACCGGAACATGTTCCGGAACCACCGGAACATGTTCCGGGACCACCGGAACATGTTCCGGGACCACCGGAACATGTTCTGGAACCACCGGAACATGTTCCGGAACCACCGGAACATGTTCCGGGACCACCGGAACATGTTCCGGGACCACCGGAACGTGTTCCGGAACCACCGGAGGATGTTCCATAACCACCGGAACATGTTCCGGGACCACCAGAACATGTTCCGGAAGCACCGGAATATGTTCCGGAACCACCGGAAGATGTTCCGGGACCACCGGAACATGTTCCGGAAGCACCAGAACATGTTCCGGAATCACCGGAACATGTTTCGGAACCACCGGAACATGTTCCGGGACCACCGGAACATGTTCTGGAACCACCGGAACATGTTCCGGGAGCACCGGAACATGTTCCGGAACCACCGGAACATGTTCTGGAACCACCGGAACATGTTCCAGGAGCACCGGAACATGTTCCGGAACCACCGGAACATGTTCCGGAACCACCGGAACATGTTCCGGGAGCACCGGAACATGTTCCGGAACCACCGGAACATGTTCCGGGACGACCGGAACATGTTCCGGAAGCACCAGAACATGTTCCGCAAGCACCGGAACATGTTCCGGGACCACCAGAACATGTTCCGGGACCACCGGAACATGTTCCAGAACCACCGGAACATGTTCCGGGACGACCGGAACATGTTCCGGAACCACCGGAACATGTTCCGGGACCACCGGAACATGTTCCGCAAGCACCGGAACATGTTCCGGAACCACCTGTACATGTTCCGGAACCACCGGAACATGTTCCGGCAGCACCGCAACATGTTCCGGAACCACCGGAAGATGTTCAGGGAGCACCGGAACATGTTCCGGAACCACCGGAGCATGTTCCGGGACCACCGGAACATGTTCCGGAAGCATCGGAATATGTTCCGGAACCACCGGAACATGTTCCGGGACCACAGGAACATGTTCCGGAAGCACCGGAACATGTTCCGGGACCATCGGAACATGTTCCGGGACCACCGGAACATGTTCCGGGTCCACCGGGACATGTTCCGGAACCAGCGGAACATGTTCCGGAACCAGCGGAACATGTTCCGGGACCACCGGAACATATTCCGGAACCACCGGAACATGTTCCGGAACCACCGGAAGATGTTCCGGGAGCACCGGAACATGTTCCGGGACCACCGGAACATGTTCTGGAACCACCGGAAGATGTTCCGGAACCACCGGAACACGTTCCGGGACCACCGGAACATGTTCCGGAAGCACCGGAACATGTTCCGGGACCACCGGAACATGTTCCGCAAGCACCGGAACATTTTTTGGAACCACCGGAACATGTTCCGCAAGCACCGGAACATGTTCCGGAACCACCGGAACATGTTCCGGAACCACCCGAACATGTTCCGGAACCACCGGATGATGTTCCGCAAGCACCGGAACATGTTCCGGCAGCACCGGAACATGTTCCGGAGCCACCGGAACATGTTCTGGAACCACCGGAATATGTTCCGGGAGCCACCGGAACATGTTCCGGAACCACCGGAACATGTTCCGGGACCACCGGAACATGTTCCGGGACCACCGGAACATGTTCCGGAAGCACCGGAATATGTTCCGGGACAACGGGAACATGTTCCGGGACCACCGGAACATGTTCCGGAACCACCGGAACATGTTCCGGAACCACCGGAACATGTTCCGGAACCACCGGAGCATGTTCCGGGACCACCGGAACATGTTCCGGGACCACCGGAACATGTTCCGGGAGCACCGGAACATGTTCCGGGACCACCGGAACATGTTCCGCAAGCACCGGAACATCTTCCGGAACCACCGGAACATGTTCCGGAACCACTGGAACATGTTCCGGGAACACCGGAACATCTTCCGGAACCACCGGAACATGTTCCGGGACCACCGGAACATGTTCCGGAAGCACCGGAACATGTTCCGGGACCACCGGAACAGGTTCCGGAACCACCGGAATACGTTCCGGAACCACCGGACCATGTTCCGGGAGCACCGGAACATGTTCCGGAACCACCGGAACATGTTCCGGAACCACCGGATGATGTTCCGCAAGCACCGGAACATGTTCCGGGAGCACCGGAACATGTTCCGGAACCACCGGAACATGTTCCGGAACCACCGGAACATGTTCCGGCAGCACCGGAACATGTTCCGGGACCACCGGAACATCGTCCGGGACCACCGGAACATGTTCCTGAACCACCGGAACATGTTCCGGGACCACCGGAACATGTTCCGGGACCACCGGAACATGTTCCGGGACCCACCGGAACATGTTCCGGGACCACCGGAACATGTTCCGGAACCACCGGAACATGTTCCGGGACCACCGGAACATGTTCCGGGACCACCGGAACATGTTCTGGAACCACCGGAACATGTTCCGGAACCACCGGAACATGTTCCGGGACCACCGGAACATGTTCCGGGACCACCGGAACGTGTTCCGGAACCACCGGAGGATGTTCCATAACCACCGGAACATGTTCCGGGACCACCAGAACATGTTCCGGAAGCACCGGAATATGTTCCGGAACCACCGGAAGATGTTCCGGGACCACCGGAACATGTTCCGGAAGCACCAGAACATGTTCCGGAATCACCGGAACATGTTTCGGAACCACCGGAACATGTTCCGGGACCACCGGAACATGTTCTGGAACCACCGGAACATGTTCCGGGAGCACCGGAACATGTTCCGGAACCACCGGAACATGTTCTGGAACCACCGGAACATGTTCCAGGAGCACCGGAACATGTTCCGGAACCACCGGAACATGTTCCGGAACCACCGGAACATGTTCCGGGAGCACCGGAACATGTTCCGGAACCACCGGAACATGTTCCGGGACGACCGGAACATGTTCCGGAAGCACCAGAACATGTTCCGCAAGCACCGGAACATGTTCCGGGACCACCAGAACATGTTCCGGGACCACCGGAACATGTTCCAGAACCACCGGAACATGTTCCGGGACGACCGGAACATGTTCCGGAACCACCGGAACATGTTCCGGGACCACCGGAACATGTTCCGCAAGCACCGGAACATGTTCCGGAACCACCTGTACATGTTCCGGAACCACCGGAACATGTTCCGGCAGCACCGCAACATGTTCCGGAACCACCGGAAGATGTTCAGGGAGCACCGGAACATGTTCCGGAACCACCGGAGCATGTTCCGGGACCACCGGAACATGTTCCGGAAGCATCGGAATATGTTCCGGAACCACCGGAACATGTTCCGGGACCACAGGAACATGTTCCGGAAGCACCGGAACATGTTCCGGGACCATCGGAACATGTTCCGGGACCACCGGAACATGTTCCGGGTCCACCGGGACATGTTCCGGAACCAGCGGAACATGTTCCGGAACCAGCGGAACATGTTCCGGGACCACCGGAACATATTCCGGAACCACCGGAACATGTTCCGGAACCACCGGAAGATGTTCCGGGAGCACCGGAACATGTTCCGGGACCACCGGAACATGTTCTGGAACCACCGGAAGATGTTCCGGAACCACCGGAACACGTTCCGGGACCACCGGAACATGTTCCGGAAGCACCGGAACATGTTCCGGGACCACCGGAACATGTTCCGCAAGCACCGGAACATTTTTTGGAACCACCGGAACATGTTCCGCAAGCACCGGAACATGTTCCGGAACCACCGGAACATGTTCCGGAACCACCCGAACATGTTCCGGAACCACCGGATGATGTTCCGCAAGCACCGGAACATGTTCCGGCAGCACCGGAACATGTTCCGGAGCCACCGGAACATGTTCTGGAACCACCGGAATATGTTCCGGGAGCCACCGGAACATGTTCCGGAACCACCGGAACATGTTCCGGGACCACCGGAACATGTTCCGGGACCACCGGAACATGTTCCGGAAGCACCGGAATATGTTCCGGGACAACGGGAACATGTTCCGGGACCACCGGAACATGTTCCGGAACCACCGGAACATGTTCCGGAACCACCGGAACATGTTCCGGAACCACCGGAGCATGTTCCGGGACCACCGGAACATGTTCCGGGACCACCGGAACATGTTCCGGGAGCACACGAACATGTTCCGGAACCACCGGAACATGTTCCGGGACCAATGGAACATGTTCCGGAAACACCGGAACATGTTCCGGAACCACCGCAACATGTTCCGGGACCACCGGAACATGTTCCGGAACCACCGGAACATGTTCCGCAAGCACCGGAACATGTTCCGGGACCACCGGAACATGTGTCGGGAGCACCGGAACATGTTCCGGAACCACCGGAACATGTTCGGGAACCACCGGAAGATGTTCCGGGAGCAGCGGAACATGTTCCGGAACCACCGGAACATGTTCCGGCAGCACCGGAACATGTTCCGGGAGCACCGGAACATGTTCCGGTGGTCCCGGAACATGTTCCGGGACCACCAGAACATGTTTCGGAACCACTGGAACATGTTCCGGGAGCACCGGAACATGTTCCGGAACCACCGGAACATGTTCCGGGACGACCGGAACGTGTTCCGGAAGCACCGGAACATGTTCCGCAAGCACCGGAACATGTTCCGGGACCACCAGAACATGTTCCGGGACCACCGGAACATGTTCCGGAACCACCGGAACATGTTTCCGGACGACCGGAACATGTTCCGGGACGACCGGAACATGTTCCGGTAGTTCCGGAACATCCTCCGGCAGCACCGGAACATGTTGCGGAGCCACCGGAACATGTTCTGGAACCACCGGAATATGTTCCGGAAGCACCGGAACATGTTCCGGAACCACCGGAAGATGTTCCGGGAGCACCGGATCATGTTCCGGAACCACCGGAACATGTTCCGGCAGCAGCGGAACATGTTTCGGAACCACCGGAACATTTTCCGGGACCACCGGAACATGTTCCAGAAGCACCGGAACATGTTCCGGAACTACCGGAACATGTTCCGGGACCACCGGAACATGTTCCGGAAGCACCGGAACATGTTCCGGAACCACCCGAACAAGTTCCGGAACCAGCGGAACATGTTCCGGAACCACCGGAACATGTTCCGGGACCACCGGAACATGTTCCGGAACCACCGGAACATGTTCCGCAAGCACCGGTACATGTTCCGGGAACACCGGAACATCTTCCGGAACCACCTGAACATGTACCCGACCCACCGGAACATGTTCCGGAAGCACCAGAACACGTTCCGGTGGTTCCGGAACGTGTTCCGGCGGTTCCCCAACATGTTCCGGTGGTCCCGGAACATGTTCCGCAAGCACCGGAACATCTTCCGGAACCACCGGAACATGTTCCGGAACCACCGGAACATGTTCCGGGAACACCGGAAGATCTTCCGGAACCACCGGAACATGTTCCGGGACCACCGGAACATGTTCCGGAAGCACCGGAACATGTTCCGGGACCACCGGAACAGGTTCCGGAACCACCGGAATACGTTCCGGAACCACCGGAACATGTTCCGGGAGCACCGGAACATGTTCCGGAACCACCGGAACATGTTCCGGAACCACCGGATGATGTTCCGCAAGCACCGGAACATGTTCCGGAACCACCGGAACATGTTCCGGAACCACCGGAACATGTTCCGGCAGCACCGGAACATGTTCCGGGACCACCGGAACATCGTCCGGGACCACCGGAACATGTTCCGGAACCACCGGAACATGTCCCGGGACCACCGGAACATGTTCCGGAACCACCGGAACATGTTCCGGGACCCACCGGAACATGTTCCGGAACCACCGGAACATGTTCCGGAACCACCGGAACATGTTCCGGGACCACCGGAACATGTTCCGGAACCACCGGAAGATGTTCCAGGACCACCGGAACATGTTCCGGAACCACCGGAACATGTTCCTGGACCACCGGAACATGTTCCGGAACCACCGGAAGATGTTCCAGGACCACCGGAACATGTTCCGGGACCACCGGAACATGTTCCGGAAGCACCGGAATATGTTCTGGAACCACCGGAAGATGTTCCGGAACCACCGGAACATGTTCCGGAAGCACCGGAACATGTTCCGGAAGCACCGGAACATGTTTCGGAACCACCGGAACATGTTCCGGGACCACCGGAACATGTTCCGGTGGTCCGGGAACATGTTCTGGAAGAAGCACCGGAACATGTTCCGGAACCACCGGAACATGTTCCGGAACCACCGGAACATGTTCCGCAAGCACCGGAACATGTTCCGGAACCAGCCGAACATGTTCCGGGAGCACCGGAACATGTTCCGGAACCACCGGAACATGTTCCGGGACAACCGGAACATGTTCCGGAAGCACCGGAACATGTTCCGCAACCACCAGAACATGTTCCGGAACCACCGGAACATGTTCCGGGAGCACCGGAACATGTTCCGGAACCACCGGAACATGTTCCGGGACCACCGGAACATGTTCCGGAAGCACCGGAACATGTTCCGGGACCACCGGAACATGTTCCGGAAGCACCGGAACATGGTCCGCAAGCACCGGAACATGTTCCGGGACCACCGGAACATGTTCCGGAACCATCGGAACATGTTCCGCAACCACCGGAACATGTTCCGGTCCCACCGGAACATGTTCCGGAACCACCGGAACATGTTCCGGTACCACCGGAACATGTTCCGGGAGCACCGGAACAGGTCCTGGAACCACCGGAACATGTTCCGGCAGCACCGGAACATGTTCCGGAACCACCGGAAGATGTTCCGGGAGCACCGGAACATGTTCCGGAACCACCGGAAGATGTTCCGGGAGCACCGGAACATGTTCCGGGACCACCGGAACATGTTCCGGAAGCACCGGAACATGTTTCGCAAGCACCGGAACATGTTCTGGAACCTCCGGAACATGTTCCGGACACACTCGAACATGTTCCGGGAGCACCGGAACATGTTCCGGAATCAACGGAACATGTTCTGGAACCACCGGAACATGTTCCAGGAGCGCCGGAACATGTTCCGGAACCACCGGAAGATGTTCCGGGAGCACCGGAACATGTTCCGGCAGCACCGGAACATGTTCCGGAACCACCGGAAGATGTTCCGGGAGCACCGGAACATGTTCTGGAACCACCGGAACATGTTCCGGGAGCACCGGAACATGTTCCGGAACCACCGGAACATGTTGCAGAACCACCGGAACATGTTGCGGCACCACCGGAACATGTTCCGGGAGCACCGGAACATGTTCCGGAGTCAGCGGAACATGTTCCGGAACCACCGGAAGATCTTCCGGGAGCACCGGAACATGTTGTGGAACCACCGGAACATGTTCCGGGAGCACCGGAACTTGTTCAGGAACCACCGGAACATGTTCCGGAAGCACCGGCACATGTTTCGGTGGTTCCGGGAGCAACGGAACATGTTCCGGAACCACCGGAACATGTTCCGGAACCACCGGAACATGTTCCAGGAGCGCCGGAACATGTTCCGGAACCACCGGAAGATGTTCCGGGAGCACCGGAACATGTTCCGGCAGCACCGGAACATGTTCCGGAACCACCGAAAGATGTTCCGGGAGCACCGGAACATGTTCTGGAACCACCGGAACATGTTCCGGGAGCACCGGAACATGTTCCGGACCCACCGGAACATGTTGCAGAACCACCGGAACATGTTGCGGCACCACCGGAACATGTTCCGGGAGCACCGGAACATGTTCCGGAATCAGCGGAACATGTTCCGGAACCACCGGAAGATCTTCCGGGAGCACCGGAACATGTTCTGGAACCACTGGAACATGTTCCGGGAGCACCGGAACTTGTTCAGGAACCACCGGAACATGTTCCGGAAGCACCGGAACATGTTCGGCAAGCACCGGAACATGTTCCGGGAGCACCGGAACATGTTCCGGGAGCACCGGAACATGTTCCGGAACCACTGGAACATGTTCCGGAACCACCGGAACATGTTCCAGGAGCACCAGAACATGTTCCGGAACCACCGGAACATGCTCCGGAACCACGGCCAAACTTTCCGGCACCTCCGGGAAACTTTCCGGAACCTCCGGGAAACTTTCCGGAACCACCGGAACATGTTCCAGTGGTTCCCGAACATGTTCCGGTGCTCCCGGAACATCTTCCGGTGGTTCCGGAACATGTTCCGGTGCTGCCGGAACATGTTCCGGTGGTTCCGGAACATGTTCCGGTGCTCCCGGAACATATTCCGGTGGTTCCGGAACATGTTCCGGTGCTTGCGGAACATGTTCCGGTGGTCCCGGAACATGTTCCGGTGGTTCCGGAACATGTTCCAGTGCTGGCGGAACATGTTCCGGTGCTTGCAGAACATTTTCCGGTGGTTCCGGAACATGTTCCCGTGGTTCCGGAACATATTCCGGTGGTTCCAAAACATGTTCCGTTGATTCCGGAACATGTTCCGGTGCTCCCACAACATGTTCCGGTGGTTCCGGAACATGTTCCGGTGCTGCCGGAACATGTTCCGGTGCTGCCGGAACATGTCCCGGTGGTTCCGGAATATGTTCCGGTGGTTCCGGAACATGTTCCGTTGGTCCCGGAACATGTTCCCGTGGTTCCGGAACATGGTTCGGTGCTCCCGGAACATGTTCTGGTGCTTGCGGAACATGTTCCGGTGCTTGCGGAATATGTTCCGGTGCTGCCGGAACATGTTCCGGTGCTCCCAGAACATGTTCCGGAACCACCGGAACATGTTCTGGTGCTTGCGGAACATGTTCCGGTGGTTCCGGAACATGTTCCGGTGGTTCCGGAACATGTTCCGCTGGTTCCGGAACGTGTTCCCGTGCTTCCGGAACAGGTTCCGGTGGTCCCGGAACATGTTCCGGTGGTTCGGGAACATGTTCCGGTGGTGCCGTAACATGTTCCGGTGGTTCCGGAACATGTTCCGAGGGGTCCAGAACATGTTCCGGTGGTGCCGCAACATGTTCCGGTGGTTTCGGAACATGTTCCGGTGATTCCGGAACATATTCCGGTGCTCCCGGAACTTCTTCCGGTGGTTCCGGAACATGTTCCGGTTCTTGCGGAACATGTTCTGGTGCTTTCGGAACCTGTTCCGGTGGTTCAGGAACGTGTTCCGATGGTCCCGGATCATGTTCCGGTGGTTCCGGAACATGTTCCGGTGGTTCCGGAACATGTTCCGGTGCTTGCGGAACATGTTCCGGTGCTTGCGGAACATGTTCCGGTTGTCCCGGAACATGTTCCGGTGCTCCCGGAACATCTTCCGGTGGTTTCGGAACATCTTCCGGTGGTTTCGGAACATGTTCCGGTGCTGCCGGAAAATGTTCCGGTGGTTCCGGAACATATTCCGGTGGTTCCGGAACATGTTCCGGTGGTTCCGTAACATGTTCCGGTGGTTCCGGAACATGTTCCGGTGGTCCCGGATCATGTTCCGGAACCACCGGAACATGTTCCGGTGCTGCTGGAACATGTTCCGGTGGTTCCGGAACATGTTCCGGTGGCTCCGGGACATGTTCCGGTGGTTCCGGAACATGTCCCGTTGATTCCGGAACATGTTCCGGTGGTTCCGGAACATGTTCCGTTGATTCCGGAACATGTTCCGGTGCTTTCGGAACCTGTTCCGGTGGTTCCGGAACATGTTCCGGTGGTCCCGGATCATGTTCCGGTGGTTCCGGAACATGTTCCGGTGGTTCCGGAACATGTTCCGTTGATTCCGGAACATGTTCCGGTGCTTTCGGAACCTGTTCCGGTGGTTCCGAAACATGTTCCGGTGGTCCCGGATCATGTTCCGGTGGTCCCGGAACATGTTCCGGTGGTTCCAGAACATGTTCCGGTGCTCCCGGAACATGTTCCGATGGTCCCGGAACATGTTCCGGTGCTTGCGGAACATGTTCCGGTGCTTCCGGAACATGTTCCGGTGGTCCCGGAACATGTTCCGGTGTTTCCGGAACATGTTCCGGTGCTCCCGGAACATGTTCCGGTGCTGCAGGAACATGTTCGGGTGGTTCCGGAACATTTTCCCGTGGTTCCGGAACATGTTCCGGTGGTTCCGGAACATGTTCCGGTTGTTCCCGAACACGTTCCGGTGCTCCCGGAACATGTTCCGGTGGTCCCGGAACGTGGTCCCGGATCATGTTCCGGTGGTCCCGGAACATGTTCCGGTGGTCCCGGAACCTGTTCCGGTGGTTCCGGAACCTGTTCCCGTGCTTCCGGAACATGTTCCGGTGGTTCCGGAACATGTTCTGGTGGTTCTGGAACATGTTCCCGTGCTTCCGGAACATGTTCCGGTGGTTCCGGAACATGTTTCGGTGGTCCCGGATCATGTTCCGGTGGTCCCGGAACGTGGTCCCGGAACATGTTCCGGTGGTCCCGGAACATTTTCCGGTGGTTCCGGAACATGTTCCGGTGGTTCCGGAACATGTTCCGGTGGTTCCAGAACATGTTCCAGTGCTGCCGGAACATGTTCCGGTGCTCCCGGAACATGTTCCGGTGGTTCCGGAACATGTTCCGGTGCTGCCGGAACATGTTCCGGTGCTTCCCGAACATGTTCCGGTGCTCCCTGAACATGTTCCGGTGGTTACGGAACATGTTCCGGTGCTGCCGGAACATGTTCCGCTGGTTCCGGAACATTTTCCGGTGCTCCCGGAACATGTTCCGGTGGTTCCGGAACATGTTCCGGTGGGTCCGAACATGTTCCGCTGGTTCCGGAACATGTTCCCGTGCTTTCGGAACAAGTTCCGGTGGTCCCGGAACATGTTCCGGGAGCACCGGAACATGTTCCGGTGGTTCTGGAACCTGTTCCGGTGGTTCCGGAACCTGTTCCCGTGCTTCCGGAACATGTTCCGGTGTTTCCGGAACATGTTCCGGTGGTTCCGGAACATGTTCCGGTTCTTGCGGAACATGTTCCGGTGCTTCCGGAACATGTTCCGGTGGTCCCGGATCATGTTCCGGTGGTCCCGGAACATGTTCCGGGGGTCCCGGAACATTTTCCGGTGGTTCCGGAACATGTTCCGGTGGTTTTGGAACATGTTCCGGTGGTTCCGGAACATGTTCCACTGCCGCCGGAACATGTTCTGGTGCTCCCGGAACATGTTCCGGTGCTCCCGGGACATGTTCCGGTGGTTCCGGAACATGTTCCGGTGCTCCCGGAACATGTTCCGCTGGTTCCGGAACATGTTCCGCAAGCACCGGAACATGTTCCGGTGGTCCCGGAGAAGAACATGTTCCGGTGGTTCCGGAACATGTTCCGGTGCTCCCGGAACATGTTCCGGTGGTTCCGGAACCTGTTCCGGTGGTTCTGGAACATGTTCCCGTGGTTCCGGAACATGTTTAGGTGGTTCCGGAACATGTTTCGTTGATTCCGGAACATTTTCCGGTGCTCCCGGAACATGTTCCGGTGGTTCCGGAACATGTTCCGGTGGTTCCGGAACATGTTCCGGTGGTTCCGGAACATGTTCCGGTGGTTCCGGAACATGTTCCGGTGGTTCCGGAACATGTTCCACTGCCGCCGGAACATGTTCCGGTGCTCCCGGAACATGTTCCGGTGGTTCCGGAACATGTTCCGGTGGTTCCGGAACATGTTCCGGTGGTTCCGGAACATGTTCCACTGCCGCCGGAACATGTTCCGGTGCTCCCGGAACATGTTCCGGTGGTTCCGGAACATGTTCCGGTGGTTCCGGAACATGTTCCGGTGCTCCCGGAACATGTTCCGCTGGTTCCGGAACATGTTCCGCAAGCACCGGAACATGTTCATGTGGTCCCGGAGAAGAACATGTTCCGGTGGTTCCGGAACATGTTCCGGTGCTCCCGGAACATGTTCCGGTGGTTCCGGAACCTGTTCCGGTGGTTCCGGAACATGTTCCCGTGGTTCCGGAACATGTTTAGGTGGTTCCGGAACATGTTCCGTTGATTCCGGAACATGTTCCGGTGCTCCCGGAACATGTTCCGGTGGTTCCGGAACATGTTCCGCCGGTTCCGGAACATCTTCCGCTGTTTCTGGAACATGTTCCCGTGCTTCCGGAATAGGTTCCGGTGGTCCCGGAACATGTTCCGGTGGTTCCGGAACATGTTCTTTTGATTCCGGAACATGTTCCGGTGCTTTCGGAACCTGTTCCGGTGGTTCCGGAACATGTTCCGGTGGTCCCGGAACATGTTCCGGTGGTCCCGGAACATGTACCGGTGCTCCCGGAACATCTTCCGGTGGTTCCGGAACATGTTCCGGTGGTTCCGGAACATGTTCCAGTGGTTCCGGAACATGTTCCGGTGCTCCCGGAACATGTTCCGGTGCTGCAGGAACATGTTCCGGTGGTTCCGGAAAGTTTTCCGGGGGTTCCGGAACCTGTTCCGGTGGTTCCGGAACATGTTCCCGTGGTTCCGGAACATGTTCCGGTGGTTCCGGAACATGTTCCGTTGATTCCGGAACATGTTCATGTGCTCCCGGAACATGTTCCGGTTGTTCCCGAACATGTTCGGGTGCTTCCGGAACATGTTCCGGTGGTTCCGGAACATGTTCCGCTGGTCCGGAACATGTTCCGCTGGTTCCGGAATATGTTCCCGTGCTTCCGGAACAAGTTCCGGTGGTCCCAGAACATGTTCCGGGAGCACCGGAACATGTTCCGGTGGTTCCGGAACCTGTTCCTGTGCTTCCGGAACATGTTCCGGTGGTTCCGGAACATGTTCCGGTTCTTGCGGAACATGTTCCGGTGCTTCCGGAACATGTTCCGGTGGTTCCGGAACATGTTCCGGTGGTCCCGGATCATGTTCCGGTGGTCCCGGAACATGTTCCGGTGGTCCCGGAACATTTTCCGGTGGTCCCGGAACATGTTCCGGTGGTTCCGGAACATGTTCCGGTGGTTCCAAAACATGTTCCAGTGCTGCCGGAACATGTTCGGGTGCTCCGGGAACATGTTCCGGTGGTTCCGGAACATGTTCCGGTGCTGCCGGAACATGTTCCGGTGCTTCCCGAACATGTTCCGGTGGTTCCGGAACATGTTCCGGTGCTCGCAGAACATGTTCCGGTGGTTCCGGAACATGTTCCGGTGGTCCCGGAACATGTTCCGGTGCTTGCGGAACATGTTCCGGTGGTCCCGGAACATGTTCCGGTGCTTGCGGAACATGTTCCGGTGCTTCCGGAACATGTTCCAGTGCTCCCGGAACATGTTCCGGTGGTTCCGGAACATGTTCCGGTGCTTCCGGAACATGTTCCGGTGGTCCCGGAACATGTTCCGGTGGTCCCGGAACATGTTCCGGTGCTTGCGGAACATGTTCCGGTGCTTCCGGAACATGTTCCGGTGCTCCCGGAACATGTTCCGGTGGTTCCGGAACATGTTCCGGTGCTCCCGGAACATGTTCCGCTGGTTCCAGACCATGTTCCGCAAGCACCGGAACATGTTCCGGTGGTCCCGGAGAAGAACATGTTCCGGTGGTTCCGGAACATGTTCCGGTGCTCCCGGAACATGTTACGGTGCTTGCGGAACATGTTCCGGTGGTTCCGGAACCTGTTCCGGTGGTTCCGGAACATGTTCCCGTGGTTCCGGAACATGTTTAGGTGGTTCCGGAACATGTTCCGTTGATTCCGGAACATGTTCCGGTGCTCCCGGAACATGTTCCGGTGGTTCCGGAACATGTTCCGGTGGTTCCGGAACATGTTCCGCTGGTTCTGGAACATGTTCCCGTGCTTCCGGAATAGGTTCCGGTGGTCCCGGAACATGTTCCGGTGGTTCCGGAACATGTTCCGTTGATTCCGGAACATGTTCCGGTGCTTTCGGAACCTGTTCCGGTGGTTCCGGAACATGTTCCGGTGGTCCCGGAACATGTACCGGTGCTCCCGGAACATGTTCCGGTGGTTCCGGAACATGTTCCTGTGTTCCCGGAACATCTTCCGGTGGTTCCGGAACATGTTCCGTTGATTCCGGAACATGTTCCGGTGCTTTCGGAACCTGTTCCGGTGGTTCCGGAACATGTTCCGGTGGTCCCGGAACATGTACCGGTGCTCCCGGAACATGTTCCGTTGATTCCGGAACATGTTCATGTGCTCCCGGAACATGTTCCGGTTGTTCCCGAACATGTTCCGGTGCTCCCGGAACATGTTCCGGTGGTTCTGGAACATGTTCCGCTGGTCCGGAACATGTTCCGCTGGTTCCGAAACATGTTCCCGTGCTTCCGGAACAAGTTCCGGTGGTTCCGGAACATGTTCCGGTGCTGCCGGAACATGTTCCGGTGCTTCCCGAACATGTTCCGGTGCTGCCGGAACATGTTCCGGTGCTTCCCGAACATGTTCCGGTGGTTCCGGAACATGTTCAGGTGCTCCCGGAACATGTTCCGGTGCTCCCAGAACATGTTCCGGTGGTTCCGGAACATGTTCCGGTGGTCCAGGAACATGTTCCGGTGCTTGCGGAACATGTTCCGGTGCTTCCGGAACATTTTCCGGTGGTCCCGGAACATGTTCCGGTGCTTGCGGAACATGTTTCGGTGGTTCCGGAACATGTTCCGGTGCTCCCGGAACATTTTCCGGTGGTTCCTCAACATGTTCCGGTGCTCCCGGAACATGTTCCGTTGGTTCCGGAACATGTTTCCGGAACCAGCGGAACATGTTCCGGTGCTTGCGGAACATGTTGCGGTGGTTCCGGAACATGTTCCGGTGGTCCCGGAACATGTTCCGGTGGTTACGGAACATGTTACGGTGCTGCCGGAACACGTTCCGCTGGTTCCGGAACGTGTTCCGGTTCTTGCGGAACATGTTCCGGTGGTT
This sequence comes from Eutreptiella sp. 'Long Island Sound 2002', assembly GCA_964036045.1. NCBI lineage: Eukaryota > Euglenozoa > Euglenophyceae > Eutreptiales > Eutreptiaceae > Eutreptiella > Eutreptiella sp. 'Long Island Sound 2002'. The sequence continues at coordinate 38,075,407 of OZ038385.1, forward strand.
CCGGAACATGTTCCGGTGGTTCCGGAACATGTTCTGGTGGTCCCGGATCATGTTCCGGTGGTCCCGGAACATGTTCCGGTGCTGCCGGAACATGTTCCGCTGGTTCCGGAACATGTTCCGGGGGGTCCGGAACATGTTCCGGTGGTGCCGCAACATGTTCCGGTGGTTCCGGAACATGTTCCGGTGGTTCCGGAACATGTTCCGGTGGTTCCGGAACATGTTCCGGTGCTCCCGGAACATAGTTCGGTGCTTCCGGAACATGTTCTGGTGCTCCCGGAACATCTTCCGGTGGTTCCGGAACATGTTCCGGTGCTGCCGGAGCATGTTCCGGTGGGTCCGGAACATGTTCCGGTGATTCCGGAACATGTTCATGTGCTCCCGGAACATGTTCCGGTTGTTCCAGAACATGTTCCGGTGCTCCCGGAACATGTTCCGGGACCACTGGAACATGTTCCGGTGGTCCCGGAACATGTTCCGGTGCTTGCGGAACATGTTCCGGTGCTTCCGGAACATGTTCCGGCCGTCCCGGAACATGTTCCGGAACCACGGGAACATGTTCCGGAACCACCGGAACATGTTGCGGCACCACCGGAACATGTTCCGGACCCCCCGGAACATGTTCCGGAACCACCGCAACATGTTCCGGAACCACCGGAACAGGTTCCGGAACCACCGGAACATGGTCCCGGAGCACCGGAAAATGTTCCGGAATCAACGGAACCTGTTCCAGAAGCACGGGAACATGTTCCGGAACTAGCGGAACATGTTCCGGACCAGCGGAACAATTTTTGGAACCACCGGAACATGTTCCGGAACCACCGGAACATGTTCCGGGAGCACCGGAACATGTTCTGGAACAACCGGAACATGTTCCGGGAGCACATGAACATGTTCCGGAATCAACGGAACATGTTCCGGAACCACTGGAACATGTTCCGGAACCACGGGAACATGTTCCGGAACCACCGGAACAGGTTCCAGAACCCCCGGAAAACTTTCCGGAACCACCGGAGCATGTTCCGGCAGCACTGGAACATGTTCCGGCAGCACCGGAACATGTTCCGGAACCAGCGGAACATGTTCCGCAAGCACCGGAACATGTTCCGGGAGCACCGGAACATGTTCCGGAACCACCGGAACATGTTCCGGGAGCACCGGAACATGTTCCGGAACCACCGGAACATGTTCGGGGAGCACCGGAACATGTTCGGGGAGCACCGGAACATGTTCCGGGACCACCGGAACATGTTCCGGAACCACCGGAACAGGTTCCGGAACGCCCGGAGAACTTTCCGGAACCACCGGAACATGTTCCGTCAGCACCGGAACATGTTCCGGCAGCACCGGAACATGTTCAGGAACCACCGGAACATGTTCCGGGACCACCGGAACATGTTCCGGAACCACCGGAACATGTTCCGCAAGCACCGGAACATGTTCCGGAACCACCGGAACATGTTCCGGGAGCACCGGAACATGTTCCGGGAGCACCGGAACATGTTCCAGGAGCACCGGAACATTTTCCGGAACCACCGGAACATGTTCGGGGAGCACCGGAACATGTTCCGGGACCACCGGAACATGTTCCGGAACCCCCGGAACATGTTCCGGAACCACGGGAACAAGTTCCGGAACCACCGGAACAGGTTCCGGAACCACGGGAACAAGTTCCGGAACCACCGGAACAGGTTCCGGAACCCCCGGAGAACTTTCCGGAACCACCGGAACATGTTCCGGCAGCACCGGAACATGTTCAGGAACCACCGGAACATGTTCCGGGACCACCGGAACATGTTCCGGAACCACTGGAACATGTTCCAGAACCACCGGAACATGTTCCGGAACCAGCGGAACATGTGCCGGCAGCACCGGAACATGTTCCGGAACCACCGGAACATGTTCCGGCAGCACCGGAGCATGTTCTGGAACCACCGGAACATGTTCCGGGACCACCGGAGCATGTTCCGGAACCACCGGAACATGTTCCGGGACCACCGGAGCATGTTCCGTAACCACCGGAACATGTTCCGGAACCACCGGAACATGTTCCGGGACCACCGGAAGATGTTCCGGGAGCACCGGAACATGTTCCGGAACCAGCGGAACATGTTCCGGAACCACCGGAACATGTTCCGCAAGCACCGGAACATGTTCCGGAACCAGCGGAACATCTTCCGGAACCACCGGAACATGTTCCGCAAGCACCGGAACATGTTCCGGAACTACCGGAACATGTTCCGGGACCACCGGAACATGTTCCGGGAGCACCGGAACATGTTCCGGAACCACCGGAACATGTTCCGGGAACACCGGAACATGTTCCGGAACCACCGGAACATGTTCCGGGACCACCGGAACATGTTCCGGAAGCACCGGAACATGTTCCGGAACGAGCTGAACATCTTCCGGAACCACCGGAGCATTTTCCGCAAGCACCGGAACATGTTCCGGAACCAACAGAACATGTTCCGGAAGCACCGGAACGTGTTCCGGGAGCACCGGAACATGTTCCGGAACCACCGGAACATGTTGCAGAACCACCGGAACATGTTGCGGCACCACCGGAACATGTTCCGCAAGCACCGGAACATGTTCCGGGACCACCGGAACATGTTCCGGAACCACCGGAACATGTTCCGGAACCACCGGAACATGTTCCGGAACCACGGGAACATGTTCCGGATCTACTGGAACATGTTCCGCAAGCACCGGAACATGTTCCGCAACCACCGGAACATGTTCCGGCAGCACCGGAACATGTTCCGGAACCACCGGAACATGTTCCGGGAGCACCAGAACATGTTCCGGAACCACCGGAAGATGTTCCGGCAGCACCGGAGCATGTTCCGGAACCACCGGAACATGTTCCGGGACCACCGGAGCATGTTCCGGAACCACCAGAACATGTTCCGGAACCACCGAAACATGTTCCGGAACCACCGGAACATGTTCCGGAACCACCGGAACATGTTCCGTAACCACCGGAACATGTTCCGGGACCACCGGAACATGTTCCGGGAGCACCGGAACATGTTCCGGAACCAGCAGTACATGTTCCGGAAGCACCGGAACATGTTCCGGAAGCACCGGAACATGTGCCGGGACCACCGGATCATGTTCCGGGACCACCGGAACATGTTCCGGAAGCACAGGAACATGTTCCGGAACCACCAGAACATGTTCCGGAACCACCGGAAGATGTTCCGGGAGCACCGGAACATGTTCCGGAACTAGCGGAACATGTTCCGGAACCACCGGAACATGTTCCGCAAGCACCGGAACATGTTCCGGGACCACCATGTTTTATGTTCCGGAAGCACCGGAACATGTTCCGCAAGCACCGGAACATGTTCCGGGACCACCGGAACATGTTCCGGGAGCACCGGAACATGTTCTGGAACCACCGGGACATGTTCCGGGAGCACCGGAACATGTTCCGGAACCACCGGAACATGTTCCGGAACCACCGGAACATGTTCCGGCAGCACCGGAACATGTTGTGGAACCACCGGAACATGTTCCGGGAGCACCGGAACATGTTCCGGAACCACCGGAACATGTTCCGCAAGCACCGGAACATGTTCCGGGACCACCGGAACATGTTCCGGAACCACCGGAACATGTTCCGGAACCACCGGAACATGTTCCGCAAGCACCGGAACATGTTCCGGAACCACCGGAACATGTTCCGGAAGCACCGGATTATGTTCCGGGACCACCGGAACATGTTCCGGAAGCACCGGAACATGTTCCGTCGGTCCCGGAACATGTTCCGGTGCTTGCGGAACATGTTCCGGGACCACCGGAGCATGTTCCGGAACCACCGGAACATGTTCTGGAAGCACGGGAACATGTTCCGGAAGCACCGGAACAGGTTCCGGAACCCCCGGAGAACTTTCCGGAACCACCGGAACATGTTCCGGCAGCACCGGAACAGGTTCCGGGACCACCGGAACATGTTCCGGAACCACCGGAACATTTTCCGGAACCAGCGGAACATGTTCCGGAACCACCGGAACATGTTCCGCAAGCACCGGAACATGTTCCAGAACCACCGGAACATGTTCCGGAACCACCGGAACATGTTCCGGCAGCACCGGAAGATGTTCCAGGAGCACCGGAACATGTTCCGGACCCACCGGAAGATGTTCCGGGAGCACCGGAACATGTTCCGGAACCACCGGAACATGTTCCGGAACCACCAGAATATGTTCCGGGAACACCGGAACATGTTCCGGAACCACCGGAACATGTTCCGGGAGCACCGGAACATGTTCCGGGAGCACCGGGAGATGTTCCGGGAGCACCGGAACATGTTCCGGGAGCACCGGAACATGTTCCGGAACCACCGGAACATGTTCCGGAACCACCGGAAGATGTTCCGGGAGCACCAGAACATGTTCCGGAACCACCGGAACATGTTCCGGGACCACCGGAACATGTTCCGGAAGCACCGGAACATGTTCCGGGAGCACCGGAACATGTTCCGGGAGCACCGGAACATGTTCTGGAACCACCGGAACATCTTCTGGAACCACCGGAACATGTTCCGGCAGCACCGGAACATGTTCCGGCAGCACCGAAACATGTTCCGGAACCACCGGAAGATGTTCCGGGAGAACCGGATCATGTTCCGCAAGCACTGGAACATGTTCCGCAACCACCGGAACATGTTCCGGGAGCACCGGAACATGTTCCGGAACCACCGGAAGATGTTCCGGGAGCACCGGAACATGTTCCGGAACCACCGGAACATGTTCCGGAACCACCGGAACATGTTCCGCAAGCACCGGAAAATGTTCCGTAACCAGCGGAACATGTTCCGGAACCACCGGAACATGTTGCGGAACCACCGGAACATGTTCCGGAACCACCGGAACATGTTCCGGGAGCACCGGAACATGTTCCGCAAGCACTGGAACATGTTCCGCAACCACCGGAACATGTTCCGGGAGCACCGGAACATGTTCCGGAACCACCGGAAGATGTTCCGGGAGCACCGGAACATGTTCCGGAACCACCGGAACATGTTCCGGAACCACCGGAACATGTTCCGCAAGCACCGGAAGATGTTCCAGGAGCACCGGAACATGTTCCGGACCCACCGGAAGATGTTCCGGGAGCACCGGAACATGTTCCGGAACCACCGGAACATGTTCCGGAACCACCAGAATATGTTCCGGGAACACCGGAACATGTTCCGGAACCACCGGAACATGTTCCGGGAGCACCGGAACATGTTCCGGGAGCACCGGGAGATGTTCCGGGAGCACCGGAACATGTTCCGGGAGCACCGGAACATGTTCCGGAACCACCGGAACATGTTCCGGAACCACCGGAAGATGTTCCGGGAGCACCAGAACATGTTCCGGAACCACCGGAACATGTTCCGGGACCACCGGAACATGTTCCGGAAGCACCGGAACATGTTCCGGGAGCACCGGAACATGTTCCGGGAGCACCGGAACATGTTCTGGAACCACCGGAACATCTTCTGGAACCACCGGAACATGTTCCGGCAGCACCGGAACATGTTCCGGCAGCACCGAAACATGTTCCGGAACCACCGGAAGATGTTCCGGGAGAACCGGATCATGTTCCGCAAGCACTGGAACATGTTCCGCAACCACCGGAACATGTTCCGGGAGCACCGGAACATGTTCCGGAACCACCGGAAGATGTTCCGGGAGCACCGGAACATGTTCCGGAACCACCGGAACATGTTCCGGAACCACCGGAACATGTTCCGCAAGCACCGGAAAATGTTCCGTAACCAGCGGAACATGTTCCGGAACCACCGGAACATGTTGCGGAACCACCGGAACATGTTCCGGAACCACCGGAACATGTTCCGGGAGCACCGGAACATGTTCCGCAAGCACTGGAACATGTTCCGCAACCACCGGAACATGTTCCGGGAGCACCGGAACATGTTCCGGAACCACCGGAAGATGTTCCGGGAGCACCGGAACATGTTCCGGAACCACCGGAACATGTTCCGGAACCACCGGAACATGTTCCGCAAGCACCGGAAAATGTTCCGTAACCAGCGGAACATGTTCCGGAACCACCGGAACATGTTGCGGAACCACCGGAAGATGTTCCGGGAGCACCGGAATATGTTCCGGAACCAGCGGAACATGTTCCGGCAGCACCGGAACATCTTCCGGAACCACCGGAACATGTTCCGGGACCACCGGAACATGTTCCGGAACCAGCGGAACATGTTCCGCAAGCACCGGAACATGTTCCAGGAGCACCGGAACATGTTCCGGGAGCACCGGAACATGTTCCGGAACCACCGGAACATGTTCCGGAACCACGGGAACATGTTCCGGAACCACCGGAACAGGTTCCGGAAGCCCCCGAGAACTTTCCGGAACCACCGGAACATGTTCCGGGACCACCGGAACATGTTCTGGAACCACCGGAACATGTTCCGGAACCACCGGAACATGTTCCGCAAGCACCGGAACATGTTCCCGAACCACCGGAACATGTTCCGGAACCACCGGAACATGTTCCGGAAGCACCGGAACATGTTCCGGGACCACCGGAACGGGAGCACGGGAACATGTTCCAGAACCACCGGAACATGTTGCGGAAGCACCGGAACATGTTGCGGAACCACCGGAACATGTTCCGGGAGCACCGGAACATGTTCCGGAACCACCGGAACATGTTCCGGAACCACCGGAAGATGTTCCGGGACCACCGGAACATGTTCCGGAAGCACCGGAACATGTTCCGGGACCACCGGAACGGGAGCACCGGCACATGTTACGGAACCACCGGAACATGTTCCGGAACCACCGGAACATGTTCCGGTGCTTGCGGAACATGTTCCGGTGCTTCCGGAACATGTTTCGGTGGTCCCGGAACATGTTCCCCTGCTTCCGGAACATGTTCCGGGAGCACCGGAACATGTTCCGGGACCGACGGAACATGTTCCGGGACCACCGGAACATGTTCCGGAACCACCGGAACATGTTCCGGAACCACGGGAACATGTTCCGGAAGCACCGGAACAGGTTCCGGAACCCCCGGAGAACTTTCCGGAACCACCGGAACATGTTCCGGCAGCACCGCAACATGTTCCGGAACCACCGGAACATGTTCCGGAACCACCGGAACATTTTCCGGAACCAGCGGAACATGTTCCGGAACCACCGGAACATGTTCCGCAAGCACCGCAACATGTTCCGGAACCACCGGAACATGTTCCGGAACCACCGGAACATGTTCCGGCAGCACCGGAAGATGTTCCGGGAGCACCGGAACATGTTCCGGAACCACCGGAACATGTTCCGGCAGCACCGGAACATGTTCCGGGACCACCGGAACATGTTCCGGAAGCACCGGAACATGTTCCGGGACCATCGGAACGGGAGCACGGGAACATGTTCCAGAACCACCGGAACATGTTCCGGAAGCACCGGAACATGTTGCGGAACCACCGGAACATGTTCCGGAACCACCGGAACATGTTCCGGAACCACCGGAAGATGTTCCGGGACCACCGGAACATGTTCCGGAACCACCGGAACATGTTCCGGAACCACCGGAACATGTTCCCCAAGCACCGGAACATGTTCCGGAACCACCGGAACATGTTCCGGAAGCACCGGAACATGTTCCGGGACAACCGGAACGGGAGCACCGGAACATGTTCCGGAAGCACCGGAACATGTTCGGGAACCACCGGAACATGTTCCGGGAGCACCGGAACATGTTCCGGAACCACCGGGACATGTTCCGCAAGCACCGGAACGTTTTCCGGGACCACCGGAACATGTTCCGCAAGCACCGGAACATGTTCCGCAAGCACCGGAACATGTTCCGGGAGCACCGGAACATGTTCCGGGACCGACGGAACATGTTCCGGGACCACCGGAACATGTTCCGGAACCACCGGAACATGTTCCGGAACCACGGGAACATGTTCCGGAAGCACCGGAACAGGTTCCGGAACCCCCGGAGAACTTTCCGGAACCACCGGAACATGTTCCGGCAGCACCGCAACATGTTCCGGAACCACCGGAACATGTTCCGGAACCACCGGAACATTTTCCGGAACCAGCGGAACATGTTCCGGAACCACCGGAACATGTTCCGCAAGCACCGGAACATGTTCCTGGAGCACCGGAACATGTTCCGGTGCTCCCGGAACATGTTCCGGTGGTTCCGGAACATGTTCCGGAACCACCGGAACATATTCCGGCAGCACCGGAAGATGTTCCGGGAGCACCGGAACATGTTCCGGAACCACCGGAACATGTTCCGGCAGCACCGGAACATGTTCCGGAACCACCGGAAGATGTCCCGGGAGCACCGGAACATGTTCCGGAACCACCGGAACATGTTCCGGGAACACAGGAACATGTTCCGGAACCACCGGAACATGTTCCGGGAGCACCGGAACATGTTCCGGGACCACCGGAACATGTTCCGGAACCACCGCAACATGTTCCGGGAGCACCGGAACGTGTTCCGGGAGCACCGGAACATGTTCCGGGAGCACCGGAACATGTTCCGGAACCACCGGAAGATGTTCCGGGAGCACCGGAAGATGTTCCGGGAGCACCGGAACATGTTCCGGAACCACCGGAAGATGTTCCGGCAGCACCGGAACATGTTCCGGAACCACCGGAAGATGTTCCGGGAGCACCGGAACGTGTTCCGGAACCACGGGAACATGTTCCGGGAACACAGGAACATGTTCCGAAACCACCGGAACATGTTCCGGGACCACCGGAACATGTTCCGGATCCACCGGAACATGTTCCGGGACCACCGGAACATGTTCCGGATCCGGCGGAACATGTTCCGGGACCACCGGAACATGTTCCGGAAGCACCGGAACATGTTCCGGGAGCACCGGAACATGTTCCGGAGCCACCGGAACATTTTCTGGAACCACCGGAACATCTTCCGGAACCACCGGAACATCTTCCGGCAGCACCGGAACATGTTCCGGCAGCACCGAAACATGTTCCGGAACCACCGGAAGATGTTCCGGGAGAACCGGAACACGTTCCGGAACCACCGGAACATGTTCCGGCAGCACCGGAACATGTTCCGGAACCACCGGAACATATTCCGGAACCACCGAAACATGTTTCGGGACCACCGGAACATGTTCCGGAACCACTGGAACATGTTCCGGAACCACCGGAACATGTTTCGGGACCACCGGAACATGTTCCGGAAGCACCGGACCATGTTCCGGGAGCACCGGAACATGTTCCGCAAGCACTGGAACATGTTCCGCAACCACCGGAACATGTTCCGGGAGCACCGGAACATTTTCCGGAACCACCGGAAGATGTTCCGGGAGCACCGGAACATGTTCCGAAACCACCGGAACATGTTCCGGAACCACCGGAACATGTTCCGCAAGCACCGGAATATGTTCCGTAACCAGGGGAACATGTTCCGGAACCACCGGAACATGTTGCGGAACCACCGGAAGATGTTCCGGGAGCACCGGAATATGTTCCGGAACCAGCGGAACATGTTCCGGCAGCACCGGAACATGTTCCGGAACCACCGGAACATGTTCCGGGACCACCGGAACATGTTCCGGAACCAGCGGAACATGTTCCGCAAGCACCGGAACATGTTCCAGGAGCACCGGAACATGTTCCGGGAGCACCGGAACATGTTCCGGAACAACCGGAACATGTTCCGGAACCACCGGAACATGTCCCGGAACCACGGGAACATGTTCCGGAACCACCGGAACAGGTTCCGGAAGCCCCCGAGAACTTTCCGAAACCACCGGAACATGTTCCGGAACCACCGGAACATGTTCCGGAACCACCGGAACATGTTCCGCAAGCACCGGAACATGTTCCAGAACCACCGGAACATGTTCCGGAACCACCGGAACATGTTCCGGAAGCACCGGAACATGTTCCGGAACCACCGGAACATGTTCCGGGAGCACCGGAACATGTTCCGGAACCACCGGAACATGTTCCGGAACCACCGGAAGATGTTCCGGGACCACCGGAACATGTTCCGGAACCACCGGAACATGTTCCGCAAGCACCGGAACATGTTCCGGAACCACCGGAACATGTTCCGGAAGCACCGGAACATGTTCCGGGACCACCGGAACATGTTCCGGAAGCACCGGAACATATTCCGGGGCCACCGGAACGGGAGCACCGGAACATGTTCCGGAAGCACCGGAACATGTTCCGGAACCACCGGAACATGTTCCGGAAGCACCGGAACATGTTCTGGGACCACCGGAACATGTTCCGGGAGCACCGGAACATGTTCCGGAACCACCGGAACATGTTCCGGGAGCACCGGAACATGTTCCGGAACCACCGGAACATGTTCCGGAACCACCGGAAGATGTTCCGGGACCACCGGAACATGTTCCGGAACCACCGGAACATGTTCCGGAACCACCGGAACACGTTCCGCAATCACCGGAACATGTTCCTGCAGCACCGGAACATGTTCCGGGACCACCGGAACATGTTCCGGAAGCACCGGAACATGTTCCGGGAGCACCGGAAGATGTTCCGGGAGAACCTGAAGATGTTCCGGAACTAGCGGAACATGTTCCGGCAGCACCGGAACATGTTCCGGAACCACCGGAACATGTTCCGGAACCACCGAAACATGTTCCGGAACCACCGGAACATGTTCCGGGACCACCGGAACATGTTCCGGGAGCACCGGAACATGTTCCGGAACCACCGGAACATCTTCCGGAACCACCGGAACATTTTCCGGAACCACCGGAAGATGTTTCGGGACCACCGGAACATATTCCTAAACCACCGGAACATGTTCCGGGAGCACCGGAACATGTTCCAGAACCACCGGAACATGTTCCGGAAGCACCAGAACATGTTCCGGGACCACCGGAACATGTTCCGGAAGCACCGGAACATATTCCTAAACCACCGGAACATGTTCCGGGAGCACCGGAACATGTTCCGGGAGCACCGGAACATGTTCCGGAACCACCGGAACATGTTCCGGGACCACCGGAAAGTGTTTCGGAAGCACCGGAACATGTTCCGGAACCACCGGAACATGTTCCGCGACCACCGGAACATGTTCCGGAACCAGCGGAACATGTTCGGGATCCACCGGAACATGTTCCGGAACCACCGGAACATGTTCCGGAACCACCGGAACATGTTCCGGCAGCACCGGAACATGTTCCGCGACCACCGGAACATGTTCCGGGAGCACCGGAACATGTTCGGGAACCACCGGAACATGTTCCGGAAGCACCGGAACATGTTCCGCAAGCACCGGAACATGTTCCGGGAGCACCGGAACATGTTCCGGGAGCACCGGAACATGTTCCGGAACCACCGGAACATGTTCCGGAACCACCGGAACATGTTCCGGCAGCACCGGAACATGTTCCGGAACCAGCGGAAGATATTCCGGGAGCACCGGAACATGTTCCGGGAGCACCGGAACATGTTCCGGGAGCACCGGAAGATGTTCCGGAACCACCGGAACATGTTCCGGGACCACCGGAACATGTTCCGGGGCCGCTGGAACATGTTCCAGCAGCACCGGAACATGTTCCGGAACCGACGGAAGATGTTCCGGGAGAACCGGAACATGTTCCGGAACCACCGGAACATGTTCCGGAACCACCGGAACATGTTCCGGGACCACCGGAACATGTTCCGGAACCACCGGAACATGTTCCGGAAGCAGCGGAACATGTTATGGAACCACCGGAACATGTTCTGGAACCACCGGAAGATGTTCCGGGAGCACCGGAACATGTTCCGGAACCACCGGAACCACCGGAACATGTTCCGCAAGCACCAGAACATGTTCCGGAACCACCGGAACATGTTCCGGAACCACCGAAAGATGTTCCGGGAGCACCGGAACATGTTGCAGAACCACCGGAAGATGTTCCGGGAGCACCGGAACATGTTCCGGGAGAACCGGAACATGTTCCGGAACCACCGGAACATGTTTCGGAACCACCGAAAGATGTTCCGGGAGCACCGGAACATGTTGCGGAACCACCGGAAGATGTTCCGGGAGCACCGGATCATGTTCCGGGAGCACCGGAATATGTTCCGGAACCACCGGAACATGTTCCGGAACCACCGGAACATGTTCCGGAACCACCGAAAGATGTTCCGGGAGCTCCGGAACATGTTGCGGAACCAGCGGAAGATGTTCCGGGAGAACCGGAACATGTTCCGGAACCACCGGAACATGTTCCGGAACCAACGGAACATGTTCCGGGACCACCGGAACAGGTTCCAGAACCACCGGAACATGTTTCGGAAGCAGCGGAACATGTTCCGGAACCACCGGAACATGTTCTGCAAGCACCGGAACATGTTCCGGAACCACCGAAACATGTTCCGGAACCACCGGAATATGTTCCGGGACCACCGTAACATGGTCCGGAAGCATCGGAACATGTTCCGCAAGCACCGGAACATGTTCCGGGACCACCAGAACATGTTCCGGGAGCACCGGAACATGTTCCGGAACCACCGGAACATGTTCCGGAACCACCGGAAGATGTTCCGGGAGCACCGCAACATGTTCCGGAACCACCGGAACATGTTCCGCAAGCACCGGAACATGTTCCGGAACCACCGGAACATGTTCCGGAACCACCGGAACATGTTCCGGGAACACAGGAACATGTTCCGGAACCACCGGAACATGTTCCGGGACCACCGGAACATGTTCCGGAACCACCGAAAGATGTTCCGGGAGCTCCGGAACATGTTGCGGAACCACCGGAAGATGTTCCGGGAGCACCGGAACATGTTCCGGAACCACCGGAACATGTTCCGGCAGCACCGGAACATGTTCCGGAACCACCGGAACATGTTCCGGAACCACCGGAACATGTTCCGGGAACACAGGAACATGTTCCGGAACCACCAGAACATGTTCCGGGACCACCGGAACATGTTCCGGAACCACCGGAACATGTTCCGGAACCACCGGAAGATGTTCCGGGAGAACCGCAACATGTTCCGGAACCACCGGAACATGTTCCGCAAGCACCACAAAATGTTCCGGAACCACCGGAACATGTTCCGGAACCACCGGAACATGTTCTGGAACCACCGAAAGATGTTCCGGGAGCACCGGAACATGTTGCAGAACCACCGGAAGATGTTCCGGGAGCACCGGAACATGTTCCGGGGGAACCGGAACATGTTCCGGAACCACCGGAACATGTTCCGGAACCACCGAAAGATGTTCCGGGAGCACCGGAACATGTTGCGGAACCACCGGAAGATGTTCCGGGAGCACCGGATCATGTTCCGGGAGCACCGGAACATGTTCCGGAACCACCGGAACATGTTCCGGAACCACCGGAACATGTTCCGGAACCACCGAAAGATGTTCCGGGAGCTCCGGAACATGTTGCGGAACCAGCGGAAGATGTTCCGGGAGAACCGGAACATGTTCCGGAACCACCGGAACATGTTCCGGAACCAACGGAACATGTTCCGGGACCACCGGAACATGTTCCAGAACCACCGGAACATGTTCCGGAAGCAGCGGAACATGTTCCGGAACCACCGGAACATGTTCCGCAAGCACCGGAACATGTTCCGGAACCACCGAAACATGTTCCGGAACCACCGGAACATGTTCCGGGACCACCGTAACATGGTCCGGAAGCATCGGAACATGTTCCGCAAGCACCGGAACATGTTCCAGGACCACCAGAACATGTTCCGGGAGCACCGGAACATGTTCCGGAACCACCGGAACATGTTCCGGAACCACCGGAAGATGTTCCGGGAGCACCGCAACATGTTCCGGAACCACCGGAACATGTTCCGCAAGCACCGGAACATGTTCCGGAACCACCGGAACATGTTCCGGAGCCACCGGAACATGTTCGGGGAACACAGGAACATGTTCCGGAACCACCGGAACATGTTCCGGGACCACCGCAACATGTTCCGGAACCACCGAAAGATGTTCCGGGATTTCCGGAACATGTTGCGGAACCACCGGAAGATGTTCCGGGAGCACCGGAACATGTTCCGGAACCACCGGAACATGTTCCGGCAGCACCGGAACATGTTCCGGAACCACCGGAACATGTTCCGGAACCACCGGAACATGTTCCGGGAACACAGGAACATGTTCCGGAACCACCAGAACATGTTCCGGGACCACCGGAACATGTTCCGGAACCACCGGAACATGTTCCGGAACCACCGGAACATGTTCCGGAACCACCGGAAGATGTTCCGGGAGAACCGCAACATGTTCCGGAACTACCGGAACATGTTCCGGATCCACCGGAACATGTTCCGAAACCACCGGAACATGTTACGGAACCAACGGAACATGTTCCGGAACCACCGGAACATGTTCCGGAAGCACCGGAACATGTTCCGGGACCACCGCAACATGTTCCGCAAGCACCGGAACATGTTCCGCAAGCACCGGAACATGTTCCGGAACCACCGGAAGATGTTCCGGGAGCACCGGAACATGTTCCGGAACCACCGGAACATGTTCCGGGACCACCGGAACATGTTCCGGAACCACCGGAACATGTTCCGAAACCACAGGAACATGTTCGGGAACCACCGAAAGATGTTCCGGGAGCACCGGAACATGTTGCGGAACCACCGGAAGATGTTCCGGGAGCACCGGAACATGTTCCGGAACCACCGGAACATGTTCCGGAACCACCAGAACATGTTCCGGAACCACCAGAACATGTTCCGGGAACACAGGAACATGTTCCGGAACCACCGGAACATGTTCCGGGACCACCGGAACATGTTCCGGAACCACCGGAACATGTTCCGGAACCACCGGAACATGTTCCGGCAGCACCGGAACATGTTCCGGAACCACCGGAACATGTTCCGGAACCACCGGAACATGTTACGAAACCACCGGAACATGTTCCGGAACCAACGGAACATGTTCCGCAAGCACCGGAACATGTTCCGCAAGCACCGGAACATGTTCCGGAACTACCGGAACATGTTCCGGAAGCACCGGAACATGTTCTGGGACCACCGGAACATGTTCCGCAAGCACCGGAACATGTTCCGGAACCACCGGAACATGTTCCGGGACCACCGTAACATGGTGCGGAACCACCGGAACATGTTCCGGAACCACCGGAACATGTTCCGGAACCACCGGAACATGTTCCGGAACCACCGGAAGATGTTCCGGGAGAACCGCAACATGTTCCGGAACCACCGGAACATGTTCCGGCAGCACCGGAACATGTTCCGGAACCACCGGAACATGTTCCGGATCCACCGGAACATGTTCCGAAACCACCGGAACATGTTCCGGAACCAACGGAACATGTTCCGGAACCACCGGAACATGTTCCGGAAGCACCGGAACATGTTCCGGGACCACCGCAACATGTTCCGCAAGCACCGGAACATGTTCCGCAAGCACCGGAACATGTTCCGGAACCACCGGACCATGTTCCGGGAGCACCGGAACATGTTCCGGAACCACCGGAAGATGTTCCGGAACCACCGGAACATGTTCCGGAACCACCGGAACATGTTCCGGGAGCACCGGAACATGTTCCGGAACCACCGGAACATGTTCCGGGACCACCGGAACATGTTCCGGAACCACCGGAACATGTTCCGGAAGCACCGGAAGATGTTCCGGGAGCACCGGAACATGTTGCGGAACCACCGGAAGATGTTCCGGGAGCACCGGAACATGTTCCGGGACCACCGGAACATGTTCCGGAACCACCGGAACATGTTCCGGAACCACCGAAAGATGTTCCGGGAGCACCGGAACATGTTGCGGAACCACCGGAAGATGTTCCGGGAGCACCGGAACATGTTCCGGAACCACCGGAACATGTTCCGGAACCACCGGAACATGTTCCGGAACAACCGGACATGTTCCGGAACCACCGGAAGATGTTCCGGGAGAACCGCAACATGTTCCGGAAGCACCGGAACATGTTCCGGCAGCACCGGAACATGTTCCGGAACCACCGGAACATGTTCCGGAACCACCGAAACATGTTCCGGAACCACCGGAACATGTTCCGGGACCACCGTAACATGGTCCGGAAGCATCGGAACATGTTCCGCAAGCACCGGAACATGTTCCAGGACCACCAGAACATGTTCCGGGAGCACCGGAACATGTTCCGGAACCACCGGAACATGTTCCGGAACCACCGGAAGATGTTCCGGGAGCACCGCAACATGTTCCGGAACCACCGGAACATGTTCCGCAAGCACCGGAACATGTTCCGGAACCACCGGAACATGTTCCGGAACCACCGGAACATGTTCGGGGAACACAGGAACATGTTCCGGAACCACCGGAACATGTTCCGGGACCACCGCAACATGTTCCGGAACCACCGAAAGATGTTCCGGGATTTCCGGAACATGTTGCGGAACCACCGGAAGATGTTCCGGGAGCACCGGAACATGTTCCGGAACCACCGGAACATGTTCCGGCAGCACCGGAACATGTTCCGGAACCACCGGAACATGTTCCGGAACCACCGGAACATGTTCCGGGAACACAGGAACATGTTCCGGAACCACCAGAACATGTTCCGGGACCACCGGAACATGTTCCGGAACCACCGGAACATGTTCCGGAACCACCGGAACATGTTCCGGAACCACCGGAAGATGTTCCGGGAGAACCGCAACATGTTCCGGAACTACCGGAACATGTTCCGGATCCACCGGAACATGTTCCGAAACCACCGGAACATGTTACGGAACCAACGGAACATGTTCCGGAACCACCGGAACATGTTCCGGAAGCACCGGAACATGTTCCGGGACCACCGCAACATGTTCCGCAAGCACCGGAACATGTTCCGCAAGCACCGGAACATGTTCCGGAACCACCGGAAGATGTTCCGGGAGCACCGGAACATGTTCCGGAACCACCGGAACATGTTCCGGGACCACCGGAACATGTTCCGGAACCACCGGAACATGTTCCGGAACCACAGGAACATGTTCGGGAACCACCGAAAGATGTTCCGGGAGCACCGGAACATGTTGCGGAACCACCGGAAGATGTTCCGGGAGCACCGGAACATGTTCCGGAACCACCGGAACATGTTCCGGAACCACCAGAACATGTTCCGGAACCACCAGAACATGTTCCGGGAACACAGGAACATGTTCCGGAACCACCGGAACATGTTCCGGGACCACCGGAACATGTTCCGGCAGCACCGGAACATGTTCCGGAACCACCGGAACATGTTCCGGAACCACCGGAACATGTTCCGAAACCACCGGAACATGCTCCGGAACCAACGGAACATGTTCCGCAAGCACCGGAACATGTTCCGCAAGCACCGGAACATGTTCCGGAACTACCGGAACATGTTCCGGAAGCACCGGAACATGTTCTGGGACCACCGGAACATGTTCCGCAAGCACCGGAACATGTTCCGGAACCACCGGAACATGTTCCGGGACCACCGTAACATGGTGCGGAACCACCGGAACATGTTCCGGAACCACCGGAACATGTTCCGGAACCACCGGAACATGTTCCGGAACCACCGGAAGATGTTCCGGGAGAACCGCAACATGTTCCGGAACCACCGGAACATGTTCCGGCAGCACCGGAACATGTTCCGGAACCACCGGAACATGTTCCGGATCCACCGGAACATGTTCCGAAACCACCGGAACATGTTCCGGAACCAACGGAACATGTTCCGGAACCACCGGAACATGTTC
The DNA here is from genome assembly GCA_964036045.1 of Eutreptiella sp. 'Long Island Sound 2002'. Classification (NCBI taxonomy): domain Eukaryota; phylum Euglenozoa; class Euglenophyceae; order Eutreptiales; family Eutreptiaceae; genus Eutreptiella; species Eutreptiella sp. 'Long Island Sound 2002'. The sequence goes on from OZ038385.1 coordinate 38,093,139, forward strand.
CGGAAGCACCGGAACATGTTCCGGGACCACCGCAACATGTTCCGCAAGCACCGGAACATGTTCCGCAAGCACCGGAACATGTTCCGGAACCACAGGACCATGTTCCGGGAGCACCGGAACATGTTCCGGAACCACCGGAAGATGTTCCGGAACCACCGGAACATGTTCCGGAACCACCGGAACATGTTCCGGGAGCACCGGAACATGTTCCGGAACTACCGGAACATGTTCCGGGACCACCGGAACATGTTCCGGAACCACCGGAACATGTTCCGGAAGCACCGGAAGATGTTCCGGGAGCACCGGAACATGTTGCGGAACCACCGGAAGATGTTCCGGGAGCACCGGAACATGTTCCGGGACCACCGGAACATGTTCCGCAAGCACCGGAACATGTTCCGGAACCACCGAAAGATGTTCCGGGAGCACCGGAACATGTTGCGGAACCATCGGAAGATGTTCCGGGAGCACCGGAACATGTTCCGGAACCACCGGAACATGTTCCGGAACAACCGGACATGTTCCGGAACCACCGGAAGATGTTCCGGGAGAACCGCAACATGTTCCGGAAGCACCGGAACATGTTCCGGCAGCACCGGAACATGTTCCGGAACCACCGGAACATGTTCCGGAACCACCGGAACATGTTCCGAAACCACCGGAACATGTTCCGGAACTACCGGAACATGTTCCGGAAGCACCGGAACATGTTCTGGGACCACCGGAACATGTTCCGCAAGCACCGGAACATGTTCCGGAACCACCGGAACATGTTCCGGGACCACCGTAACATGGTGCGGAACCACCGGAACATGTTCCGGAACCACCGGAACATGTTCCGGAACCACCGGAACATGTTCCGGAACCACCGGAAGATGTTCCGGGAGAACCGCAACATGTTCCGGAACCACCGGAACATGTTCCGGCAGCACCGGAACATGTTCCGGAACCACCGGAACATGTTCCGGATCCACCGGAACATGTTCCGAAACCACCGGAACATGTTCCGGAACCAACGGAACATGTTCCGGAACCACCGGAACATGTTCCGGAAGCACCGGAACATGTTCCGGGACCACCGCAACATGTTCCGCAAGCACCGGAACATGTTCCGCAAGCACCGGAACATGTTCCGGAACCACCGGACCATGTTCCGGGAGCACCGGAACATGTTCCGGAACCACCGGAAGATGTTCCGGAACCACCGGAACATGTTCCGGAACCACCGGAACATGTTCCGGGAGCACCGGAACATGTTCCGGAACCACCGGAACATGTTCCGGGACCACCGGAACATGTTCCGGAACCACCGGAACATGTTCCGGAAGCACCGGAAGATGTTCCGGGAGCACCGGAACATGTTGCGGAACCACCGGAAGATGTTCCGGGAGCACCGGAACATGTTCCGGGACCACCGGAACATGTTCCGGAACCACCGGAACATGTTCCGGAACCACCGAAAGATGTTCCGGGAGCACCGGAACATGTTGCGGAACCACCGGAAGATGTTCCGGGAGCACCGGAACATGTTCCGGAACCACCGGAACATGTTCCGGAACCACCGGAACATGTTCCGGAACCACCGGAACATGTTCCGGAACAACCGGACATGTTCCGGAACCACCGGAAGATGTTCCGGGAGAACCGCAACATGTTCCGGAAGCACCGGAACATGTTCCGGCAGCACCGGAACATGTTCCGGAACCACCGGAACATGTTCCGGAACCACCGGAACATGTTCCGAAACCACCGGAACATGTTCCGGAACCAACGGAACATGTTCCGCAAGCACCGGAACATGTTCCGGGACCACCGGAACATGTTCCGGGACCACCGGAACATGTTCCGCAAGCACCGGAACATGTTCCGGAACCACCGAAACATGTTCCGGAACCACCGGAACATGTTCCGGGACCACCGTAACATGGTCCGGAAGCATCGGAACATGTTCCGCAAGCACCGGAACATGTTCCGGGACCACCGGAACATGTTCCGGGAGCACCGGAACCTGTTTTGGGAGCACCGGAACATGTTCCGGAACCACCAGAACATGTTCCGGAACCACCGGAAGATGTTCCGGGAGCACCGGAACATGTTCCGGAACCACCGGAACATGTTCCGGAGCCACCGGAACATGTTCCGGAACCACCGGAACATGTTCCAGGAACACAGGAACATGTTCCGGAACCACCGGAACATGTTCCGGAACCACCGGAACATGTTCCGGAACCACCGGAAGATGTTCCGGAACCACCGGAACATGTTCCGGAACCACCGGAACATGCTCCGGAACCACCGGAAGATGTTCCGGAACCACCGGAACATGTTCCGCAAGCACCGGAACATGTTCCGGAACCACCGGAACATGTTCCGGGAACACAGGAACATGTTCCGGAACCACCGGAACATGTTCCGGGACCACCGGAACATGTTCCGGAACCACCGAAAGATGTTCCGGGAGCACCGGAACATGTTGCGGAACCACCGGAAGATGTTCCGGGCGCACCGGAACATGTTTCGGGACCTCCGGGACATGTTCCGGAACCACCGGAACATGTTCCGGAACCACCGAAAGATGTTCCGGGAGCTCCGGAACATGTTGCGGAACCACCGGAAGATGTTCCGGGAGCACCGGAACATGTTTTGGAACCACCGGAACATGTTCCGGGACCACCGGAACATGTTCCGGGAACACAGGAACATTTTCCGGAACCACCAGAACATGTTCCGGGACCACCGGAACATGTTCCGGAACCACCGGAACATGTTCCGGAACCACCGGAGCATGTTCCGGAACCACCGGAAGATGTTCCGGGAGAACCGCAACATGTTCCGGAACCACCGGAACATGTTCCGGCAGCACCGGAACATGTTCCGGAACCACCGGAACATGTTGCGGAACCACCGGAACATGTTCCAAAACCACCGGAACATGTTTCCGGAACCAACGGAACATGTTCCAGAACCACCGGAACATGTTCCGGAAGCACCGGAACATGTTCCGGGACCACCGCAACATGTTCCGCAAGCACCGGAACATGTTCCGCAAGCACCGGAACATGTTCCGGAACCACCGGAACATGTTCCGGGAGCACCGGAACATGTTCCGGAACCACCGGAAGATGTTCCGGAACCACCGGAACACGTTCCGGAACCACCGGAACATGTTCCGGGAGCACCGGAACATGTTCCGGAACCACCGGAACATGTTCTGCGACCACCGGAACGTGTTCCGGAACCACCGGAACATGTTCCGGAACCACCGGAACATGTTCCGGAACCACCGAAAGATGTTCCGGGAGCACCGGAACATGTTGCGGAACCACCGGAAGATGTTCCGGGAGCACCGGAACATGTTCCGGGACCACCGGAACATGTTCCGGAACCACCGGATCATGTTCTGGAACCACCGGAACATGTTCCGGAACCACCGAAAGATGTTCCGGGAGCACCGGAACATGTTGCGGAACCACCGGAAGATGTTCCGGGACCACCGGAACATGTTCCGGAACCACCGGAACATGTTCCGGAACCACCGGAACATGTTCCGGAACCACCGGAAGATGTTCCGGGAGAACCGCAACATGTTCCGGAACCACCGGAACATGTTCCGGCAGCACCGGAACATGTTCCGGAACCACCGGAACATGTTCCGAAACCACCGGAACATGTTCCGGAACCAACGGAACATGTTCAGGCAGCACCAGAACATGTTCCGCAAGCACCGGCACATGTTCCGGAACCACCGGAACATGTTCCGCAAGCACCGGAACATGTTCCGGGACCACCGGAACATGTTCCGGGACCACCGGAACATGTTCCGCAAGCACCGGAACATGTTCCGCAAGCACCGGAACATGTTCCGGAACCAACGGAACATGTTCCGGGAGCACCGGAACATGTTCTGGAACCACCGGAAGATGTTCCGGAACCACCGGAACATGTTCCGGAACCACCGGAACATGTTCCGGAACCACCGGAAGATGTTCCGGGAGCACCGGAACATGTTCTGGAACCACCGGAACATGTTCCGGCAGCACCGGAACATGTTCCGGAACCACCGGAACATGTTCCGGGAGCACCGGAACATGTTCCAGAACCACCGGAACATGTTCCGGAACCACCGGAACATGTTCCGGGACCACCGGAACATGTTTCGGAATCACCGGAACATGTTCCGGAACCACCGGAAGATGTTCCGGGAGAACCGGAACATGTTCCGGAACCACCGGAACATGTTCCGGAACCACCGGAACATGTTCCGGGACCACCGGAACATGTTCCGGAACCAGCGGAACATGTTCCGGAACCACCGGAACATGTTCCGCAGGCACCGGAACATGTTTCGGAACCACCGGAACATGTTCCGGAACCACCGGAACATGTTCCGGCAGCACCGGAACATGTTCCGGAACCACCGGAACATGTTCCGGGACCACCGGAACATGTTCCAGAACCACCGGAACATGTTCCGCAAGCACCGGAACATGTTCCGGGAGCACCCGAACATGTTCCGGGACCACCGGAACTTGTTCCGGAACCACCGGAACATGTTCCGGCAGCACCGGAACATGTTCCGGAACCACCGGAACATGTTCCGGGACCACCGGAACATGTTCCGGAAGCACCGGAACATGTTCCGCAAGCACCGGAACATGTTCCGGGAGCACCGGAACATGTTCCGGGACCAGCGGAACTTGTTCCGGAAGCACCGGAACATGTTCCGGGAGCACCGGAACATGTTCCGGGACCACCGGAACTTGTTCCGGAAGCACCGGAACATGTTCCGGGACCACCGGAACATGTTCTGGAAGCACCGGAACATGTTCCGCAAGCACCGGAACATGTTCCGGGAGCACCGGTACATGTTCCGGGACCACCGGAACTTGTTCCGGAAGCACCGGAACATGTTCCGGGAGCACCGGAACATGTTCCGGGAGCACCGAAACATGTTCCGGGAGCACTGGAACATGTTCCGGAACCACCGGAACATGTTCCGGAACCACCGGAACATGTTCCGGCAGCACCGGAACATGTTCCGGAACCACCGGAACATGTTCCGGCAGCACCGGAACATGTTCCGGAACCACCGGAAGATGTTCCGGGAGGACCCTAACATGTTCCGGGAGCACCGGAAGATGTTCCGGAACCACCGGAAGATGTTCCGGAACCACCGGAACATGTTCCGGAACCACCGGAACATGTTCCGGAACCACTGGAACATGTTCCAGCAGCACCGGAACATGTTCCGGAATCACCGGAAGATGTTCCTGGAGAACCGGAACATGTTCCGGAACCACCGGAACATGTTTCGGAACCACCGGAACATGTTCCGGGACCACCGGAACATGTTCCGCAAGCACCGGAACATGTTCTGGAAGCACCGGAACATGTTCCGCAAGCACCGGAACATGTTCCGGGACCACTGGAACATGTTCCGGGAGCACCGGAACATGTTCCGGAACCACCGGAACATGTTCCGGAACCACCGGAAGATGTTCCGGGAGCACCGGAACATGTTCCGGAACCACCAGAACATGTTGCGGAACCACCGGAACATGTTCCGGCAGCACCGGAACATGTTCCGGAACCACCGGAAGATGCTCCGGGAGCACCGGAACATGTTGCGGAACCACCGGAAGATGTTCCGGGAGCACTGGAACATGTTCCGGAACCACCGGAACATGTTCCGGGAACACAGGAACATGTTCCGGAACCACCGGAACATTTTCCGGGACCACCGGAACATGTTCCGGAACCACCGGAACATGTTCCGGGACCACCGGAACATGTTCCGGAACCACCGGAACATGTTCCGGAACCACCGGAAGATGTTCCGGCACCACCGGAAGATGCTCCGGGAGCACCGGAACATGTTGCGGAACCACCGGAAGATGTTCCGGGAGCACCGGAACATGTTCCGGAACCACCGGAACATGTTCCGGGAACACATGAACATGTTCCGGGAGCACCGGAACATTTTCCGGGACCACCGGAACATGTTCCGGAACCACCGGAAGATGTTCCGGGAGCACCGGAACATGTTTTGGAACCACCGGAACATGTTCCGGAACCACCGGAACATGTTCCGGAACCACCGGAAGATGTTCCGGGAGCACCGGAACATGTTCCGGAACCACCGGAACATGTTCCGGCAGCACCGGAACATGTTCCAGGGGCACCGGAACATGTTCCGGGAGCACCGGAACATGTTCCGGAACCAACGGAACATGTTCCGGAACCACCGGAACATGTTCCGGGAGCACCGGAACATGTTCCGGGACCACCGGAAGATGATCCGGGAGCACCGGAACGTGTTCCGGAACCATCGGAACATGTTCCGGAACCACCGGAACAAATTCCGGGACCACCGGAACATGTTTCGGAAGCACCGGAACATGTTCCGGAACCACCGGAAGATGTTCCGGGAGAACCGGAACATGTTCCGGAACCACCGGAACATGTTCCGGAACCACCGGAACATGTTCCGGGACCACCGGAACATGTTCCGGAAGCACCGGAACATGTTCCGGTACCACCGGAAACATGTTGCGGGACCACCGGAACATGTTCCGGGACCACCGGAACATGTTCCGGAAGCACCGGAACATGTTTCGGAACCACCGGAAAATGTTCCGGAAGCACCGGAACATGTTCCGCAAGCACCGGAACATGTTCCGGGAGCACCGGAACATGTTCCGGGAGCACCGGAACATGTTCCGGAACCACCGGAACATGTTCCGGAAGCACCGGAACATGTTTCGGAACCACCGGAAAATGTTCCGGAAGCACCGGAACATGTTCCGGAACCACCGGAACATGTTCCGGGACGACCGGAACATGTTCCGGAAGCACCGGAACATGTTCCGGAACCACCGGAACATGTTCCGGGACCACCGGAGCATGTTCCGGAAGCACCGGAACATGTTCCGGAACCACCGGAACATGTTCCGGCAGCACCGGAACATGTTCCGGAACCACCGGAAGATGTTCCGGGAGGACCCTAACATGTTCCGGGAGCACCGGAAGATGTTCCGGAACGACCGGAAGATGTTCCGGAACCACCGGAACATGTTCCGGAACCACCGGAACATGTTCCGGAACCACTGGAACATGTTCCAGCAGCACCGGAACATGTTCCGGAATCACCGGAAGATGTTGCTGGAGAACCGGAACATGTTCCGGAACCACCGGAACATGTTTCGGAACCACCGGAACATGTTCCGGGACCACCGGAACATGTTCCGCAAGCACCGGAACATGTTCTGGAAGCACCGGAACATGTTCCGCAAGCACCGGAACATGTTCCGGGACCACTGGAACATGTTCCGGGAGCACCGGAACATGTTCCGGAACCACCGGAACATGTTCCGGAACCACCGGAAGATGTTCCGGGAGCACCGGAACATGTTCCGGAACCACCAGAACATGTTGCGGAACCACCGGAACATGTTCCGGCAGCACCGGAACATGTTCCGGAACCACCGGAAGATGCTCCGGGAGCACCGGAACATGTTGCGGAACCACCGGAAGATGTTCCGGGAGCACTGGAACATGTTCCGGAACCACCGGAACATGTTCCGGGAACACAGGAACATGTTCCGGAACCACCGGAACATTTTCCGGGACCACCGGAACATGTTCCGGAACCACCGGAACATGTTCCGGGACCACCGGAACATGTTCCGGAACCACCGGAACATGTTCCGGAACCACCGGAAGATGTTCCGGCACCACCGGAAGATGCTCCGGGAGCACCGGAACATGTTGCGGAACCACCGGAAGATGTTCCGGGAGCACCGGAACATGTTCCGGAACCACCGGAACATGTTCCGGGAACACATGAACATGTTCCGGGAGCACCGGAACATTTTCCGGGACCACCGGAACATGTTCCGGAACCACCGGAAGATGTTCCGGGAGCACCGGAACATGTTTTGGAACCACCGGAACATGTTCCGGAACCACCGGAACATGTTCCGGAACCACCGGAAGATGTTCCGGGAGCACCGGAACATGTTCCGGAACCACCGGAACATGTTCCGGCAGCACCGGAACATGTTCCAGGGGCACCGGAACATGTTCCGGGAGCACCGGAACATGTTCCGGAACCAACGGAACATGTTCCGGAACCACCGGAACATGTTCCGGGAGCACCGGAACATGTTCCGGGACCACCGGAAGATGATCCGGGAGCACCGGAACGTGTTCCGGAACCATCGGAACATGTTCCGGAACCACCGGAACAAATTCCGGGACCACCGGAACATGTTTCGGAAGCACCGGAACATGTTCCGGAACCACCGGAAGATGTTCCGGGAGAACCGGAACATGTTCCGGAACCACCGGAACATGTTCCGGAACCACCGGAACATGTTCCGGGACCACCGGAACATGTTCCGGAAGCACCGGAACATGTTCCGGTACCACCGGAAACATGTTGCGGGACCACCGGAACATGTTCCGGGACCACCGGAACATGTTCCGGAAGCACCGGAACATGTTTCGGAACCACCGGAAAATGTTCCGGAAGCACCGGAACATGTTCCGCAAGCACCGGAACATGTTCCGGGAGCACCGGAACATGTTCCGGGAGCACCGGAACATGTTCCGGAACCACCGGAACATGTTCCGGAAGCACCGGAACATGTTTCGGAACCACCGGAAAATGTTCCGGAAGCACCGGAACATGTTCCGGAACCACCGGAACATGTTCCGGAACCACCGGAACATGTTCCGCAAGCACCGGAACATGTTCCGGAACCACCGGAACATGTTCCGGGACCACCGGAGCATGTTCCGGAAGCACCGGAACATGTTCCGGAACCACCGGAACATGTTCCGGAACCACCGGAACATGTTCCGAAACCACCGGAACATGTTCCGGAACCACCGGAACATGTTCCGGGACCACCGGAACATGTTCTGGAACCACCGGAACATGTTCCGGGACCACCGGAACATGTTCCGGGACCACCGGAACATGTTCCGGAACAACCGGAACATGTTCCGGAACCACCGGAACATGTTCCGTAACCACCGGAACATGTTCCGGAACCACCGGAAGATGTTCCGGGAGAACCGCAACATGTTCCGGAACCACCGGAACATGTTCCGGCAGCACCGGAACATGTTCCGGAACCACCGGAACATGTTCCGAAACCACCGGAACATGTTCCGGAACCAACGGAACATGTTCTGGAACCACTGAAACATGTTCCGGAACCACCGGAACATGTTTCGGAAGCACCGGAACATGTTCCGCGACCACCGGAACATGTTCCGCAAGCACCGGAACATGTTCCGCAAGCACCGGAAAATGTTCCGGAACCACCGGAACATGTTCCGGGAGCACCGGAACATGTTCCGGGAGCACCGGAACATGTTCCGGCAGCACCGGAACATGTTCCGGAACCACCGGAAGATGTTCCGGGAGCACCGGAACATGTTCCAGAACCACCGCAACATGTTCCGGAACCACCGCAACATGTTCCGGGAGCACCGGAACATGTTCCGGAACCACCGGAACATGTTCCGGCAGCACCGGAACATGTTCCGGAACCACCGGAAGATGTTCCGGGAGAACCGGAACATGTTCCGGAACCACCGGAACATGTTCCGGAACCACCGGAACATGTTCCGGAACCACCGGAACATGTTCCGGAACCACCGGAAGATGTTCCGGGAGCACCGGAACATGTTCCGGAACCACCGCAACATGTTCCGGAACCACCGGAACATGTTCCGGGAGCACCGGAACATGTTCCGGAACCACCGGAACATGTTCCGGCAGCACCGGAACATGTTCCGGAACCACCGGAAGATGTTCCGGGAGCACCGGAACATGTTCCGGGAGCACCGGAACATGTTCCGGGAGCACCGGAACATGTTCCGGAACCACCGGAACATGTTCCGGAACCACCGGAACATGTTCCGCAAGCACCGGAACATGTTCCGGAACCACCGGAACATGTTCCGGAACCACCGGATCATGTTCCGGGACCACCGGAACATGTTCCGGAACCACCGGAACATGTTCCGGGACCACCGGAGCATGTTCCGGAAGCACCGGAACATGTTCCGGAACCACCGGAACATGTTCCGGAACCACCGGAACATGTTCCGAAACCACCGGAAGATGTTCCGGAACCACCGGAACATGTTCCGGGACCACCGGAACATGTTCCGGAACAACCGGAACATGTTCCGGAACCACCGGAACATGTTCCATAACCACCGGAACATGTTTCGGAACCACCGGAAGATGTTCCGGGAGAACCGCAACATGTTCCGGAACCACCGGAACATGTTCCGAAACCACCGGAACATGTTCCGGAACCAACGGAACATGTTCTGGAACCACTGAAACATGTTCCGGAACCACCGGAACATGTTCCGGAAGCACCGGAACATGTTCCGCGACCACCGGAACATGTTCCGCAAGCACCGGAACATTTTCCGCAAGCACCGGAAAATGTTCCGGAACCACCGGAACATGTTCCGGCAGCACCGGAACATGTTCCGGAACCACCGGTAGATGTTCCGGGAGCACCGGAACATGTTCCGGAACCACCGCAACATGTTCCGGAACCACCGGAACATGTTCTGGAACCACTGAAACATGTTCCGGAACCACCGGAACATGTTCTGGAAGCACCGGAACATGTTCCGCGACCACCGGAACATGTTCCGCAAGCACCGGAACATTTTCCGCAAGCACCGGAAAATGTTCCGGAACCACCGGAACATGTTCCGGGAGCACCGGAACATGTTCCGGGAGCACCGGAACATGTTCCGGGAGCACCGGAACACGTTCCGGCAGCACCAGGACATGTTCCAGAACCACCGGAAGATGTTCCGGGAGAACCGGAACATGTTCCGGAACCACCGGAACATGTTCCGGGAACACCGGAACATGTTCCGGAACCACCGGAAGATGTTCCGGGAGCACCGGAACATGTTCCGGAACCACCGCAACATGTTCCGGAACCACCGGAACATGTTCCGGGAGCACCGGAACATGTTCCGGCAGCACCGGAACATGTTCCGGAACCACCGGAAGATGTTCCGGGAGAACCGGAACATGTTCCGGAACCACCGGAAGATGTTCCGGAACCACCGGAACATGTTCCGCAAGCACCGGAACATGTTCCGGAACCACCGGAACATGTTCCGGAACCACCGGAACATGTTCCGGGACAACCGTAACATGTTCCGGAAGCACCGGAACATGTTCCGGGACCACCGGAACATGTTCCGGAACCACCGGAAGATGTTCCGGGAGAACCGGAACATGTTCCGGAACCACCGGAACATGTTCCGGGAGCACCGGAACATGTTCCGGAACCACCGGAAGATGTTCCGGGAGAACCGGAACATGCTCCAGAACCACCGGAACATGTTCCGGAACCACCGGAACATGTTCCGGAACCACCGGAACATGTTCCGGGAACACCGGAACATGTTCCGGAACCACCGGAACATGTTCCGCAAGCACCGGAACATGTTCCGGAACCACCGGAACATGTTCCGGAACCACCGGAACATGTTCCGGGACAACCGTAACATGTTCCGGAAGCACCGGAACATGTTCCGGGACCACCGGAACATGTTCCGGGAGCACCGGAACATGTTCCGGAACCACCGGAACATGTTCCGGAACCACCGGAAGATGTTCCGGGAGCACCGGAACATGTTCCGGAACCACCGGAACATGTTCCGGCAGCACCGGAACATGTTCCGGAACCACCGGAACATGTTCCGGAACCACCGGAACATGTTCCGGCAGCACCGGAACATGTTCCGGAACCACCGGAACATGTTCCGGAACCAGCGGAACATGTTCCGGAACCAGCGGAACATGTTCCACAACCACCGGAACATGTTCCGGAACCACCGGAAGATGTTCCGGGAGCACCGGAACATGTTCCGGAACCAGCGGAACATGTTTCGGAACCACCGGAACATGTTCCGCAAGCACCGGAACATGTTCCGGAACCACCGGAACATGTTCCGGAACCACCGGAACATGTTCCGGGACAACCGTAACATGTTCCGGAAGCACCGGAACATGTTCCGGGACCACCGGAACATGTTCCGGGAGCACCGGAACATGTTCCGGAACCACCGGAAGATGTTCCGGGAGCACCGGAACATGTTCCGGTGGTTCCGGAACATGTTCCGGAACCACCGGAACATGTTCCGGCAGCACCGGAACATGTTCCGGAACCACCGGAAGATGTTCCGGGAACACAGGAACATGTTCCGGAACCACCGGAACATGTTCCGGGACCACCGGAACATGTTCCGGAACCACCGGAACATGTTCCGGAACCACCGGAAGATGTTCCGGGAGAACCGGAACATGTTCCGGAACCACCGGAACATGTTCCGGTGGTTCCGGAACATGTACCAGAACCAACGGAAGATGTTCTGGAACCACTGGAACATGTTCCGGAACCACCCGAACATGTTCCGGAAGCACCGGAACATGTTCCGGGACCACCGGAACATGTTCCGCAAGCACCGGAACATGTTCCGCAAGCACCGGAACATGTTCCGGAACCACCGGAACATGTTCCGGAACCACCGGAACATGTTCCGGGAGCACCGGAACATGTTCCGGAACCACCGGAAGATGTTCCGGGAGAACCGGAACATGTTCCGGGACCACCGGAACATGTTCCGGAACCACCGGAACATGTTCCGGGACCACCGGAACATGTTCCGGAACCAGCGGAACATGCTCCGGAACCACCGGAACATGTTCCGGGAGCACCGGAACATGTTCCGGAACCACCGGAACATGTTCCGGAACCACCGGAAGATGTTCCGGGAGCACCGGAACATGTTCCGGAACCAGCGGAACATGTTCCGGAACCAGCGGAACATGTTCCGCAAGCACCGGAACATGTTCCGGGCCGGCCGGAACATGTTCCGGGCCCACCGGAACATGTTCCGGGAGCAACGGAACATGTTCCGGAACCAGCGGAACATGTTCCGGAACCACCGGAAGATGTTCCGGGAGCACCGGAACGTGTTCCGGAACCACCGGAACATGTTCCGGCAGCACCGGAACATGTTCCGGAACCAGCGGATTATGTTCCGGAACCACCGGAACATGTTCCGGGAACACCGGAACATGTTCCGGAACCACCAGAACATGTTCCGGGACCACCGGAACATGTTCCGGAACCACCGGAACATGTTCCGGAACCACCGGAACATGTTCCGGGACCACCGGAACATGTTCCGGAAGCACCGGCACATGTTCCGGAACCACCGGAACATGTTCCGGGAACACCGGAACATCTTCCGGAAGCACCGGAAAATGTTCCGGGACCACCGGAACATGTTCCGGAACCACCGGAACATGTTCCGGAACCAGCGGAACATCTTCCGGAACCACCGCAACATGTTCCGCAAGCACCGGAACATGTTCCGAAACCACCGGAACATGTTCCGGCAGCACCGGAACATGTTCCGGAACCACCGGTAGATGTTCTGGGGGCACCGGAACATGTTCCGGAAGCACCGGAAGATGTTCCGGGGCCACCGGAACATGTTCCGCAAGCACCGGCACATGTTCCGGAACCACCGGAACATGTTCCGGGAACACCGGAACATCGTCCGGAACCACCGGAACATGTTCTGGGACCACCGGAACATGTTCCGGAACCACCGGAACATGTTCCGGAACCACCGGAAGATGTTCCGGGAGCACCGGAACATGTTCCGGAACCACCGGAACATGTTCCGCAAGCACCGGAACATGTTCCGGAACCACCGGAAGATGTTCCGGAACCACCGGAAGATGTTCAGGGAGCACCGGAACATGTTCCGGAACCACCGGAAGATGTTCCGGGAGCACCGGAACATGTTCCGGAACCACCAGAAGATGTTCCGGGAGCACCGGAACATGTTCCGGTGGTTCCGGAACATGTTCCGGAACCACCGGAAGATGTTCCGGGAACACAGGAACATCTTCCGGGAGAACCGGAACATGTTCCGGAACCACCGGAACATGTTCCGGCAGCACCGGAACATGTTCCGGAACCACCGGAACATGTTCCGGAACCGAACCAACGGAACATGTACCAGAACCAACGGAAGATGTTCTGGAAACACTGGAACATGTTCCGGAACCACCGGAACATGTTCCGCAAGCACCGGAACATGTTCCGGGACCACCGGAACATGTTCCGCAAGCACCGGAACATGTTCCGCAAGCACCGGAATATGTTCCGGAACCACCGGAACATGTTCCGGGAGCACCGGAACATGTTCCGGGACCACGGGAACATGTTCCGGAACCACCGGAAGATGTTCCGGAACCACCGGAACATGTTCCGGGAGCACCGGAACATGTTCCGGAACCACCGGAACATGTTCCGGAACCAACGGAACATGTTCCGGCAGCACCGGAACATGTTCCGGAACCACTGGAACATGTTCCGGAAGCACCGGAACATGTTCCGGAAGCACCGGAACATGTTCCGGGACCACCGGAACATGTTCCGGTGCTTGCGGAACGTGTTCCGGGACCACGGGAACATGTTCCGGAACCACCGGAAGATGTTCCGGAACCACCGGAACATGTTCCGGGAGCACCGGAACATGTTCCGGAACCACCGGAACATGTTCCGGAACCAACGAAACATGTACCAGAACCAACGGAAGATGTTCTGGAACCACCGGAAGATGTTCCGGGAGCACCGGAACGTGTTCCGGAACCACCGGAACATGTTCCGGCAGCACCGGAACATGTTCCGGAACCAGCGGAACATGTTCCGGAACCACCGGAACATGTTCCGCAAGCACCGGAACATGATCCGGAACCATCGGAACATGTTCCGGGAACACGGGAACATGTTCGGGAACCACCAGAACATGTTCCGGGACCACCGGAACATGTTCCGGAACCACCGGAACATGTTCCGGGACCACCGGAACATGTTCCGGAAGCACCGGAACATGTTCCGGGACCACCGGAACATGTTATGGAACCACCGGAACATGTTCCGGAACCACCGGAACATGTTCCGGAACCAGCGGAACATCTTCCGGAACCACCGGAACATGTTCCGCAAGCACCGGAACATGTTCCGGAACCACCGGAACATGTTCCGAAACCACCGGAATATGTTCCGGGACCACGGGAACATGTTCCGGAACCACCGGAACATGTTCCGGCAGCACCGGATCATGTTCCGGAACCACCGGTAGATGTTCCGGGGGCACCGGAACATGTTCCGGAAGCACCGGAAGATGTTCCAGGACCACCGGAACATGTTCCGGAACCACCGGAACATGTTCCGGGGCCACCGGAACATGTTCCGCAAGCACCGGCACATGTTCCGGAACCACCGGAACATGTTCCGGGACCACCGGAACATGTTCCGGAACCACCGGAACATGTTCCGGAACCACCGGAACATGTTCCGGAACCAGCGGAACATCTTCGGGAACAACCGGAACATGTTCCGCAAGCACCGGAACATGTTCCGGAACCACCGGAACATGTTCCGGGAGCACCGGAACATGTTCCGGAAGCACCGGAACATGTTTCGGAAGCACCGGAACATGTTCCGGAAGCACCGGAACATGTTCCGGAACCACCGGAACATGTTCCGGAACCACCGGAACATGTTCCGGGGCCACCGGAACATGTTCCGGAACCACCGGAACATGTTCCGGGACCAGCGGAACATGTTCCGGAACTGCCGGAACATGTTCCGGTACCACCGGGACATGTTCCGGCACCACCGGAACATGTTCCGGAACCACCGAAACACGTTCCGGAAGCACCGGAACATCTTCCGGAACCAGCGGAACATGCTCCGGAACCACCGGAACATGTTCCGGGAGCACCAGAACATGTTCCGGAACCACATGAACATGTTCCGGAACCACCGGAATATGTTCCGGGAGCACCGGAACATGTTCCGGAACCAGCGGAACATGTTCCGGAACCAGCGGAACATGTTCCGCAAGCACCGGAACATGTTCCGGGACCACCGGAACATGTTCCGGAACCACCGGAACATGTTCCGGAACCACCGGAAGATGTTCCGGGAGCACCGGAACGTGTTCCGGAACCACCGGAACATATTCCGGCAGCACCGGAACATGTTCCGGAACCAGCGGAACATGTTCCGGAACCACCGGAACATGTTCCGGAACCAGCGGAACATCTTCCGGAACCACCGGAACATGTTCCGGAACCACCGGAACATGTTCCGGAACCAGCGGAACATGTTCCGGAACCACCGGAACATGTTCCGCAAGCACCGGAACATGTTCCGGAACCACCGGAACATGTTCCGAAACCACCGGAATATGTTCCGGGACCACCGGAACATGTTCCGGCAGCACCGGAACATGTTCCGGAACCACCGGTAGATGTTCCGGGGGCACCGGAACATGTTCCGGAACCAGCGGAACATGTTCCGGAACCAGCGGAACATGTTCCGCAAGCACCGGAACATGTTCCGGGACCACCGGAACATGTTCCGGGAGCACCGGAACATGTTCCGGAACCACCGGAACATGTTCCGGAACCACCGGAAGATGTTCCGGGAGCACCGGAACGTGTTCCGGAACCACCGGAACATGTTCCGGCAGCACCGGAACATGTTCCGGGACCACCGGAACATGTTCCGGAACCACCGGAACATGTTCCGGAACCACCGGAAGATGTTCCGGGAGCACCGGAACGTGTTCCGGAACCACCGGAACATATTCCGGCAGCACCGGAACATGTTCCGGAACCAGCGGAACATGTTCCGGAACCACCGGAACATGTTCCGGAACCAGCGGAACATCTTCCGGAACCACCGGAACATGTTCCGGAACCACCGGAACATGTTCCGGAACCAGCGGAACATGTTCCGGAACCACCGGAACATGTTCCGCAAGCACCGGAACATGTTCCGGAACCACCGGAACATGTTCCGAAACCACCGGAATATGTTCCGGGACCACCGGAACATGTTCCGGCAGCACCGGAACATGTTCCGGAACCACCGGTAGATGTTCCGGGGGCACCGGAACATGTTCCGGAACCAGCGGAACATGTTCCGGAACCAGCGGAACATGTTCCGCAAGCACCGGAACATGTTCCGGGACCACCGGAACATGTTCCGGGAGCACCGGAACATGTTCCGGAACCACCGGAACATGTTCCGGAACCACCGGAAGATGTTCCGGGAGCACCGGAACGTGTTCCGGAACCACCGGAACATGTTCCGGCAGCACCGGAACATGTTCCGGAACCAGCGGAACATATTCCGGAACCACCGGAACATGTTCCGCAAGCACCGGAACATGATCCGGAACCACCGGAACATGTTCCGGGAACACCGGAACATGTTCGGGAACCACCAGAACATGTTCTGGGACCACCGGAACATGTTCCGGAACCACCCGAACATGTTCCGGGACCACCGGATCATGTTCCGGAAGCACCGGTACATGTTCCGGGACCACCGGAACATGTTATGGAACCACCGGAACATGTTCCGGAACCACCGGAACATGTTCCAGAACCAGCGGAACATCTTCCGGAACCAGGGGAACATGTTCCGCAAGCACCGGAACATGTTCCGGAACCACCGGAACATGTTCCGAAACCACCGGAATATGTTCCGGGACCACGGGAACATGTTCCGGAACCACCGGAACATGTTCCGGCAGCACCGGAACATGTTCCGGAACCACCGGTAGATGTTCTGGGGGCACCGGAACATGTTCCGGAAGCACCGGAAGATGTTCCAGGAGCACCGGAACATGTTCCGGAACCACCGGAACATGTTCCGGGGCCACCGGAACATGTTCCGCAAGCACCGGTATATGTTCCGGAACCACCGGAACATGTTCCGGGAACACCGGAACATCTTCCGGAAGCACCGGAACATGTTCCGGGACCACCGGAACATGTTCCGGAACCACCGGAACATGTTCCGGAACCAGCGGAACATGTTCCGGAACCAGCGGAACATCTTCGGGAACAACCGGAACATGTTCCGCAAGCACCGGAACATGTTCCGGAACCACCGGAACATGTTCCGGGAGCACCGGAACATGTTCCGGAAGCACCGGAACATGTTCCGCAAGCACCGGAACATGTTCCGGAAGCACCGGAACATGTTCCGGAACCACCGGAACATGTTCCGGAACCACCGGAACATGTTCCGGGGCCACCGGAAAATGTTCCGGGACCACCGGAGCATGTTCCGGGACCAGCGGAACATGTTCCGGAACTGCCGGAACATGTTCCGGTACCACCGGAACATGTTCCGGCACCACCGGAACATGTTCCGGAACCACCGGAACATGTTCCGGAAGCACCGGAACATCTTCCGGAACCAGCGGAACATGCTCCGGAACCACCGGAACATGTTCCGGGAGCACCGGAACATGTTCCGGAACCACCGGAACATGTTCCGGAACCACCGGAAGATGTTCCGGGAGCACCGGAACATGTTCCGGAACCAGCGGAACATGTTCCGGAACCAGCGGAACATTTTCCGCAAGCACCGGAACATGTTCCGGGACCACCGGAACATGTTCTGGGAGCACCGGAACATGTTCCGGAACCACCGGAACATGTTCCGGAACCACCGGAAGATGTTCCGGGAGCACCGGAACATGTTCCGGAACCACCGGAACATGTTCCGGAACCACCGGAACATGTTCCGCAAGCACCGGAACATGTTCCGGAACCACCGGAACATGTTCCGGAACCACCGGAACATGTTCCGGGACCACCGGAACATGTTCCGGAAGCACCGGAACATGTTCCGGGACCACCGGAACATGTTATGGAACCACCGGCACATGTTCCGGAACCAGCGGAACATCTTCCGGAACCACCGGAACATGTTCCGGCAGCACCGGAACATGTTCCGGAACCACCGGTAGATGTTCTGGGGGCACCGGAACATGTTCCGGAACCAGCGGAACATGTTCCGGAACCAGTGGAACATGTTCCGCAAGCACCGGAACATGTTCCGGGACCACCGGAACATGTTCCGGGAGCACCGGAACATGTTCCGGAACCACCGGAACATGTTCCGGAACCACCGGAAGATGTTCCGGGAGCACCGGAACGTGTTCCGGAACCACCGGAACATGTTCCGGCAGCACCGGAACATGTTCCGGAACCAGCGGAACATGTTCCGGAACCACCGGAACATGTTCCGCAAGCACCGGAACATGTTCCGGAACCACCGGAACATGTTCCGGGAACACCGGAACATGTTCGGGAACCACCAGAACATGTTCCGGGACCACCGGAACATGTTCCGGAACCACCGGAACATGTTCCGGAACCACCGGAACATGTTGCGGGACCACGAGAACATGTTCCGGAAACACCGGAACATGTTCCGGGACCACCGGAACATGTTATGGAACCACCGGAACATGTTCCAGAACCGCCGGAACATGTTCCGGAACCAGCGGAACATCTTCCGGAACCACCGGAACATGTTCCGCAAGCACCGGTACATGTTCCGGAACCACCGGAACATGTTCCGAAACCACCGGAATATGTTCCGGGACCACCGGAACATGTTCCGGGAGCACCGGAACATGTTCCGGAAGCACCGGAACATGTTCCGCAAGCACCGGAACATGTTCCGGAAGCACCGGAACATGTTCCGGAACCACCGGAACATGTTCCGGAACCACCGGAACATGTTCCGGGGCCACCGGAACATGTTCCGGAACCACCGGAACATGTTCCGGAACCACCGGAACATGTTCCGGGGCCACCGGAACATGTTCCGGGACCACCGGAACATGTTCCGGGACTAGCGGAACATGTTCCGGAACTGCCGGAACATGTTCCGGTACCAACGGAACATGATCCGGCACCACCGGAACATGTTCCGGAACCACCGGAACATGTTCCGGAAGCACCGGAACATGTTCCGGCACCACCGGAACATGTTCTGGAACCACCGGAACATGTTCCGCAAGCACAGGAACATGTTCCACAAGCACCGGAACATGTTCCGGAACCACCAGCACATGTTCCGGGAGCACCGGAACATGTTCCGGAACCACCGGAACATGTTCTGGGACCACCGGAACATGTTTCGGAAGCACCGGAACATGTTCCGGAACCACCGGAACATGTTCCGGAACCACGGGAACATGTTCTGGCAGCACCGGAACATGTTCCGGAACCACCGGAACATGTTCCGGAAGCACCGGAACATGTTCCGGCACCACCGGAACATGTTCCGGAACCACCGGAACATGTTCCGCAAGCACCGGAACATGTTCCGCAAGCACCGGAACATGTTCCGGAACCACCAGCACATGTTCCGGGAGCACCGGAACATGTTCCAGAACCACCGGAACATGTTCGGCGACCACCGGAACATGTTTCGGAAGCACCGGAACATGTTCCGGAACCACCGGAACATTTTCCGGAACCACGGGAACATGTTCTGGCAGCACCGGAACATGTTCCGGAACCACCGGAACATGTTCCGGAACCAGCGGAACATGTTCCGGAACCACCGGAACATGTTCCGCAAGCACCGGAACATGTTCCAGAACCACCGGAACACCTTCCGGAACCACCGGAACATGTTCCGGGACCACCGGAACATGTTCCGGAACCACCGGAACATGTTCCGGAACCAGCGGAACATGTTCCGCAAGCACCGGAACATGTTCCGGAACCACCGGAACATGTTCCGGAACCACCGGAACATGTTCTGGGACAACCGTAACATGTTCCGGAAGCACCGGAACATGTTCCGCAAGCACCGGAACATGTTCCGGCACCACCGGAACATGTTCCGGGAGCACCGGAACATGTTCCGGGAGCACGAGAACATGTTCCGGGAGCACCGGAACATGTTCGGGGACCACCGGAACATCTTCTGGAACCACCGGAACATGTTCCGGAACCACCGGAACATGCAGAACACCATGGGGGCGTGCCGATGTCGTGGGCGCGCGCTTGTTATGTGTTAAAAAGGCGCCTGCAGTTTATGAATCATATGAATTTGTTCGCTATCCTCAAACCACTTAAAAACCTGAAGGCTTTGTTCCGCAAGAGCGCGCGCACCACTCTTCAAGGGTCGCGAGATCATGCTTAAGGAATGAGGAGTAGGGAATGTGAATTTGTGAAATTTGTTATATGATTTGTAGAATCGTTGCTCATTCGAGTGAATGGATGGTTGTGAATAAATTTGGACACATTCTGTGCATATTCATTGTTTGACAGCTGATGAGGCTGTAATTTACAGCGAAACGCGTCCGGATTTGGGATTCACTCAAGGTTATTGTGCCCGAGTACAGCTGCCGTGTTACATTGAGGACTGCCAATTGGGAAGTGTCTTTTGAAAACGTGGCAAGGATTGATTTTACTTGGTTTAGCTATTGTCAAAACACATCGGGAACCACCGGAACATGTTCCGGAACCACCGGCACATGTTCCGGAACCACCGGAACATGTTCCGGAACCACCGGAAGATGTTCCGGGAGCACCGGAACATGTTCCGGCAGCACCGGAACATGTTCCGGAACCACCGGAAGATGTTCCGGGAGCACCGGAACATGTTCCGGAACCACCGGAAGATGTTCCGGGAGCACCGGAACATGCTACGGAACCACCGGAACATGTTCCGGGACCACCGGAACATGTTCCGGCAGCACCGGAACATGTTCCGGAACCACCGGAAGATGTTCCGGGAGCACCGGAACATGTTCCGGAACCACCGGAAGATGTTCCGGGAGCACCGGAACATGCTACGGAACCACCGGAACATGTTCCGGAACCACCGGAACATGTTGCGGGACCACGAGAACATGTTCCGGAAACACCGGAACATGTTCCGGGACCACCGGAACATGTTATGGAACCACCGGAACATGTTCCAGAACCGCCGGAACATGTTCCGGAACCAGCGGAACATCTTCCGGAACCACCGGAACATGTTCCGCAAGCACCGGTACATGTTCCGGAACCACCGGAACATGTTCCGAAACCACCGGAATATGTTCCGGGACCACCGGAACATGTTCCGGGAGCACCGGAACATGTTCCGGAAGCACCGGAACATGTTCCGCAAGCACCGGAACATGTTCCGGAAGCACCGGAACATGTTCCGGAACCACCGGAACATGTTCCGGAACCACCGGAACATGTTCCGGGGCCACCGGAACATGTTCCGGAACCACCGGAACATGTTCCGGAACCACCGGAACATGTTCCGGGGCCACCGGAACATGTTCCGGGACCACCGGAACATGTTCCGGGACTAGCGGAACATGTTCCGGAACTGCCGGAACATGTTCCGGTACCAACGGAACATGATCCGGCACCACCGGAACATGTTCCGGAACCACCGGAACATGTTCCGGAAGCACCGGAACATGTTCCGGCACCACCGGAACATGTTCTGGAACCACCGGAACATGTTCCGCAAGCACAGGAACATGTTCCACAAGCACCGGAACATGTTCCGGAACCACCAGCACATGTTCCGGGAGCACCGGAACATGTTCCGGAACCACCGGAACATGTTCTGGGACCACCGGAACATGTTTCGGAAGCACCGGAACATGTTCCGGAACCACCGGAACATGTTCCGGAACCACGGGAACATGTTCTGGCAGCACCGGAACATGTTCCGGAACCACCGGAACATGTTCCGGAAGCACCGGAACATGTTTCGGCACCACCGGAACATGTTCCGGAACCACCGGAACATGTTCCGCAAGCACCGGAACATGTTCCGCAAGCACCGGAACATGTTCCGGAACCACCAGCACATGTTCCGGGAGCACCGGAACATGTTCCAGAACCACCGGAACATGTTCGGCGACCACCGGAACATGTTTCGGAAGCACCGGAACATGTTCCGGAACCACCGGAACATTTTCCGGAACCACGGGAACATGTTCTGGCAGCACCGGAACATGTTCCGGAACCACCGGAACATGTTCCGGAACCAGCGGAACATGTTCCGGAACCACCGGAACATGTTCCGCAAGCACCGGAACATGTTCCAGAACCACCGGAACACCTTCCGGAACCACCGGAACATGTTCCGGGACCACCGGAACATGTTCCGGAACCACCGGAACATGTTCCGGAACCAGCGGAACATGTTCCGCAAGCACCGGAACATGTTCCGGAACCACCGGAACATGTTCCGGAACCACCGGAACATGTTCTGGGACAACCGTAACATGTTCCGGAAGCACCGGAACATGTTCCGCAAGCACCGGAACATGTTCCGGCACCACCGGAACATGTTCCGGGAGCACCGGAACATGTTCCGGGAGCACGAGAACATGTTCCGGGAGCACCGGAACATGTTCGGGGACCACCGGAACATCTTCTGGAACCACCGGAACATGTTCCGGAACCACCGGAACATGCAGAACACCATGGGGGCGTGCCGATGTCGTGGGCGCGCGCTTGTTATGTGTTAAAAAGGCGCCTGCAGTTTATGAATCATATGAATTTGTTCGCTATCCTCAAACCACTTAAAAACCTGAAGGCTTTGTTCCGCAAGAGCGCGCGCACCACTCTTCAAGGGTCGCGAGATCATGCTTAAGGAATGAGGAGTAGGGAATGTGAATTTGTGAAATTTGTTATATGATTTGTAGAATCGTTGCTCATTCGAGTGAATGGATGGTTGTGAATAAATTTGGACACATTCTGTGCATATTCATTGTTTGACAGCTGATGAGGCTGTAATTTACAGCGAAACGCGTCCGGATTTGGGATTCACTCAAGGTTATTGTGCCCGAGTACAGCTGCCGTGTTACATTGAGGACTGCCAATTGGGAAGTGTCTTTTGAAAACGTGGCAAGGATTGATTTTACTTGGTTTAGCTATTGTCAAAACACATCGGGAACCACCGGAACATGTTCCGGAACCACCGGCACATGTTCCGGAACCACCGGAACATGTTCCGGAACCACCGGAAGATGTTCCGGAACCAGCGGAACATGTTCCGGAACCACCGGAACATTTTCCGCAAGCACCGGAACATGTTCCGGGACCACCGGAACATGTTCCGGAACAACCGGAACATGTTCCCCAAGCGCCGGAACATGTTCCGGGACCACCGGAACATGTTCCGGGAGCACCGGAACATGTTCCGGAACCACCGGAACATGTTCCGGAACCACTGGAACATGTTCCGGAAGCACCGGAACATGTTCCGGTAGCACCGGAACATGTTCCGGAACCACCGGAACATGTTCCGGCAGCACCAGAACATGTTCCGCAAGCTCCGGAACATGTTCCGGAACCACCGGAACATGTTCTGGGACCACCGGAACATGTTCTGAGAGCACCGGAACATGTTCCGCAAGCACCGGAACATGTTCCGGAACCACCGGAACATGTTCGGGGAGCACCGGAACATGTTCCGGGAGCACCGGAACATGTTCCGGAACCACCGGAACATGTTCCCGAACCACCGGAACATGTTCCGCAAGCACCGGAACATGTTCCGCAAGCACCGGAACATGTTCCGGAACCACCGGAACATGTTCGGGGAGCACCGGAACATGTTCCGGGAGCACCGGAACATGTTCCGGAACCACCGGAACATGTTCCGGAACCACCGGAAGATGTTCCGGGAGCACCGGAACATGTTCCGGCAGCACCGGAACATGTTCCGGAACCACCGGAAGATGTTCCGGGAGCACCGGAACATGTTCCGGAACCACCGGAACATGTTCCGGGACCACCGGAACATGTTTCGGAAGCACCGCAACATGTTCCGGAACCACCGGATCATGTTCTCGGAGAACCGGAACATGTTCCGGAACCACCGGAACATGTTCCGGCAGCACCGGAACATGTTCCGGAACCACCGGAACATGTTCCGGGACCACCGGAACATGTTCCGGAACCAGCGGAACATGTTCCGGCAGCACCGGAACATGTTCCGGAACCACCGGAAGATGTTCCGGGAACACAGGAACATGTTCCGGAACCACCGGAACATGTTCCGGAACCACCGGAACATGTTCCGGGACCACCGGAACATGTTCCGGCAGCACCGGAACATGTTCCGGAACCACCGGAAGATGTTCCGGGAGAACCGGAAGATGTTCCGGAACCACCGGAACATGATCCAGAACCACCGGAACATGTTCTGGAACCAGCGGAACATGTTCCGGAACCACCGGAACATGTTCCGCAAGCACCGGAACATGTTCCGGGACCACCGGAACATGTTCCGGAACAACCGGAACATGTTCCCCAAGCACCGGAACATGTTCCGGGAGCACCGGAACATGTTCTGGGAGCACCGGAACATGTTCCGGAACCACTGGAACATTTTCTGGAACCACCGGAACATGTTCCGGAACCACCGGAACATGTTCCGGCAGCACCAGAACATGTTCCGCAAGCTCCGGAACATGTTCCGGAACCACCGGAACATGTTCCGGGACCACCGGAACATGTTCCGAGAGCCCCGGAACATGTTCCGGAAGCACCGGAACATGTTCCGGGACCACCGGAACATGTTCCGGAAGCACCGGAACATGTTCCCGAACCACCGGAACATGTTCCGCAAGCACCGGAACATGTTCCGCAAGCACCGGAACATGTCCCGGGACCACCGGAACATGTTCCGGGACCACCGGAACATGTTCCGGAAGCACCGGAACATGTTCCGCAAGCACCGGAACATGTTCCGGGACCACCGGAACATGTTCCGGCAGCACCCGAACATGTTCCGGGAGCACCGGAACATGTTCCGGGAGCACCAGAACATGTTCCGGAACCACCGGAACATGTTCCGGGAGCACCGGAACATGTTCCGGAACCACCGGAACATGTTCCGGGAACACAGGAACATGTTCCGGAACCCCCGGAACATGTTCCGGGACCACCGGAACATTTTCCGGAACCACCATAAGATGTTCCAGGAGCACCGGAACATGTTCCGGAACCACCGGAACATGTTCCGGAACCACCGGAACATGTTCCGGGAGCACCGGAACATGTTCCGGAACCACCGGAAGATGTTCCGGGAGCACCGGAACATGTTCCGGAACCACCGGAACATGTTCCGGCAGCACCGGAACATGTTCCGAAACCACCGGAACATGTTCCGGAACCACCGGAACATGTTCCGGAACCACCGGAACATGTTCTGGCAGCACCGGAACATGTTCCGGAACCACCGGAAGATGTTCCGGGAGAACCGGAACATGTTCCGGAACCACCGGAACATGTTCCGGAACCACCGGAACATGTTCCGGGACCACCGTAACATGTTCTGGAAGCACCGGAACATGTTCCGGGAGCACCAGAACATGTTCCGGAAGCACCGGAACATGTTCCGGTAGCACCGGAACATGTTCCGGGACCACCGGAACATGTTCCGGAAGCACCGGAACATGTTCCGCAAGCACCGGAACATGTTCGGGCACCACCGGAACATGTTCCGGGAGCACCGGAACATGTTCCGGAACCACCGGAATATGTTCCGGGAGCACCGGAACATGTTCCGGAACCACCGGAAGATGTTCCGGAACCACCGGAAGATGTTCTGGGAGCACCGGAACATGTTCCGGAACCACCGGAACATGTTCCGGAACCACCGGAACATGTTCCGGCAGCACCGGAACATGTTCCGGAACGCCCGGAAGATGTTCCAGGAGCACCAGAACATGTTCCGGAACCACCGGAACATGTTCCGGCACCACCGGAACATGTTCCGGGAGCACCGGAACATGTTCCGGAACCACCGGAATATGTTCCGGGAGCACCGGAACATGTTCCGGAACCACCGGAAGATGTTCCGGAACCACCGGAAGATGTTCTGGGAGCACCGGAACATGTTCCGGAACCACCGGAACATGTTCCGGAACCACCGGAACATTTTCCGGCAGCACCGGAACATGTTCCGGCAGCACCGGAACATGTTCCCGAACCACCGGAGCATGTTCCGGAACCACCGGAACATGTTCCCGAACCACCGGAAATAATGTTCCGCAAGCACCGAAACATGTTCCGCAAGCACCGGAACATGTTCCGGGAGCACCCGAACATGTTCCGGGAGCACCGGAACATGTTCCGGGAGCACCAGAACGTGTTCCGGAACCACCGGAACATGTTCCGGGAGCACCGGAACATGTTCCGGGACCACCGGAACATGTTCCGGTGGTTCCGGAACATGTTCCGGGACCACCGGAACATGTTCCGGAACCACCGGAAGATGTTCCGGGAGCACCGGAACATGTTCCGGAACCACCGGAACATGTTCCGGAACCACCGGAACATGTTCCGGGACCACCGGAACATGTTCCGAAACCACCGAAACATGTTCCGGGACCACCAGAACATGTTTCAGAAGCACCGGAACATGTTCCGGAACCACCGGAAGATGTTCCGGGAGAACCGGAACATGTTCCACAACCACCGGAACATGTTCCGGAACCACCGGAACATGTTCCGGCAGCACCGGAACATGTTCCGGAACCAGCGGAACATGTTCCGGAACCACCGGAACATGTTCCGCAAGCACCGGAACACGTTCCGGAACCGCCGGAACGTGTTCCGGAACCACCGGAACATGTTCCGGGAGCACCGGAACATGTTCTGGAAGCACGCGAACATGTTCCGGGAGCACCGGAACATGTTCCGCAAGCACCGGAACATGTTCCGGGAGAACCGGAACATGTTCCGCAAGCACCGGAAGATGTTCCGGGAGCACCGGAACATGTTCCGGGAGCACCGGAAGATGTTCCGGGAGCACCGGAACATGTTCCGGAACCACCGGAAGATGTTCTGGGAGCACCGGAACATGTTCCGGAACGCCCGGAACATGTTCCGGAACCACCGGAACATGTTCTGGAACCACCGAAACATGTTCTGGCAGCACCGGAATATGTTCCGGGAGCACCGGAACATGTTCCGGAACCACCGGAACATGTTCCGGAACCACCGGAAGATGTTCCAGGAGCACCGGAACATGTTCCGGAACCACCGGAACATGTTCCGGAACCACCGGAACATGTTCCGGCAGCACCGGAACATGTTCCGGAACCACCGGAAGATGTTCCGGGAGCACCGGAACATGTTCCGGAACCACCGGAAGATGTTCCGGGAGCACCGGAACATGTTCCGGAACCACCGGAACATGTTCCGGCAGCACCGGAACATGTTCCGGAACCACCGGAAGATGTTCCGGGAGCACCGGAACATGTTCCGGAACGCCCGGAACATGTTCCGGAACCACCGGAACATGTTCCGGAACCACCGAAACATGTTCTGGCAGCACCGGAACATGTTCCGGAACCACCGGAAGATGTTCCGGGAGAACCGGAACATGTTCCGGAACCACCGGAACATGTTCCGGAACCACCGGAACATGTTCCGGGACCACCGTAACATGTTCCGGGAGCACCCGAACATGTTCCGGAAGCACCGGAACATGTTCCGGTAGCACCGGAACATGTTCCGGAACCACCGGAACATGTTCCGGAACCACCGGAACATGTTCCGGGACCACCGGAACATGTTCCGAAACCACCGAAACATGTTCCGGGACCACCAGAACATGTTTCAGAAGCACCGGAACATGTTCCGGAACCACCGGAAGATGTTCCGGGAGAACCGGAACATGTTCCACAACCACCGGAACATGTTCCGGAACCACCGGAACATGTTCCGCAAGCACCGGAACACGTTCCGGAACCGCCGGAACGTGTTCCGGAACCACCGGAACATGTTCCGGGAGCACCGGAACATGTTCTGGAAGCACGCGAACATGTTCCGGGTGCACCGGAACATGTTCCGCAAGCACCGGAACATGTTCCGGGAGCACCGGAACATGTTCCGCAAGCACCGGAAGATGTTCCGGGAGCACCGGAACATGTTCCGGGAGCACCGGAAGATGTTCCGGGAGCACCGGAACATGTTCCGGAACCACCGGAAGATGTTCCGGGAGCACCGGAACATGTTCCGGAACGCCCGGAACATGTTCCCGAACCACCGGAACATGTTCTGGAACCACCGAAACATGTTCTGGCAGCACCGGAATATGTTCCGGGAGCACCGGAACATGTTCCGGAACCACCATAACATGTTCCGGAACCACCGGAAGATGTTCCAGGAGCACCGGAACATGTTCCGGAACCACCGGAACATGTTCCGGAACCACCGGAACATGTTCCGGCAGCACCGGAACATGTTCCGGAACCACCGGAAGATGTTCCGGGAGCACCGGAACATGTTCCGGAACCACCGGAAGATGTTCCGGGAGCACCGGAACATGTTCCGGAACCACCGGAACATGTTCCGGCAGCACCGGAACATGTTCCGGAACCACCGGAAGATGTTCCGGGAGCACCGGAACATGTTCCGGAACGCCCGGAACATGTTCCGGAACCACCGGAACATGTTCTGGAACCACCGAAACATGTTCTGGCAGCACCGGAACATGTTCCGGAACCACCGGAAGAGGTTCGGGGAGAACCGGAACATGTTCCGGAACCACCGGAACATGTTCCGGAACCACCGGAACATGTTCCGGGACCACCGTAACATGTTCCGGGAGCACCGGAACATGTTCCGGAAGCACCGGAACATGTTCCGGTAGCACCGGAACATGTTCCGGGACCACCGGAACATGTTCCGGAACCACCGGAACATGTTCCGCAAGCACCGGAACACGTTCCGGCACCACCGGAAAATGTTCCGGGACCACCGGAACATGTTCCGGAACCACTGCAAGATGTTCCGGGAGCACCGGAACATG
Source organism: Eutreptiella sp. 'Long Island Sound 2002' (assembly GCA_964036045.1). NCBI lineage: Eukaryota > Euglenozoa > Euglenophyceae > Eutreptiales > Eutreptiaceae > Eutreptiella > Eutreptiella sp. 'Long Island Sound 2002'. The sequence continues at coordinate 38,122,904 of OZ038385.1, forward strand.
TTCCGGAACCACCGGAACATGTTCCGGAACCACCGGAACATGTTCCGGGACCACCGGAACATGTTCCGAAACCACCGAAACATGTTCCGGGACCACCGGAATATGTTCCGGCAGCACCGGAACATGTTCCGGAACCACCGGAAGATGTTCCGGGAGAACCGGAACATGTTCCACAACCACCGGAACATGTTCCGGCAGCACCGGAACATGTTCCGGAACCACCGGACCATGTTCCCGATCCACCGGAACATGTTCCGGAACCACCGGAACATGTTCCGGCAGCACCGGAACATGTTCTGGAACCACCGGAAGATGTTCCGGGAGCACCGGAACATGTTCCGGGAGCACCGGAACATGTTCCGGAAGCACCGGAACATGTTCCGGGAGCACCGGAACATGTTCCGCAAGCACCGGAACATGTTCCGGGAGCACCGGAACATGTTCCGCAAGCACCGGAACATGTTCAGGGAGCACCGGAACATGTTCCGGGAGCACCGGAACATGTTCCGGAACCACCGGAAGATGTTCCGGGAGCACCGGAACATGTTCCGGAACCACCGGAACATGTTCCGGGAGCACCGGAACATGTTCCGGAACCACCGGAACATGTTCCGGGAGCACCGGAACATGTTCCGGAACCACCGGAAGATGTTCCGGGAGCACCGGAACATGTTCCGGAACCACCGGAACATGTTCCGGCAGCACCGGAACATGTTCCGGAACCACCGGAACATGTTCCGGAACCACCGGAACATGTTCCCCAAGCACCGGAACACGTTCCGGAACCGCCGGAACGTGTTCCGGAACCACCGGAACATGTTCCGGGGGCACCGGAACATGTTCCGGAAGCACCGGAACATGTTCCGGGAGCACCGGAACATGTTCCGCAAGCACCGGAACATGTTCAGGGAGCACCGGAACATGTTCCGGGAGCACCGGAACATGTTCCGGAACCACCGGAAGATGTTCCGGGAGCACCGGAACATGTTCCGCAAGCACCGGAACATGTTCCGGGAGCACCGGAACATGTTCCGGGAGCACCGGAACATGTTCCGGGAGCACCGGAACATGTTCCGGAACCACCGGAAGATGTTCCGGGAGCACCGGAACATGTTCCGGAACCACCGGAACATGTTCCGGCAGCACCGGAACATGTTCCGGAACCACCGGAACATGTTCCGGAACCACCGGAACATGTTCCCCAAGCACCGGAACACGTTCCGGAACCGCCGGAACGTGTTCCGGAACCACCGGAACATGTTCCGGGAGCACCGGAACATGTTCCGGAAGAACCGGAACATGTTCCGGGAGCACCGGAACATGTTCCGCAAGCACCGGAACATGTTCCGGGAGCACCGGAACATGTTCCGGGAGCACCGGAACATGTTCCGGAACCACCGGAAGATGTTCCGGGAGCACCGGAACATGTTCCGAAACCACCGGAACATGTTCCGGAACCACCGGAACATGTTCTGGCAGCACCGGAACATGTTCCGGAACCACCGGAAGATGTTCCGGGAGAACCGGAACATGTTCTGGAACCACCGGAACATGTTCCGGAACCACCGGAAGATGTTCCGGGAGCACCGGAACATGTTCCGGAACCACCGGAACATGTTCCGGCAGCACCGGAACATGTTCCGGAACCACCGGACCATGTTCCCGAACCACCGTAACATTGTCCGGAAGCACCGGAACATGTTCCGGGAGCACCGGAACGTGTTCCGGGAGCACCGGAACGTGTTCCGGGAGCACCGGAACATGTTCCGGAACCACCGCAAGATGTTCCGGGAGCACCGGAACATGTTCCGGAACCACCGGAACAAGTTCCGGAACCACCGGAACATGTTCTGGAAGCACCGGAACATGTTCCGGAACCACCGGAAGATGTTCCGGGAGAACCGGAACATGTTCCGGAACCACCGGAACATGTTCCGGAACCGCCGGAACATGTTCCGGAACCACCGGAACATGTTCCGGGACCACCGTAACATTGTCCGGAAGCACCGGAACATGTTCCGGGAGCACCAGAACATGTTCCGGAAGCACCGGAACATGTTCCGGTAGCACCGGAACATGTTCCGGGACCACCGGAACATGTTCCGGAACCACCGGAACATGTTCCGGAACCACCGGAGGATGTTCCAGGAGCACCGGAACATGTTCCGGAACCACCGGAACATGTTCCGGCAGCACCGGAACATGTTCTGGAACCACCGGAAGATGTTCCGGGAGCACCGGAACATGTTCCGGAACCACCGGAATCTTAGCTCAGCCGTGCCTGAGCTTTGGTTTTGCTCGTCGGGTGGTGTGTGTGTGCGCATGCGTGTGTGCAGTGAGCCTCTGTACTTGTAGAGCATTTTTGCTTGTTGCCAGCAGACCATAGGTGGTCACACGTAGAGCCTGCTCCGTGACACTTTGGAACGACCCGGTCTGTGAATATGTCAGTTGACGATTTTGCCGTCTTCGCGAAGGGAACAATTTGTTCCCAGTTCATTGATAGCGTTCCCATGCTGGAGATAGCCAGGGCTGCCTCGCAGGTGGAGATGAAGCTGTCGGTGCTGCTGGAACGCAGGTCAGAGTGGGAGGCTAGTTTCGTCGCCAAGTACGGAATCGAGTTGGGGGAGGTGGGGCTGGTGAAGATGATCGCCTCGTATTGCGTCATGGCCCAGTGCGACCTGGATGTGGCGTCGCTGGGCTTTGTCAAGGTGGAGGTACCACCCCAACAGCCGCAGACGGTGTCGCCAGAGCTTCTGGAGCTCAAGCAGTTGGTTCAGGGACAGGCCCTTGTGATGGAGGGCCTGCGCAAGCAGTTGGAGGCGGTCAGTGCCAAGGCCGAGGCGGAGTCCAAGAGGAAAATGGCGAAGGTCCCGCCGCTGTGTAAAGCGGAAATCGTGAAGGTGAGGGAGTTGGATTCTAAGCCCCAGTGGGTCTTCGCCAGCCTTCTCGCGCTGTCCACCTTGTTGTGGCGCAGGGAGGTGCCCCAACACGAATACGTCTCCAAGTACAAGGACAAGGAAAAGTTCACGGACGCCATCCTGGACGAGCTGGCGCCGGTGGCGGACGCGGACTCCGCGGACACGGAAGTGTGGCAGCTGGAGTCCATGGATGATGACGAACTTACGCGCCTTCGGAGTTTTGTCCAGGCGGTCTGGACGTTCACGGTGACTAGCCTGTCGGCATACAGGGGCAAGAAGGGCTTGGACCCCGGACCGGTCGGTGAGGGGTCGGACGCGGCCGAGGATGCGTCCGATGTGCCTGTGCTGTCCGCTGGTTGTACGGGAGCGGCGGAGGAGGAGGTGGTGGGGCGGCGGCTGCAAGCCATGAAGGGTAAGTTCCGCGTTGAGGGGGGCCGCCGCCTGTACACCGCCAAGCCGGGTGCCGAGCCGATGGACGTCACCAATGCCCCGGTGACAGCGTGTCGGGCATGCAAGAACGCTGGGAGGGGAGTGAAACGGCATTGGTTTCACGAGTGCCCCGGCTTTGACTGATGGGGAAGCTGCCCCATCCGGCCCATCCCTCCCGAGCCCCGGGGGGCCTTGGTGGTTCTCGGGCCGTCGGACTTCCGGGATGGCGAGGACGTGGTCTGGCGCCTGGTGTGGGCAGCGTGGAGACGGATATGGAAGGAGGATGAGATCACCTCCGTGGACGCCCTGCAGGCATCCTCCTGGGCAAAAAGCACCATGGGTACGTATTGTACCCACTTCCGCAAGATGGCCCTCTGGGTGGGCTACACGCCCACATCCGAGCTTGAACAAGCGGCGTGCCGCTACATTTTCCAGTTATGGGGACTGGGGTACTCGGGAAGCTCCCTCAAGGTCGCAGTGTCGGCGTTCCGGGCGCTGGAGGACATGGGATGGCTGCCCGCGTTCGTCAGTCGCCGGGTCTGGCGCTGTGCCATGTGGGCGCCCACGGAGCCGGCCCTACGGCCCTACGCAGGTTTGGACGACCTCCGCAACTTCGCGCTGGCTTGCACGGAGCGACCGCAGTGGACCGTCTATGGGATGGCAGTCCTGGCATTCACCTGCCTTCTGCGGGTGGGTGAGGCCGCGCCCCTCCGTCGGGGGGGATCCCGGTGTCGGGGATTGGCGTTCCGCACGGTCAAGGTGGCGCCGCGCATCGTGCGCAGGCGACTCGGGAAGTATGCCCAAGAGTGGCTGGGCTGGCTCGATGCCACGGGGGCCACGTCTGCTGTCGTCGGAGCGCAATTCTGTCCGCAGGGACCAGCTTTCATGCAGTCGGTCATGGCTGCCGCGTTGGGGGGCAGCGACAACCCCCACGCCAGGTGGCACGCATGGAGGCGAGGGGGCTCCGCGGCCCTGCGATGGTTGGGGCTGCCCATCAAGTGGCTGGCTTGGTGGGGGCGGTGGCTTTCGGAGACGGTGGCAGTCCACTACGCCGACGCGCCCGACGACTTCGTCGTCACGACCGAGGCTGTCCTCCCCTGGCCCCCTGACAACCATGCAGGAGAGTTCGTTTGGCGCGCCGTGTCCCTCCGGGACGTTTTCCCGAAGGAGCTCCTGGAGCTCTGTGCCCCTGATGCCGATGAGCCCCCACAATGGGGAGGTGACGGGGATGGGTCGGCAGGAGGTCGGGGTGGACCGTGCCCTGGGGAGTCCGCGAGTCCTGCCGCTGCGGGAGCTGCTGGGAGGGAGGACCGGGCTGGCGCACGTGACCCGGGGGCCCCTCCGGCCCTTACGGCTGTTGAGGGGTCCTCAGGACGCGGGCGCCGGCCGCGGGGAGACGGGGGGGGGGAAGTCATTGATGTGGATGCAGACCCCCCACCTGCCTCCGCAGCAGGCTCCTCCATCAGGCGGCTGCGCATCGCGGCCCGCAGGACGGGTGAGGTCGCGTCCGTCTTGGGCAAGCGGAAGGCCGCGGGCCCGGCCAGGATTGTGGTTGCGGCTGCCCGAACGGCAATTTCCCGTCGCGTCGGAGCTGGGTCAGTGGGTGCGGGAGCGCCTTCGGACCGGTGAGTGGGACGCCTGGTTGTGCTCCCTGCAGGCTTGTCTGCCCCGCGCACCGCCTGGTTTACTGGAGCGTCGCCTGTTGCAGTTTCTGGAGTGGGGCAGTGAAGCTGCCCGTGATCTCAGACAGCCGGAGTTTCTGCGAGTCTTGGCTGTGGCTTTGTCCTCATTTAGCCCTGAGGTTTGGGAGTCGCTCTTGCATGATTCGACGTCGCCCAAATTGCTTATGCAGCGTATCAGGGAGGAGGTATTGGCGCGGGGTTTGGGGCCGGTGGGGCGTGTGGATATCCCCCGCGAGGTCTGGGATAGTTGTGTGCCGGACGGCTTCGCAGAATTGGTAGGCAGGCAGTTTTCTGGGATAATTCCCCCGTCGGATGAGGCGGTGGTCATGATGAGGGCATTGCGGGACCAGGGTTTGCTTTTCCCCCTGCCGCCGGGGTCACCTGGGCCCAATGGGGGTGTTTTTGCGATACCCAAGACGGAGGAGAAGTGCAGTTTGATTGTCAATCTGGTGCCCCTTAATGAGGAGATGCGGTCTCGGCCGGAGAAGTTCTCCCTCCCCTCTGTGGAGGTGTTGGCCCTTTTGGCGCAGGTGGCACAGCAAGGGTCCTCCTTTTTCCTCCCCTCTTTTTATGCCCGAGCGCGTTGCATGAGGCCGGTGTGGGATATTCTGTCCCTGCCGGGGGGGGGGGGGAAGAGCTGTGCATGTGCCACATCGACCTGAGTAATTGCTTTTGGTCACTTCAGCTGCCGCGCGAGTTCTGGGGGGCCTTTCGCGTCTCGGATGGAGAGGGGGGGGTGTTGGCTTTCCGGTGCTTGCCCTTTGGGTGGAAGTACAGCCCCCTCCTGTGCCAGCGAGTGTTAGAGGGTCTGGTGGCCGGCGCGGGGCTGTTGGGGGTGCTGGTTTTAATTTACTTGGATGATGTCCTGGTTGTGGGGCGCGGCCGCGCGCGTGTGCGAGAGCAGACGGCAAGGGCGGCGGAGGCGTTGCGCCGTGCAGGTGCTGTAGTCAGCCCAAAGAGTACGTTAGAGCCTGTGCAGCGGCTCGTGTGGCTGGGGAAGGATATTGATTTGCAGGGGGGGGAGGTGCGGACTGCTGGCAACGCGTGGGAAGCTCTGTTTGCGCATTGGTTGAGGTTGTCTGTGGGACCCTGTAGGGTAAAACGGCTGCAGCAGTTCTTGGGGCGGGCACAGTGGATATGTCGCCCGGGTTCTGGGCACAGTCCGCACCTGTCTGGTGTGTGGGCTCATGTGCTCTGGGCGCCCCCCCGGCTGCCGTTTACCCCAGTGCGTTTGCTTAAGTCTATGTGCGTGGCGTGCGTGCTTGCCAGGAGGCAATGGTCAGTGGTGTCCCTCCCCAGGGTGGTGAAGCGATCGCCGTTGGTTGTTTACGTCGACGCGGCGCTGGACGCGGGTGCATACCGGCTGGGCCTGTTTTCGATGGATGTGGGTTCTCGATCGGTTGTGCCCGCGGAGCAACCGCCCAACCAGCACTGTGCGGAGGCTGCCGCGCTGCTCTGGGGCTTGAAGCTCATCCTCAATGTAGGCGTTCGGGAAGCCCATTTGTTTGGGGATAATGCGGCGGCGCTAGTGCAGTTCCTTCGGTGTAAAGCCAAGGTGGGGCGTAAATTCCAGCAGTCCATTCTGAAGCGTTTCCGCTACCTGTGGGCGTCGTGCCCAGGCTTCACGGTATATATGCACTGGGTGCGTGGTTCACATAATCCCGCTGATCCTATCAGTAGGTTGAGTGACAACTTCAATGGAGATCTGGGTTTGGCGCGCGAGGTGGCGGCGCGCAGGGTTGGGGATCTCTGGGCCTTTCCCGATAGGCGCACGGTTTTTTTGTGGACCCTGGGGGTGCCTATGGGGCCCTTTGTTCTGCCGCATTCGTGGAGAGCGGGCCTGTGGTCCCCGGGGGGTGGTGAAGGGGGGGCGGAGTTCCACGAGGTTTTTTTGCAGTACCGCTTGGAGGAGTCGGTGGGTGCAATGACTTGATGTCGTGTAGTGCCGGCGCCTGCTTGTAGCACTCGTTTCTCTTGGTGCATGTGATCATGACCCGGCGCCGCCGTAACCGCCGTGCGCGTAGCGGCGGGCGGAGGCGGGGCAAGAGCCGCTCGCGCAAGCGTTCGGAGGAGGCCGTTCAGCGGCGCGCGGCGCGGCGCCGCGCCGCGCTGCGGGAGAAGTTGGGAGCCTTGGTGGGCCGCAGGGCCTGTCACCGGGTGCTCCTCCGGAATGGGGTGCGGCTGTACGTCGCGTATGGCGTGCCAGAAGATCCCGGGGAGAGGGACGACTTCCTGGGTGCCGCAGCCATGGACATCGCCAAGCGGGTTCGGGGGCAGGCGACGCGGCGCACCACCGCGGTTGGGGACCCCGGGGTGAAGCCGGGGGGCAGACACACTTGCGGGGGGATGTGGGATGTGGTGACGGGGTCGAGGGGAGGTCAGAGGGTGGTGGTGTCGCTGACGGACTGGAACGGGGGTCGTCGTACCCCCGTCCCGTATCTATGGGTGCAGGGGTCTTATCCCTTGGTGGTGAGAATAGCTGGCCACTTCAGGCCGTTGGTGTAGTCTGTTTTTTGGGTGGTCAGCCGGTCTCCGAGGGGCTGGGGTGGGAGTGTGCGCTCACCCTTTGCTTTGCGTTCTGTGTCAGGTCTCTGAGTGCCACCCTGGGATGGCCGGGCTGCTTTGCGCCCGGGCATTGCTCGCGCATTTGTGGGCGTTTTTTGGCTTCCATGGCTGCGCCAATGTTCTGGTTGTTGTGTGTGGCTCGTATTCTCTCTGCGTTTTGGCAGGTCCAGTGTGCGCAGGCGGGAGCCCTCCGGGCGATTGTCTGTAAAGGCGGCCCTGCCCTGCGTGGATGTCGCGGGCTGATTTTGTGGTTATATGCCGGGCGTTGGTCCTTTGGCCTGCACCGCTGCCACTTTGTTGTGGGTCCGGGGTACATGCTTTCTTAGGGTTGGAGCTGGGTTGGGCGCTGGCCCGCCATTTTGGGATCTGCTGCGGATCTCAGGGGTGCTGCCCTGGGCTGACCGGGCAGCTCTGCGACAGGGCGGCAGTGCCTGACGGTCGCTGTACATTTACCGCTTCCTCATTGGCGGCGGCAGGGGTCGTCCACGCTCTCTTGGGCTTGGTCTGCGGACGCCTGAAGCCTGGCGAGGAGGCGGCACACTGACGAGATGTGCCACAGGAGACGTGCGTGTTTTGCCTCGTGTTTGCGTGTTTGCTTGTGGTTTTAGCAAAACATGTTCCGCAAGCACCGGAACATGTTCCGGGAGCACCGGAACATGTTCCGGGAGCACCGGAACATGTTCCGGAAGCACCGGAACATGTTCCGCAAGCACCGGAACATGTTCCGGGACCACCGGAACATGTTCCGGGAGCACCCGAACATGTTCCGGGAGCACCAGAACATGTTCCGGAAGCACCAGAACATGTTCCGGAACCACCGGAACATGTTCCGGGAGCACCGGAACATGTTCCGCAAGCACCGGAACATGTTCCGGGAGCACCGGAACATGTTCCGCAAGCACCGGAACATGTTCCGGGAGCACCGGAACATGTTCCGGGAGCACCGGAACATGTTCCGGAACCACCGGAAGATGTTCCGGGAGCACCGGAACATGTTCCGGAACCACCGGAACATGTTCCGGCAGCACCGGAACATGTTCCGGAACCACCGGAACATGTTCCGGAACCACCATAACATGTTCCGCAAGCACCGGAACACGTTCCGGAACCGCCGGAACGTCTTCCGGAACCACCGGAACATGTTCCGGGAGCACCGGAACATGTTCCGGAAGCACCGGAACATGTTCCGGGAGCACCGGAACATGTTCCGCAAGCACCGGAACATGTTCCGGAACCACCGGAACATGTTCCGGAACCACCGGAACATGTTCTGGCAGCACCGGAACATGTTCCGGAACCACCGGAAGATGTTCCGGGAGAACCGGAACATGTTCTGGAACCACCGGAACATGTTCCGGAACCACCGGAACATGTTCCGGAACCACCGCAACATGTTCCGGCAGCACCGGAACATGTTCCGGAACCACCGGAAGATGTTCCGGGAGCACCGGAACATGTTCTGGAACCACCGGAACATGTTCCGGCAGCACCGGAACATGTTCCGGAACCACCGGACCATGTTCCCGAACCACCGTAACATTGTTCGGAAGCACCGGAACATGTTCCAGGAGCACCGGAACGTGTTCCGGGAGCACCGGAACGTGTTCCGGGAGCACCGGAACATGTTCCGGAACCACCGGAAGATGTTCCGGGAGCACCGGAACATGTTCCGGAACCACCGGAAGATGTTCCGGGAGCACCGGAACATGTTCCGGAACCACCGGAAGATGTTCCGGGAGCACCGGAACATGTTCTGGAACCACCGGAACATGTTCCGGCAGCACCGGAACATGTTCCGGAACCACCGGAAGATGTTCCGGGAGCACCGGAACATGTTCCGGAACCACCGGAACATGTTCCGGAACCACCGGAACAAGTTCCGGAACCACCGGAACATGTTCTGGCAGCACCGGAACATGTTCCGGAACCACCGGAAGATGTTCCGGGAGAACCGGAACATGTTCCGGAATAACCGGAAGATGTTCCGGAACCACCGGAACATGTTCCGGAACCACCGGAACATGTTCCGGGACCACCGTAACATTGTCCGGAAGCGCCGGAACATGTTCGGGGAGCACCAGAACATGTTCCGGAAGCACCGGAACATGTTCCGGGACCACCAGAACATGTTCCGGAAGCACCAGAACATGTTCCGGAACCACCGGAACATGTTCCGGGAGCACCGGAACATGTTCCGGAACCACCGGAACATGTTCCGGGAGCACCGGGACATGTTCCGCAAGCACCGGAACATGTTGCGGGAGCACCGGAACATGTTCCGCAAGCACCGGAACATGTTCCGGGAGCACCGGAACATGTTCCGGGAGCACCGGAACATGTTCCGGAACCACCGGAAGATGTTCTGGGAGCACCGGAACATGTTCCGGAACCACCGGAACATGTTCCGGGAGCACCGGAACATGTTCCGGAACCGCCGGAACGTGTTCCGGAACCACCGGAACATGTTGCGCAAGCACCGGAACACGTTCCGGAACCGCCGGAACGTGTTCCGGAACCACCGGAACATGTTCCGGGAGCACCGGAACATGTTCCGGAACCACCGGAACATGTTCCGGGAGCACCGGAACATGTTCTGCAAGCACCGGAACATGTTCCGGAACCACCGGAACATGTTCCGGAACCACCGGAACATGTTCTGGCAGCACCGGAACATGTTCCGGAACCACCGGAACATGTTCCGGGACCACCGGAACATGTTCTGGAACCACCGGAACATGTTCCGGAACCACCGGAACATGTTCCGGCAGCACCGGAACATGTTCCGGAACCACCGGAAGATGTTCCGGGAGCACCGGAACATGTTCCGGAACCACCGGAACATGTTCCGGAACCACCGGAACATGTTCTGGCAGCACCGGAACATGTTCCGGAACCACCGGAACATGTTCCGGCAGCACCGGAACATGTTCCGGAACCACCGGACCATGTTCCCGAACCACCGTAACATTGTCCGGAAGCACCGGAACATGTTCCGGGAGCACCGGAACGTGTTCCGGGAGCACCGGAACGTGTTCCGGGAGCACCGGAACATGTTCCGGAACCACCGGAAGATGTTCTGGGAGCACCGGAACATGTTCCGGAACCACCGGAACATGTTCCGGCAGCACCGGAACATGTTCCGGAACCACCGGAACATGTTCCGGTCTCACCGGAACATGTTCCAGGACCACCGGAACATGTTCCGGAACCACCGGAATATGTTCCGGGAGCACCGGAACATGTTCCGGAACCACCGGAACATGTTCCGGAACCACCGGAACATGTTCCAGGAGCACCGGAACATGTTCCGGAACCACCGGAACGTGTTCCGGAACCACCGGAACATGTTCCGGCAGCACCGGAACATGTTCCGGAACCACCGGAACATGTTCCGGTCTCACCGGAACATGTTCCGGGACCACCGGAACATGTTCCGGAACCACCGGAATATGTTCCGGGAGCACCGGAACATGTTCCGGAACCACCGGAACATGTTCCGGAACCACCGGAACATGTTCCAGGAGCACCGGAACATGTTCCGGAACCACCGGAACGTGTTCCGGAACCACCGGAACATGTTCCGGCAGCACCGGAACATGTTCTGGGACCACCGGAACATGTTCCGCAAGCACCGGAACATGTTCCGGGACCACCGGAACATGTTCCGGGAGCACCGAAACATGTTCCGGGAGCACCAGAACATGTTCCGGAAGCACCAGAACATGTTCCGGAACCACCGGAACATGTTCCGGGAGCACCGGAACATGTTCCGGGACCACCGGAACATGTTCCGGAACCACCGGAACATGTTCCGGGAACACAGGAACATGTTCCGGAACCACCGGAACATGTTCCGGGACCACCGGAACATGTTCCGGAACCACCGGAAGATGTTCCGGGAGCACCAGAACATGTTCCGGAACCACCGGAACATGTTCCGGAACCACCGGAACATGTTCCGGGACCACCGCAACAAGTTCCGAAACCACCGAAACATGTTCCGGGACCACCAGAACATGTTTCGGAAGCACCGGAACATGTTCCGGAACCACCGGAAGATGTTCCGGGAGAACCGGAACATGTTCCACAACCACCGGAACATGTTCCGGAACCACCGGAACATGTTCCGGCAGCACCGGAACATGTTCCGAAACCAGCGGAACATGTTCCGGAACCACCGGAACATGTTCCGCAAGCACCGGAACACGTTCCGGAGCCGCCGGAACGTGTTCCGTAACCACCGGAACATGTTCCGGGAGCACCGGAACATGTTCCGCAAGCACCGGAACATGTTCCGGAACCACCGGAACATGTTCCGGCAGCACCGGAACATGTTCCGGAACCACCGGAAGATGTTCCGGGAGCACCGGGACATGTTCCGGAACCACCGGACCATGTTCCGGAACCAGCGGAACATGTTCCGGAACCACCGGAACATGTTCCGGAACCACCGGAACATGTTCCGGCAGCACCGGAACATGTTCCGGAACCAGCGGAACATGTTCCGGAACCAGCGGAACATGTTCCGGAACCACCGGAACATGTTCCGGAACCACCGGAACATGTTCCGGCAGCACCGGAACATGTTCCTGAACCACCGGAAGATGTTCCGGGAGAACCGGAACATGTTCCGGAACCACTGGACCATGTTCCCGAACCACCGGAACATGTTCCGCAAGCACCGGAACATGTTCCGCAAGCACCGGAACACGTTCCGGAACCGCCGGAACGTGTTCCGGGAGCACCGGAACATGTTCCGGAACCACCGGAACATGTTCCGGGAGCACCGGAACATGTTCCGGGACCACCGGAACATGTTCCGGAACCACCGGAACATGTTCCGGGAACACAGAAACATGTTCTGGAACCACCGGAACATGTTCCGGGACCACCGGAACATGTTCCGGAACCACCGGAAGATGTTCCGGGAGCACCGGAACATGTTCCGGAACCACCGGAAGATGTTCCGGAACCACCGGAACATGTTCCGGGACCACCAGAACATGTTTCGGAAGCACCGGAACATGTTCCGGAACCACCGGATGATGTTCCGGGAGAACCGGAACATGTTCCACAACCACCAGAACATGTTCCGGAACCACCGGAACATGTTCCGGCAGCACCGGAACATGTTCCGGAACCAGCGGAACATGTTCCGGAACCACCGGAACATGTTGCGCAAGCACCGGAACACGTTCCGGAACCGCCGGAACGTGATCCGTAACCACCGGAACATGTTCCGGGAGCACCGGAACATGTTCTGGAAGCACCGGAACATGTTCCGGGAGCACCGGAACATGTTCTGCAAGCACCGGAACATATTCCGGGAGCACCGGAACATGTTCCGGGAGCACCAGAACATGTTCCGGAAGCACCGGAAGATGTTCCGGGAGCACCGGAGCATGATCCGGAACCACCGGAACATGTTCCGGAACCACCGGAACATGTTCCGGAACCACCGGAACATGTTTCGGCAGCACCGGAACATGTTCCGGAACCACCGGAAGATGTTCCGGGAGCACCGGAACATGTTCCGGAACCAGCGGAACATGTTCCGGAACCACCGGAACATGTTCCGGGACCACCGGAACATGATCCGGAACCACCAGAACATGTTCCGGAACCACCGGAACATGTTCCGGAACCACCGGAACATGTTCTGGCAGCACCGGAACATGTTCCGGAACCACCGGAAGATGTTCCGGGAGAACCGGAACATGTTCCGGAACCACCGGAACATGTTCCGGAACCACCGGAACCACCGGAACATGTTCTGCAAGCACCAGAACATGTTCCGGAACCACCGGAACATGTTCCGGAACCACCGGAACATGTTCCGGAACCACCGGAACATGTTCCGGAACCACCGGAACATGTTCCGGAACCACCGGAACATGTTCTGGCAGCACCGGAACATGTTCCGGAACCACCGGAAGATGTTTCGGGAGAACCGGAACATGTTCCGGAACCACCGGAACATGTTCCGGACCCACCGGAACATGTTCTGGAACCACCGGAACATGTTCCGGAACCACCGGAATATGTTCCGGAACCACCGGAACATGTTCCGGGACCACCGTAACATGTTCCGGAAGCACCGGAACATGTTCCGGGAGCACCGGAACATGTTCCGGAAGCACCGGAACATGTTCCGGTAGCAGCGGAACATGTTCCGGGACCACCGGAGCATGTTCCGGAACCACCGGACCATGTTCCGCAAGCACCGGAAGATGTTTCGGGAGAACCGGAACATGTTCCACAACCACCGGAACATGTTCCGGAACCACCGGAACATGTTCCGGCAGCACCGGAACATGTTCCGGAACCAGCGGAACATGTTCCGGAACCACCGGAACATGTTGCGCAAGCACCGGAACACGTTCTGGAACCGCCGGAACGTGATCCGTAACCACCGGAACATGTTCCGGGAGCACCGGAACATGTTCCGGAAGCACCGGAACATGTTCCGGGAGCACCGGAACATGTTCCGCAAGCACCGGAAGATGTTCCGGGAGCACCGGAACATGATCCGGAACCACCGGAACATGTTCCGGAACCACCGGAACATGTTCCGGAACCACCGGAACATGTTTCGGCAGCACCGGAACATGTTCCGGAACCACCGCAAGATGTTCCGGGAGCACCGGAACATGTTCTGGAACCACCGGAACATGTTCCGGGAGCACCGGAACATGTTCCGGAACCACCGAAACATGTTCCGGAACCACCGGAACATGTTCTGGCAGCACCGGAACGTGTTCCGGAACCACCGGAACATGTTCCGGGAGAACCGGAACATGTTCCGGAACCACCGGAACATGTTCCGGAACCACCGGAACATGTTCCGGGACCACCGTAACATTGTCCGGAAGCACCGGAACATGTTCCGGGAGCACCAGAACATGTTCCAGAAGCACCGGAACATGTTCCGGGAGCACCGGAACATGTTCCGGGACCACCGGAACATGTTCCGGAAGCACCGGAACATGTTCCGGGACCACCGGAACATGTTCCGGGAGCACCCGAACATGTTCTGGGAGCACCGGAACATGTTCCGGGAGCACCAGAACATGTTCCGGAACCACCGGAACATGTTCCGGGAGCACCGGAACATGTTCCGGGACCACCGGAACATGTTCCGGAACCACCGGAACATGTTCCGGGAACACAGAAACATGTTCTGGAACCACCGGAACATGTTCCGGGACCACCGGAACATGTTCCGGAACCACCGGAAGATGTTCCGGGAGCACCGGAACATGTTCCGGAACCACCGGAAGATGTTCCGGAACCACCGGAACATGTTCCGGGACCACCAGAACATGTTTCGGAAGCACCGGAACATGTTCCGGAACCACCGGATGATGTTCCGGGAGAACCGGAACATGTTCCACAACCACCAGAACATGTTCCGGAACCACCGGAACATGTTCCGGCAGCACCGGAACATGTTCCGGAACCAGCGGAACATGTTCCGGAACCACCGGAACATGTTGCGCAAGCACCGGAACACGTTCCGGAACCGCCGGAACGTGATCCGTAACCACCGGAACATGTTCCGGGAGCACCGGAACATGTTCTGGAAGCACCGGAACATGTTCCGGGAGCACCGGAACATGTTCTGCAAGCACCGGAACATATTCCGGGAGCACCGGAACATGTTCCGGGAGCACCAGAACATGTTCCGGAAGCACCGGAAGATGTTCCGGGAGCACCGGAGCATGATCCGGAACCACCGGAACATGTTCCGGAACCACCGGAACATGTTCCGGAACCACCGGAACATGTTTCGGCAGCACCGGAACATGTTCCGGAACCACCGGAAGATGTTCCGGGAGCACCGGAACATGTTCCGGAACCAGCGGAACATGTTCCGGAACCACCGGAACATGTTCCGGGACCACCGGAACATGATCCGGAACCACCAGAACATGTTCCGGAACCACCGGAACATGTTCCGGAACCACCGGAACATGTTCTGGCAGCACCGGAACATGTTCCGGAACCACCGGAAGATGTTCCGGGAGAACCGGAACATGTTCCGGAACCACCGGAACATGTTCCGGAACCACCGGAACCACCGGAACATGTTCTGCAAGCACCAGAACATGTTCCGGAACCACCGGAACATGTTCCGGAACCACCGGAACATGTTCCGGAACCACCGGAACATGTTCCGGAACCACCGGAACATGTTCCGGAACCACCGGAACATGTTCTGGCAGCACCGGAACATGTTCCGGAACCACCGGAAGATGTTTCGGGAGAACCGGAACATGTTCCGGAACCACCGGAACATGTTCCGGACCCACCGGAACATGTTCTGGAACCACCGGAACATGTTCCGGAACCACCGGAATATGTTCCGGAACCACCGGAACATGTTCCGGGACCACCGTAACATGTTCCGGAAGCACCGGAACATGTTCCGGGAGCACCGGAACATGTTCCGGAAGCACCGGAACATGTTCCGGTAGCAGCGGAACATGTTCCGGGACCACCGGAGCATGTTCCGGAACCACCGGACCATGTTCCGCAAGCACCGGAAGATGTTTCGGGAGAACCGGAACATGTTCCACAACCACCGGAACATGTTCCGGAACCACCGGAACATGTTCCGGCAGCACCGGAACATGTTCCGGAACCAGCGGAACATGTTCCGGAACCACCGGAACATGTTGCGCAAGCACCGGAACACGTTCTGGAACCGCCGGAACGTGATCCGTAACCACCGGAACATGTTCCGGGAGCACCGGAACATGTTCCGGAAGCACCGGAACATGTTCCGGGAGCACCGGAACATGTTCCGCAAGCACCGGAAGATGTTCCGGGAGCACCGGAACATGATCCGGAACCACCGGAACATGTTCCGGAACCACCGGAACATGTTCCGGAACCACCGGAACATGTTTCGGCAGCACCGGAACATGTTCCGGAACCACCGCAAGATGTTCCGGGAGCACCGGAACATGTTCCGGAACCACCGGAACATGTTCCGGAACCACCGGAACATGTTCCGGGACCACCGGAACATGTTCCGGAACCACCGGAACATGTTCCGGAACCACCGGAACATGTTCCGGAACCACCGGAACATGTTCTGGCAGCACCGGAACATGTTCCGGAACCACCGGAAGATGTTCCTGGAGAACCGGAACATGTTCCGGAACCACCGGAACATGTTCCGGAACCACCGGAACATGTTCTGGCAGCACCGGAACATGTTCCGGAACCACCGGAAGATGTTCCGGGAGAACCGGAACATGTTCCGGAACCACCGGAACATGTTCCGGAACCACCGGAACCACCGGAACATGTTCTGCAAGCACCAGAACATGTTCCGGAACCACCGGAACATGTTCCGGAACCACCGGAACATGTTCCAGGACCACCGTAACATGTTCCGGAAGCACCGGAACATGTTCCGGGAGCACAAGAACATGTTCGGGAAGCACCGGAACGTGTTCCGGTAGCACCGGAACTTGTTCCGGGACCACCGGAACATGTTCCGGAAGGACCGGAACTTGTTCCGCAAGCACCGGAACATGTTCTGGCAGCACCGGAACATGTTCCGGAACAACCGGAAGATGTTTCGGGAGAACCGGAACATGTTCCGGAACCACCGGAACATGTTCCGGAACCACCGGAACATGTTCTGGAACCACCGGGGCATGTTCCGCAAGCACCGGAACATGTTCCGGAACCACCGGAACATGTTCCGGAACCACCGGAACATGTTCCGGGACCACCGTAACATGTTCCGGAAGCACCGGAACATGTTCCGGGAGCACCGGAACATGTTCCGGAAGCACCGGAACATGTTCCGGTAGCACCCGAACATGTTCCGGGACCACCGGAGCATGTTCCGGAACCACCGGACCATGTTCCGCAAGCACCGGAACATGTTCCGGCACCACCGGAACATGTTCCGGGAGCACCGGAACATGTTCCGGAACCACCGGAACATGTTCCGGAACCACCGGAACATGTTCCGGAACCACCGGAACATGTTCTGGCAGCACCGGAACATGTTCTGGAACCACCGGAAGATGTTTCGGGAGAGCCGGAACATGTTCCGGAACCACCGGAACATGTTCCGGAACCACCGGAACATGTTCCGGAACCACCGGAACATGTTCTGGAACCACCGGGGCATGTTCCGCAAGCACCGGAACATGTTCCGGAACCACCGGAACATGTTCCGGAACCACCGGAACATGTTCCGGGACCACCGTAACATGTTCCGGAAGCACCGGAACATGTTCCGGGAGCACCGGAACATGTTCCGGAACCACCGGACCATGTTCCGCAAGCACCGGAACATGTTCCGGCACCACCGGAACATGTTCCGGGACTACCGGAACATGTTCCGGAACCAGCGGAACATGTTCCGGAACCACCGGAACATGTTCCGGAACCACCGGAACATGTTCCGGCAGCACCGGCACATGTTCCGGAACCACCGGAACATGTTCCGGCAGCACCGGAACATGTTCCGGAACCAGCGGAACATGTTCCGGAACCACCGGAACATGTTCTGCAAGCCCCGGAACATGTTCCGGAGCCACCGGAACATGTTCCGGAACCACCGGAACATGTTCCGGCAGCACCGGCACATGTTCCGGAACCACCGGAACATGTTCCGGCAGCACCGGAACATGTTCTGGAACCAGCGGAACATGTTCCGGAACCACCGGAACATGTTCCGCAAGCCCCGGAACATGTTCCGGAACCACCGGAACATGTTCCGGAAGCACCTGAACATGTTCCGGAAGCACCACAACATGTTCCGGGACCACCGGAACATGTTCCGGAAGCACCGGAACATGTTCCGGGAGCACCTGAACATGTTCCAGGACCACCGGAACATGTTCCGGAAGAACCGGAACATGTTCCGCAAGCACCGGAACATGTTCCAGGAGCACCGGAACATGTTCCGGGAGCACCGGAACATGTTCCGGGAGCACCGGAACATGTTCCGGGACCACCGGAACATGTTCCGGAACCACCGGAACATGTTCCGGAACCACCGGAACATGTTCCGGAACCACCGGAACATGTTCTGGCAGCACCGGAACATGTTCCGCAAGCACCGGAACATGTTCCGGGACCACCGGAACATGTTCCGGGAGCACCGGAACATGTTCCGGGACCACCGGAACATGTTCCGGAACCACCGGAACATGTTCCGGAACCACCGGAACATGTTCCGGCAGCACCGGAACATGTTCCGCAAGCACCGGAACATGTTCTGGGAGCACCGGAACATGTTCCGGAACCAGCGGAACATGTTCCGGAACCACCGGAACATGTTCCGCAAGCACCGGAACATGTTCCGGAACCACCGGAACATGTTCTGGCAGCACCGGAACATGTTCCGGAAGCACCGGAACATGTTCCGGGACCACCGGAACATGTTCCGGAAGCACCGGAGCATGTTCCTGAAGCACCAGAACATGTTTTGGCAGCACCGGAATATGTTCCGGGAGCACCGGAACATGTTCCGGGACCACCGGAACATGTTCCGGAACCACCGGAACATGTTCCGGAACCACCGGAACATGTTCCGCAAGCACCGGAACATGTCCCGGGAGCACCAGAGCATGTTCCTGAAGCACCAGAACATGTTCCGCAAGCACCGGAACATGTTCCGGGAGCACCGGAACATGTCCCGGGACCACCGGAACATGTTCCGGAACCACCGGAATATGTTCCGGGAGCACCGGAGCATGTTCCGGGAGCACCGGAGCATGTTCCTGAAGCACCGGAACATGTTCCGGAACCACCGAAACATGTCCCGGGAGCACCGGAACATGTCCCGGGACCACCGGAACATGTTCCGGAACCACCGGAATATGTTCCGGGAGCACCGGAGCATGTTCCGGAACCACCGGAACATGTTCCGGAACCACCGGAACATGTTCCGGGACCACCGGAACATGTTCCGGAACCACCGGAACATGTTCCGGGGCCACCAGAACATGTTTCGGAAGCACCGGAACATGTTCCGGAACCACCGGAAGATGTTCCGGGAGAACCGGAACATGTTCCGGAACTACCGGGACATGTTCCGGAACCAGCGGAACATGTTCCGGAACCACCGGAACATGTTCCGCAAGCACCGGAACATGTTCCGGAACCACCAGAACATGTTCTGGAACCACCGGAACATGTTCCGGAAGCACCGGAACATGTTCCGGGACCACCGGAACATGTTCCGCACGCACCGGAACATGTTCCGGGAGCATCGGAACATGTTCCAGGACCACCGGAACATGTTCCGGAAGCACCGGAACATGTTCCGGGACCACCGGAACATGTTCCGGAACCACCGGAACATGTTCCGGAACCACCGGAACATGTTCCGCAAGCACCGGAACATGTTCCAGGAGCACCGGAACATGTTCCGGAACCACCGAAACATGTCCCGGGAGCACCGGAATTATGTTCCGGGACCACCGGAACATGTTCCGGAACCACCGGAATATGTTTCGGGAGCACCGGAGCATGTTCCGGAACCACCGGAACATGTCCCGGAACCACCGGAACATGTTCCGGGACCACCGGAACATGTTCCGGGACCACCGGAACATGTTCCGGGACCACCAGAACATGTTTCGGAAGCACCGGAACATGTTCCGGAACCACCGGAACATGTTCCGGGACCACCGGAACATGTTCCGGAACCAGCGGAACATGTTCCGGAACCACCGGTACATGTTCCGCAAGCACCGGAACATGTTCTGGACCCACCGGAACATGTTCCAGAACCACCGGAACATGTTCCGGGAGCACCAGAACATGTTCCGGAACCACCGGAACATGTTCCGGGAGCACCGGAACATGTTCCGGAACCACCAGAACATGTTCCGGAACCACCGGAACATGTTCCGGGAGCACCGGAACATGTTCCGGAACCACCGGAACATGTTCCGGCAGCACCGGAACATGTTCCGGAACCACCGGAACATGTTCCGCAACCACCGGAACATGTTCCGGGAACACAGGAACATGTTCCGGAACCACCGGAAGATGTTCCGGCAGCACCGGAACATGTTCCGGAACCACCGGAAGATGTTCCGGGAGAACCGGAACATGTTCCGGAACCACCGGAACATGTTCCGGAACCACCGGAACATGTTCCGGGACCACCGGAACATGTTCCGGAACCACCGGAACATGTTCCGGAACCACCGGAAGATGTTCCGGGAGAACCGGAACATGTTCCGGAACCACCGGAACATGTTCCGGAACCACCGGAACATGTTCCGGAACCACCGGAACATGTTCCGGGACCACCGGAACATGTTCCGAAACCACCGGAACATGTTCCGGAACCATCGGAAGATGTTCCGGGAGAACCGGAACATGTTCCGGAACCACCGGAACATGTTCCGGGACCGCCGGAACATGTTCTGGAACCACCGGAACATGTTCCGTAACCACCGGAACATGTTCCGGGAGCACCGGAACATGTTCCGGAACCACCGGAACATGTTCCGAAACCACCGGAACATGTTCCGCAAGCACCGGAACATGTTCCGGAACCACCGGAACATGTTCCGAAACCACCGGAACATCTTCCGGGACCACCGGAACATGTTCCGGAAGCACCGGAACATGTTCCGCAAGCACCGGAACATGTTCCGGGACCACCGGAACACGTTCCGGGAGCCCCGGAACATGTTCCGGGACCACCGGAACACTTTCCGGAAGCACCGGAACATGTTCCGGGAGCACCGGAACATGTTCCGGAACCACCGGAACCTGTTCCGGCAGCACCGGAACATGTTCCGGAACCACCGGAAGATGTTCCGGGAGAACCGGAACACGTTCTGGGACCACCGGAACATGTTCCGGAACCACCGGAACATGTTCCGGAACCACCGGAACATGTTCCGGAACCACCGGAACATGTTCCGCAAGCACCCGAACATGTTCCGGAAGCACCGGAACATGTTCCGCAAGCACCGGAACATGTTCCGGGACCACCGGAACATGTTCCGGAACCACCGGAACATGTTCCGGAAACACCAGAACATGTTCCGGAACCAGCGGAACATGTTCCGGAAGCACCGGAACATGTTCCGCGACCACCGGAACATGTTCCGGGACCACCGGAACATGTTCCGGAAGCACCGGAACATGTTCCGCGACCACCGGAACATGTTCCGGAAGCACCGGAACATGTTCCGCAAGCACCCGAACATGTTTCCGGACCACCAGAACATGTTCCGGGAGCACCGGAACATGCTCCGGAACCACCGGATCATGTTCCGGGACCACCGGAACATGTTCCGGAACCACCGGAACATGTTCCGGAACCACCGGAAGATGTTCCGCAAGAACCGGAACATGTTCCGGAACCACCGGAACGTGTTCCAGAACCACCGGAACATGTTCCGGCAGCACCGGAACATGTGCCGGGACCACCGGAACATGTTCCGGAACCAGCGGAACATGTTCCGGGACCACCGGAACATGTTCCGGAACCACCGGAACATGTTCCGGGACCACCGGAACATGTTCCGGCAGCACCGGAACATATTCCGGAACCACCGGAAGATGTTCCGGGAGAACCGGAACATGTTCCGGGACCACCGGAACATGTTCCGGAACCACCGGAACATGTTCCAGAACCACCGGAACATGTTCCGGGACCACCGGAACATGTTCTGGAACCACCGGAACATGTTCCGGAACCACCGGTACATGTTCCGGGACCACCAGAACATGTTCCGGAACCACCGGAACATGTTCCGGAACCACCGGAACATCTTCCGGAACCACCGGAACATGTTCCGGCACCACCGGAACATGTTCCGGGACCGCCGGAACATGTTCCGGAACCACCGGAATATGTTCCGTAACCACCGGAAGATGTTCCGGGAGCACCGGAACATGTTCCGGAACCACCGGAACATGTTCCGAAACCACCGGAACATGTTCCGCAAGCACCGGAACATGTTCCGGAACCACCGAAAGAAGTTCCGGGAGCACCGGAACATGTTCCGGGACCACCGGAACATGTTGCGGAATCAGCGGAACATGTTCCGGAAGCACCGGAACATGTTCCGGAAGCACCGAAACATGTTCCGGGACCACCGGAACATGTTCCGGAACCGCCGGAACCTGTTCCGGCAGCACCAGAACATGTTCCGGAACCACCGGAAGATGTTCCGGGAGAACCGGAACACGTTCCGGGACCACCGGAACATGTTCCGGAACCACCGGAACATGTTCCGGAACCACCGGAACATGTTCCGCAAGCACCCGAACATGTTCCGGAAGCACCAGAACATGTTCCGCAAGCACCGGAACATGTTCCCGGACCACCAGAACATGTTCCGGGAGCACCGGAACATGTTCCGGAACCACTGGAACATGTTCCGGAACCACCGGAACATGTTCCGGGAGCACCGGAACATGTTCCGGAAAAACCGGAACATGTTCCGGACTTACCGGAACATGTTCCGGAACATGTTCCGGTACCACCGGAACATGTTCCGGGACCACCAGAACATGTTCCGGAACCACCGGAACATGTTCCGGAACCAACGGAACATGCTCCGGAACCACCGGAACATGTTCTGGGAGCACCGGAACATGTTCCGGAACCACCGGAACATGTTCCGGAACCACCAGAACATGTTCCGGAACCACCGGAAGATGTTCCGGCAGCACCGGAACATGTTCCGGAACCACCGGAAGATGTTCCGGGAGCACCGGAACATGTTCCGGAACCACTGGAACATGTTCCGGAACCACCGGAACATGTTCCGGCAACACCGGAACATGTTCCGGAACCACCGGAAGATGTTCCGGGAGAACCGGAACATGTTCCGGAACCACCGGAACATGTTCCGGAACCAGCGGAACATGTTCCGGGACCACCGGAACATGCTCCGGAACCACCGGAACATGTTCCGGGACCACCGGAACATGTTCCGGCAGCACCGGAACATGTTCCGGAACCACCAGAACATGTTCCGGGACCACCGGAACATGTTGCGGAATCAGCGGAACATGTTCCGGAAGCACCGGAACATGTTCAGGGAGCACCGGAACATGTTCCGGGAGCACCGGAACATGTTCCGCGACCACCGGAACATGTTCCCGGACCACCAGAACATGTTCCGGGAGCACCGGAACATGCTCCGGAACCACCGGAACATGTTCCGGGACCACCGGAACATGTTCCGGAACCACCGGAACATGTTCCGGAACCACCGGAAGTTGTTCCGGAACCACCGGAAGATGTTCCGCAAGAACCGGAACATGTTCCGGAACCACCGGAACGTGTTCCGGAACCACCGGAACATGTTCCGGCAGCACCGGAACATGTGCCGGGACCACCGGAACATGTTCCGGAACCAGCGGAACATGTTCCGGGACCACCGGAACATGTTCCGGAAGCACCGGAACATGTTCCGGGACCAGCGGAACATGTTCCCGAAGCACCGGAACATGTTCCGCAAGCACCGGAACATGTTCCGGGACCACCGGAACATGTTCCGGAACCACCGGAACATGTTCCGGGACCACCCGAACATGTTCCGGCAGCACCGGAACATGTTCCGGAACCACCGGAAGATGTTCCGGGCAAACCGGAACATGTTCTGGGACCACCGGAACATGTTCCGGAACCACTGGAACATGTTCCGGAAGCACCGGAACATGTTCCGCAAGCACCGGAACATGTTCCCGGACCACCGGAACATGTTCCGGGAGCACCGGAACATGTTCCTGAACCACCGGAAGATGTTCCGGGAGAACCGGAACATGTTCTGGAACCACCGGAACATGTTTTAGCAGCACCGGAACATGTTCCGGAACCACCGGAAGATGTTCCGGGAGAACCGGAACATGTTCCGGGACCACCGGAACATGTTCCGGAACCACCGGAACATGTTCCGGAAGCACCGGAACATGTTCCGGAAGCACCGGAACATGTTCCGCGACCACCGGAACATGTTCCGGAAGCACCGGAACATGTTCCGCAAGCACCGGAACATGTTCCCGGACCACCGGAACATGTTCCGGGAGCACCGGAACATCTTCTGGGAGCACCGGAACATGTTCCGGAACCACCGGAAGATGTTCCGGAACCACCGGAACATGTTCCGGAACCACCGGAAGATGTTCCGGGAGCACCGGAACATGTTGCGGAACCACCGGAAGATGTTCCGGGACCACCGGAACATGTTGCGGCAGCACCGGAACATGTTCCGGAACCACCGGAAGATTTTCCGGGAGAACCGGAACATGTTCCGGGACCACCGGAACATGTTCAGGAACCACCGGAACATGTTCCGGAACCACCGGAACATGTTCCGCGACCACCGGAACATGTTCTGGAAGCACCGGAGCATGTTCCGCAAGCACCAGAACATGTTCCCGGACCACCGGAACATGTTCCGGGAGCACCGGAACATGTTCCGGAACCACCGGAGGATGTTCCGGGAGAAGCGGAACATGTTCTGGAACGACCGGAACATGTTCCGGAACCAGCGGAACATGTTCCAGGACCACCGGAACATGTTCCGGAAGCACCGGAACATGTTCCGCAAGCACCGGAACATGTTCCGGGACCACCGGAACATGTTCCGGGAGCACCGGAACATGTTCCGGTACCACCGGAACATGTTCCGGGACCACCGGAACATGTTCTGGCAGCACCGGAACATGTTCCGGAACCACCGGAAGATGTTCTGGGAGAACCGCAACATGTTCCGGGACCACCGGAACATGTTCCGGAACGACCGGAACATGTTCCCGGCCCACCGGAACATGTTCCGGGAGCACCGGAACATGTTCTGGGAGCACCGGAACATGTTCCAGAACCACCGGAAGATGTTCCGGGAGAACCGGAACATGTTTTGGAACCACCGGAACATGTTCCGGCAGCACCGGAACATGTTCCCGAACCAGCGGAACATGTTCCGGGAGCGGCGGAACATGTTCCGGAACCACCGGAACATGTTGCGGAAGCACCGGAACATGTTCCCGGACCACCGGAACATGTTCCGGAACCACCGGAACATGTTCCGGCAGCACCGGAACATGTTCCCGGACCACCGGAACATGTTCCGGGAGCACCGGAACATGTTGCGGAACCACCGGAAGATGTTCCGGGAGAACCGGAACATGTTCTGGAACCACCGAAACATGTTCCGCAAGCACCGGAACATGTTCTCGGACCACCGGAACATGTTCCGGGAGCACCGGGACATGTTCCGGGAGCACCGGAACATGTTCCGGAACCACCGGAAGATGTTCCGGGAGCACCGGAACATGTTGCGGAACCACCGGAAGATGTTCCGGGAGAACCGGAACATGTTCCGGGACCACGGGAACATGTTCCGGAACCTCCGGAACATGTTCCGGAACAACCGGAACATGTTCCGGAACAACCGGAACATGTTCCGGTTCTGCCGGAACATCTTCCGGTGGTTCCGCAACATGTTCCGGTGCTCCCGGAACATCTTCCGGTGGTTCCGGAATATGTTCCGGTGCTCCCGGAACATGTTCCGGTGCTCCCGGAACATGTTCCGGTACTTCCGGAACATGTTCCGGTGCTTGCGGAACATGTTCGGGGACCACCGGAACATGTTCCGGAACTACCGGAACATGTTCTGGGACCACCGGAACATGTTTCGGAAGCACCGGAACATGTTCCGCAAGCACTGGAACATGTTCCGGGAGCACCGGAACATGTTCCGGGAGCACCGGAACATGTTCCGGAAGCACCGGAACATGTTCCGCAAGCACCGGAACATGTTCCGGGAGCACCGGAACATGTTCCGGGACCACCGGAACATGTTCCGGGACCACCAGAAGATGTTGCGGAAGCACCGGAACATGTTCCGGGACCACCGGAACATGTTCCGGAACCTCCGGAGCATGTTCCGGGACCACCGGAACATGTTCCAGAACCACCGGAACATGTTCCGGAACCACCGGAACATGTTCCGGAAGCACCGGAACATGTTCCGCAAGCACCGGAACATGTTCCGGGAGCACCGGAACATGTTCCGGGACCACCGGAACATGTTCCGGGAGCACCAGAACATGTTCCGGAACCACCGGAACATGTTCCGGGACCACCGGAACATGTTCCGGGACCACCGGAACATGTTGCGGAAGCACCGGAACATGTTCCGGGACCACCGGAACATGTTCCGGAACCACCGGAGCATGTTCCGGAACCACCGGAACATGTTCCGGAACCACCGGAACATGTTCCGGGAGCACCGGAACATGTTCCGGAACCACCGGAACATGTTCCGGGACCACCGGAACATGTTCCGGGACCACCGGAACATGTTTCTGAAGCACCGGAACTATGTTCCGGGACCACCGGAACATGTTCCGGAACCACCGGAGCATGTTCCGGGACCACCGGAACATGTTCCGGAAGCACCGGAACATGTTCCGGGACCACCGGAACATGTTCCGGAAGCACCGGAACATGTTCCGGGACCACCGGAACATGTTCCGGGACCACCGGAACATGTTCCGGAAGCACCGGAACATGTTCCGCAAGCACCGGAACATGTTCCGGGAACACCGGAACATGTTCCGGAACCACCGGAACATGTTCCGGAACCACCGGAACATGTTCCCGAACCACCGGAAGATGTTCCGGGAGCACCGGAACATGTTCCGGAACCACCGGAACATGATCCGGCAGCACCGGAACATGTTCCGGAACCACCGGAACATGTTCCGGGACCACCGGAACATGTTCGACCACCGGAACATGTTCCGGAAGCACCGGAACATGTTCCGGGACCACTGGAACATGTTCCGGAACCACCGGAACATGTTCCGGAACCACCGGAACATGTTCCGGGACCACCGGAACATATTCCGGGAGCACCGGGACATGTTGCGGAACCACCGAAGTATGTTCCGGGACCACCGGAACATGTTCCGGAACCACCGGAACATGTTCCGGAAGCACCGGAACATGTTCCGGGACCACCAGAACATGTTCTGGAAGCACCGGAACATGTTCCGCAAGCACCGGAACATGTTCCAGGACCACCGGAACATGTTCCGGGAGCACCGGAACATGTTCCGGGACCACCGGAACATGTTCCGGAACCACCGGACATGTTCCGGAACCACCGGAACATCTTCCGGGAGCACCGGAACATGTTCCGGAACCACCGGAAGATGTTCCGGGAGCACCGGAACATGTTCCGGAACCACCAGAACATGTTCCGGAACCACCGGAACATGTTCCGCAAGCACCGGAACATGTTCCGGAACCACCGGAACATGTTCCGGAACCACCGGAACATGTTCCGGGAACACCGGAACATGTTCCGAAACCACCGGAACATGTTCCGGGACCACCGGAACATGTTCGGGAACCACCGTAACATGTTCCGGAAGCACCGTAACATGTTCCGGAAGCACCGGAACATGTTCCGGAACCACCGGAACATGTTCCGGAACCACCGGAACATGTTCCGGAAGCACTGGAACGTGTTTCGCAAGCACCGGAACATGTTCTGGGAGCACCGGAACATGTTCCGGCAGCACCGGAACATGTTCCAGGACCGACGGAACATGTTCCGAGACCACCAGAACATGTTCCGGGACCACCGGAACATGTTCCGGGAGCACCGGAACATGTTCTGGAACCACCGGAACATCTTCCGGGAGCACTGGAACATGTTCCGGAACCACCGGAACATGTTCCGGAAGCACCGGAACATGTTCCGAGACCACCAGAACATGTTCCGGAAGCACCAGAACATGTTCCGGGAGCACCGGAACATGTTCCGGAACCACCGGAACATCTTCCGGGAGCACCGGAACATGTTCCGGAACCACCGGAACATCTTCCGGGAGCACCGGAACATGTTCCGGAACCACCGGAACATGTTCCGGAACCACCGGAAGATGTTCCGGGACCACCGGAACATGTTCCGCAAGCACCGGAACATGTTCCGGAACCACCGGAACATGTTCCGGGAGCACCGGAACATGTTCCGGAACCACCGGAACATGTTCCGCAAGCACCGGAACATGTTCCGGAACCACCGGAACATGTTCTGGAACCACCGGAACATGTTCCGGGACCACCGGAACATGTTCCTGAAGCACCGGAACATGTTCCGGGACCACCGGTACATGTTCCGGAACCACCGGAGCATGTTCCGGGACCACCGGAACATGTTCCGGAACCACCGGAACATGTTCCGGAACCACCGGAACATGTTCCGGGACCAGCAGAACATGTTCCGGAACCACCGAAACATGTTCCGGAACCACTGGTGCATGTTCGGGGACCACCGGAACATGTGCCGGAACCACCGGAACATGTTCCGGAAGCACCGGAACATGTTCCGAGACCACCAGAACATGTTCCGCGACCACCGGAACATCTTCCGGGAGCACCGGAACATGTTCCGGAACCACCGGAACCTCTTCCGGGAGCACCGGAACATGTTCTGGAACCACCGGAACATGTTCCGGAACCACCGGAAGATGTTCCGGGACCACCGGAACATGTTCCGCAAGCACCGGAACATGTTCTGGCAGCACCGGAACATGTTCCAGAACCACCGGAACATGTTCCGGAACCACCGGAACATGTTCCGGAACCACCGGAACATGTTCCGGAACCACCGGAACATGTTCCGGAACCACCGGAACATGTTCCGGAACCACCGGAACATGTTCCGCAAGCACCGGAACATGTTCCAGAACCACCGGAACATGTTCCGGAACCACCGGAACATGTTCCGGGACCACCGGAACATGTTCCTGAAGCACCGGAAGATGTTCCGGGACCACCGGAACATGTTTCGGAACCACCGGAGCATGTGCCGGGACCACCGGAACATGTTCTGGAACCACCGGAACATGTTCCGGAAGCACCGGAACATGTTCCGGGACCACCAGAACATGTTCCGGAAGCACCGGAACATGTTCCGCAAGCACCGGAACATGTTCTGGGACCACCGGAACATGTTCCGGAACCACCGGAACATCTTCTGGGAGCACCGGAACATGTTCCGGAACCACCGGAACATGTCCCGGGACCACCGGAACATGTTCCAGCACCACCGCAACATGTTCCGGAACCACCGGAACATTGTCCGGAACCACCGGAACATGTTTCGGGACCACCGGAACATGTTCCGGGACCACCGGAACATGTTCCGGAACCAGCGGAACATGTTCCGGAACCAGCGGAACATGTTCCGGGAGCACCGGAACATGTTCCGGAACCACAGGAACATGTTCCGGGACCACCGGAACATGTTCCGGAAGCACCGGAACATGTTCCGCAAGCACCAGAACATGTTCCGGGAGCACCGGAACATGTTCCGGAACCACCGGAGCATGTTCCGGGACCACCGGAACATGTTCCGGAAGCACGGGAACATGTTCCGCAAGCACCGGAACATGTTCCGGGAGCACCGGAACATGTTTCGCAAGCACCGGAACATGTTCCGGGACCACCGGAACATGTTCCAGAACCACCGGAACATGTTCTGGAACCACCGGAACATGTTCCGGGAGCACCGGAACATGTTCCGGAACCACCGGAACATGTTCCGGGAGCACCGGAATATGTTCCGGGACCACCCGAACATGTTCCGGGACCACCGGAACATGTTCCGGAAGCACCGGAACATGTTCCGGGACCACCGGAACATGTTCCGGAACCACCGGAGCATGTTCCGGGACCACCGGAACATGTTCTGGAACCAGCGGAACATGTTCCGGAAGCACCGGAACATGTTCCGCAACCAGCGGAACATGTTCCGGAACCATCGGAACATGTTCCGGGACCTCCGGAACATGTTCCGGAAGCACCGGAACATGTTCCGGGAGCACCGGAACATGTTCCGGGACCACCGGAACATGTTCCGGAAGCACCGGAACATGTTCCGCAAGCACCGGAACATGTTCCAGGAACACCGGAACATGTTCCGGAAGCACCGGAAGATGTTCCGGAACCACCGGAAGATGTTCCGGGAGCACCGGAACATGTTCCGAAACCACCGGAACATGATCCGGCAGCACCGGAACATGTTCCAGAACCACCGGAACATGTTCCGGGACCACCGGAACATGTTCCGGAAGCACCGGAACATGTTCCGGGACCACCGGAACATGTTCCGGAACCACCGGAACATGTTCCGCGACCACCGGAACATGTTCCGGAACCACCGGAAGATGTTCCGGGAGCACCGGAACATGTTCCGGAACCAGCGGAACATGTTCCGGAACCACCGGAACATGTTCCGGAACCACCGGAACATGTTCCGGAACCACCGGAACATGTTCCGGAAGCACCGGAACATGTTCCGGGACCACCGGAAGATGTTCCGGGAGCACCGGAACATGTTCCGGAACCAGCGGAACATGTTCCGGAACCACCGGAACATGTTCCGGAACCACCGGAACATGTTCCGGGACCACCGGAACATGTTCCGGAACCACCGGAACATGTTCCCGAAGCACCGGAACATGTTCCGGGACCACCGGAACATGTTCCGGGAACACCGGAACATGTTCCGAAACCACCGGAACATGTTCCGGGACCATCGGAACATGTTCGGGAACCACCGTAACATGTTCCGGAAGCACCGGAACATGTTCCGGGAGCACCGGAACATGTTCCGGAAGCACCGGAACATGTTCCGGGAGCACCGGAACATGTTCCGGAACCACCGGAACATGTTCCGGAACCACCGGAACATGTTCCGGAACCAGCGCAACATGTTCCGGGACCACCAGAACATGTTCCGGGACCACCAGAACATGTTCCGGAACCACCGGAACCTCTTCCGGGAGCACCGGAACATGTTCCGGAACCAGCGGAACATGTTCCGGAACCACCGGAACATGTTCCGGAACCACCGGAACATGTTCCGGGACCACCGGAACATGTTCCGGAACCACCGGAACATGTTCCCGAAGCACCGGAACATGTTCCGGGACCACCGGAACATGTTCCGGGAACACCGGAACATGTTCCGAAACCACCGGAACATGGTCCGGGACCATCGGAACATGTTCGGGAACCACCGTAACATGTTCCGGAAGCACCGGAACATGTTCCGGGAGCACCGGAACATGTTCCGGAAGCACCGGAACATGTTCCGGGAGCACCGGAACATGTTCCGGAACCACCGGAACATGTTCCGGAACCACCGGAACATGTTCCGGAACCAGCGGAACATGTTCCGGGACCACCAGAACATGTTCCGGGACCACCAGAACATGTTCCCGAAGCACCGGAACATGTTCCGGGACCACCGGAACATGTTCCGGAACCACCGGAACATGTTCCGAAACCACCGGAACATGTTCCGGAAGCACCGGAACGTGTTCTGCAAGCACCGGAACATGTTCTGGGAGCACCGGAACATGTTCCGCAAGCACCGGAACATTTTCCGGGACCGACGGAACATGTTCCGAGACCACCAGAACATGTTCCGGGACCACCGGAACATGTTCCGGGAGCACCGGAACATGTTCCGAAACCACCGGAACATCTTCTGGGAGCACCGGAACATGTTTTGGAACCACCGGAACATGTTCCGGAAGCACCGGAACATGTTCCGAGACCACCAGAACATGTTCCGGAAGCACCGGAACATGTTCCGGGAGCACCGGAGCATGTTCCGGAACCACCGGAACATCTTCCGGGAGCACCGGAACATGTTCCGGAACCACCGGAACATCTTCCGGGAGCACCGGAACATGTTCCGGAACCACTGGTGCATGTTCGGGGACCACCGGAACATGTGCCGGAACCACCGGAACATGTTCCGGAAGCACCGGAACATGTTCCGAGACCACCAGAACATGTTCCGCGACCACCGGAACATCTTCCGGGAGCACCGGAACATGTTCCGGAACCACCGGAACATCTTCCGGGAGCACCGGAACATGTTCCGGAACCACCGGAACATCTTCCGGGAGCACCGGAACATGTTCTGGAACCACCGGAACATGTTCCGGAACCACCGGAAGATGTTCCGGGACCACCGGAACATGTTCCGCAAGCACCGGAACATGTTCCGGAACCACCGGAACATGTTCCGGGAGCACCGGAACATGTTCCGGAACCACCGGAACATGTTCCGCAAGCACCGGAACATGTTCCAGAACCACCGGAACATGTTCCGGAA
Organism: Eutreptiella sp. 'Long Island Sound 2002'; assembly: GCA_964036045.1. NCBI lineage: Eukaryota > Euglenozoa > Euglenophyceae > Eutreptiales > Eutreptiaceae > Eutreptiella > Eutreptiella sp. 'Long Island Sound 2002'. Next base: position 38,155,667 of record OZ038385.1, read on the forward strand.
CCACCGGAACATGTTCCGGGACCACCGGAACATGTTCCTGAAGCACCGGAAGATGTTCCGGGACCACCGGAACATGTTCCGGAACCACCGGAGCATGTGCCGGGACCACCGGAACATGTTCCGGAACCACCGGAACATGTTCCGGAAGCACCGGAACATGTTCCGGGACCACCAGAACATGTTCCGGAAGCACCGGAACATGTTCCGCAAGCACCGGAACATGGTCCGGGACCACCGGAACATGTTCCGGAACCACCGGAACATCTTCCGGGAGCACCAGAACATGTTCCGGGACCACCGGAACATGTTCCGGGACCACCGGAACATGTTCTGGAACCACCGGAACATGTTCCGGGAGCACCGGAACATGTTCCGGAACCACCAGAACATGTTCCGGGACCACCGGAACATGTTCCGGGACCACCCGAACATGTTCCGGGACCACCGGAACATGTTCCGGAAGCACCGAAACATGTTCCGGGACCACCGGAACATGTTCCGGAACCACCGGAGCATGTTCCGGGACCACCGGAACATGTTCCCGAACCACCGGAACATGTTCCGGAAGCACCGGAACATGTTCCGCAACCAGCGGAACATGTTCCGGAAGCACCGGAACATGTTCCGGGACCACCGGAACATGTTCCGGAAGCACCGGAACATGTTCCGGGAGCACCGGAACATGTTCCGGGACCACCGGAACATGTTCCGGAAGCACCGGAACATTTTCCGCAAGCACCGGAACATGTTCCAGGAACACCGGAACATGTTCCGGAACCACCGGAACATGTTCCGGAAACACCGGAAGATGTTCCGGAACCACCGGAAGATGTTCCGGGACCACCGGAACATGTTCCGGAAGCACCGGAACATGTTCCGGGACCACCGGAATATGTTCCGGAACCACCGGAACATGTTCCGGGACCACCAGAACATGTTCCGGAAGCACCGGAACATGTTCCGCAAGCACCGGAACATGTTCCGGGACCACCGGAACATGTTCCGGGAGCACCGGAACATGTTCCGGGACCACCGGAACATGTTCCGGGAGCACCGGAACATGCTCCGGAACCACCGGAACATCTTCCGGGAGCACCGGAAAATGTTCCGGAACCACCGGAAGATGTTCCGGGAGCACCGGAACATGTTCCGGAACCAGCGGAACATGTTCCGGAACCACCGGAACATGTTCCGGAACCACCGGAACATGTTCCGGGACCACCGGAACATGTTCCCGAAGCACCGGAACATGTTCCGGGACCACCGGAACATGTTCCGGGAACACCGGAACATGTTCCGAAACCACCGGAACATGTTCCGGGACCATCGGAACATGTTCGGGAACCACCGTAACATGTTCCGGAAGCACCGGAACATGTTCCGGGAGCACCGGAACATGTTCCGAAAGCACCGGAACATGTTCCGGGAGCACCGGAACATGTTCCGGAACCACCGGAACATGTTCCGGAACCACCGGAACATGTTCCGGAACCAGCGGAACATGTTCCGGGACCACCAGAACATGTTCCGGGACCACCAAAACATGTTCCCGAAGCACCGGAACATGTTCCGGGACCACCGGAACATGTTCCGGAACCACCGGAACATGTTCCGAAACCACCGGAACATGTTCCGGAAGCACCGGAACGTGTTCTGCAAGCACCGGAACATGTTCTGGGAGCACCGGAACATGTTCCGCAAGCACCGGAACATGTTCCGGGACCGACGGAACATGTTCCGAGACCACCAGAACATGTTCCGGGACCACCGGAACATGTTCCGGGAGCACCGGAACATGTTCCGAAACCACCGGAACATGTTCCGGGAGCACCGGAACATGTTCCGGAACCACCGGAGCATGTTCCGGAAGCACCGGAACATGTTCCGAGACCACCAGAACATGTTCCGGAAGCACCGGAACATGTTCCGGAACCACCGGAACATGTTCCGGAACCACCGGAAGATGTTCCGGGACCACCGGAACATCTTCCGGGAGCACCGGAACATGTTCCGGAACCACCGGAACATCTTCCGGGAGCACCGGAACATGTTCCGGAACCACCGGAACATGTTCCGGAACCACCGGAAGATGTTCCGGGACCACCGGAACATGTTCCGCAAGCACCGGAACATTTTCCGGAACCACCGGAACATGTTCCGGGAGCACCGGAACATGTTCCGGAACCACCGGAACATGTTCCGCAAGCACCGGAACATGTTCCTGAAGCACCAGAACATGTTCCGGGACCACCGGAACATGTTCCGGAACCACCGGAGCATGTTCCGGGACCACCGGAACATGTTCCGGAACCACCGGAACATGTTCCGGAACCACCGGAACATGTTCCGGGAACACCGGAACATGTTCGCGAACCACCGGAACATGTTCCGGGACCACCGGAACATGTTCCGGACGCACCGTAACATGTTCCGGAACCACCGGAACATGTTCCGGGAGCACCGGAACATGTTCCGGAACCACCGGAACATGTTCCGGAACCACCGGAACATGTTCCGGGACCACCGGAACATGTTCCGGGACCACCAGAACATGTTCCCGAAGCACCGGAACATGTTCCGGGACCACCGGAACATGTTCCGGAACCACGGGAACATGTTCTGGAAGCACCGGAACAGGTTCCGCAAGCACCGGAACATGTTCTGGGAGCACCGGAACATGTTCCGGGACCACCGGAACATGTTCCGCAAGCACCGGAACATGTTCCGCAAGCACCGGAACATGTTCCGGGACCACCGGAACATGTTCCGGAACCACCGGAACATGTTCCGGCACCACCGGAGCATGTGCCGGGACCACCGGAACATGTTCCGGAACCACCGGAACATGTTCCGGGACCACCGGAACATGTTCCGGAACCACCGGAGCATGTGCCGGGACCACCGGAACATGTTCCGGAACCACCGGAACATGTTCCGGAAGCACCGGAACATGTTCCGGGACCACCAGAACATGTTCCGGAAGCATCGGAACATGTTCTGCAAGCACCGGAACATGTTCCGGGACCACCGCAACATGTTCCGGAACCACCTGAACATCTTCCGGGAGCACCGGAACATGTTCCGGGACCACCGGAACATGTTCCGGAACCACCGGAGCATGTTCCGGGACCACCGGAACATGTTCCGGAACCACCGGAACATGTTCCGGGACCACCGGAACATGTTCCGCAAGCACCGGAACATGTTCCGGAACCACCGGAACATGTTCCGGAACCACTGGTGCATGTTCCGGGACCACCGGTACATGTTCCGGAACCACCGGAACATGTTCCGGAAGCACCGGAACATGTTCCGAGACCACCAGAACATGTTCCGGGACCACCGGAACATGTTCCGGGAGCACCGGAACATGTTCCGGAACCACCGGAACATCTTCCGGTAGCACCGGAACATGTTCCGGAACCACCGGAACATCTTCCGGGAGCACCGGAACATGTTCTGGAACCACCGAAACATGTTCCGGAACCACCGGAACATGTTCCAGGACCACCGGAACATGTTCCGCAAGCACCGGAACATGTTCCGGAACCACCGGAACATGTTCCGGGAGCACCGGAACATGTTCCGAAACCACCGGAACATGTTCCGCAAGCACCGGAACATGTTCCGGAACAACCGGAACATGTTCCAGAACCACCGGAACATGTTCCGGGACCACCGGAACATGTTCCTGAAGCACCGGAACATGTTCCGGGACCACCGGAACATGTTCCGGAACCACCGGAGCATGTGCCGGGACCACCGGAACATGTTCCGGAACCACCGGAACATGTTCCGCAAGCACCGGAACATGTTCCTGAAGCACCGGAACATGTTCCGGGAGCACCGGAACATGTTCCGGGAGCACCGGAACATGTTCCTGAAGCACCGGAACATGTTCCGGGAGCACCGGAACATGTTCCGGAAGCACCGGAACATCTTCCGGGAGCACCGGAACATGTTCCGGAACCACCGGAAGATGTTCCGGAACCACCGGAAGATGTTCCAGGAGCACCGGAACATACTCCGGAACCACCGGAACATGTTCCGGGAATACCGGAACATGTTCGGGAACCACCGGAACATGTTCCGGGACCACCGGAACATGTTCCTGAAGCAGCGGAACATGTTCCGGGACCACCGGAACATGTTCCGGAACCACCGGAGCATGTGCCGGGACCACCGGAACATGTTCCGGAACCACCGGAACATGTTCCGGAAGCACCGGAACATGTTCCGCAAGCACCGGAACATGTTCCAGGACCACCGGAACATGTTCCGGAACCACCGGAACATCTTCCGGGAGCACCGGAACATGTTCCGGAACCACCGGAACATGTTCCGCAAGCACCGGAACATGTTCCGGAACCACCGGAACATGTTCCGGAACCACCGGAACATGTTCCGGGAACACCGGAACATGTTCGCGAACCACCGGAACATGTTCCGGAACCACCGGAACAATTTCCGGGAGCACCGGAACATGTTCCGGAACCACCGGAACATCTTCCGGGAGCACCGGAACATGTTCCGGAACCACCGAAACATGTTCCGGAACCACCGGAACATGTTCCGGGACCACCGGAACATGTTCCGCAAGCACCGGAACATGTTCCGGAACCACCGGAACATGTTCCGGGAGCACCGGAACATGTTCCGAAACCACCGGAACATGTTCCGGCACCACCGGAGCATGTGCCGGGACCACCGGAACATGTTCCAGAACCACCGGAACATGTTCCGGGACCACCGGAACATGTTCCGGAACCACCAGAGCATGTGCCGGGACCACCGGAACATGTTCCGGGAGCACCGGAACATGTTCCGGGACCACCAGAACATGTTCCGGAAGCATCGGAACATGTTCCGCAAGCACCGGAACATGTTCCGGGACCACCGCAACATGTTCCGGAACCACCTGAACATCTTCCGGGAGCACCGAAACATGTTCCGGAACCACCGGAAGATGTTCCGGGAGCACCGAAACATGTTCCGGAACCACCGGAAGATGTTCCGGGACCACCGGAACATGTTCCGGAACCACCGGAACATGTTCCGGTGCTCCCGGAACATGTTCCGGAACCACCGGAACATGTTCCGGAACCACCGGAACATGTTCCGGGACCACCGGAACATGTTCCGGAACCACCGGAGCATGTGCCGGAAGCACCGGAACATGTTCCGGAACCACCGGAACATCTTCCGGAACCACCGGAACATGTTCCGGGAACACCGGAACATGTTCCGGAACCACCGGAACATGTTCCGGGACCACCGGAACATGTTCCGGAACCACCGGAACATGTTCCGGAACCACCGGAACATCTTCCGGGAGCACCGGAACATGTTCCGGAACCACCGGAAGATGTTCCGGAACCACCGGAAGATGTTCCAGGAGCACCGGAACATACTCCGGAAGCACCGGAACATGTTCCGGGAATACCGGAACATGTTCGGGAACCACCGGAACATGTTCCAGGAGCACCGGAACATACTCCGGAACCACCGGAACATGTTCCGGGACCACCGGAACATGTTCCGGAACCACCGGAGCATGTGCCGGGACCACCGGAACATGTTCCGGAACCACCGGAACATGTTCCGGAAGCACCGGAACATGTTCCGCAAGCACCGGAACATGTTCCAGGACCACCGGAACATGTTCCGGAACCACCGGAACATCTTCCGGGAGCACCGAAACATGTTCCGGAACCACCGGAACATGTTCCGCAAGCACCGGAACATGTTCCGGAACCACCGGAACATGTTCCGGAACCACCGGAACATGTTCCGGGAACACCGGAACATGTTCGCGAACCACCGGAACATGTTCCGGGACCACCGGAACATGTTCCGGAAGCACCGTAACATGTTCCGGAACCACCGGAACATGTTCCGGGAGCACCGGAACATGTTCCGGAACCACCGGAACATGTTCCGGAACCACCGGAACATGTTCCGGGACCACCGGAACATGTTCCGGGACCACCAGAACATGTTCCCGAAGCACCGGAACATGTTCCGGGACCACCGGAACATGTTCCGGAACCACCGGAACATGTTCTGGAAGCACCGGAACATGTTCCGCAAGCACCGGAACATGTTCTGGGAGCACCGGAACATGTTCCGGGACCACCGGAACATGTTCCGCAAGCACCGGAACATGTTCCGCAAGCACCGGAACATGTTCCGGGACCACCGGAACATGTTCCGGAACCACCGGAACATGTTCCGGCACCACCGGAGCATGTGCCGGGACCACCGGAACATGTTCCAGAACCACCGGAACATGTTCCGGGACCACCGGAACATGTTCCGGAACCACCGGAGCATGTGCCGGGACCACCGGAACATGTTCCGGGAGCACCGGAACATGTTCCGGGACCACCAGAACATGTTCCGGAAGCATCGGAACATGTTCCGCAAGCACCGGAACATGTTCCGGGACCACCGCAACATGTTCCGGAACCACCTGAACATCTTCCGGGAGCACCGAAACATGTTCCGGAACCACCGGAAGATGTTCCGGAACCACCGGAAGATGTTCCGGGAGCACCGGAACATGTTCCGGGACCACCGGAACATGTTCCGGAACCACCGGAACATGTTCCGGAACCACCGGAACATGTTCCGGGACCACCGGAACATGTTCCGGAACCACCGGAGCATGTGCCGGAAGCACCGGAACATGTTCCGGAACCACCGGAACATCTTCCGGAACCACCGGAACATGTTCCGGGAACACCGGAACATGTTCCGGAACCACCGGAACATGTTCCGGGACCACCGGAACATGTTCCGGAACCACCGGAACATGTTCCGGAACCACCGGAACATGTTCCGGAACCACCGGAACATGTTCCGGAACCACCGGAACATGTTCCGGGACCACCGGAACATGTTCCGGGACCACCGGAACATGTTCCCGAAGCACCAGAACATGTTCCGCGACCGCCGGAACATGTTCCGGAACCACCGGAACATGTTCCGACACCACCGGAACATGTTCGGGAACCACCGGAACATGTTCCGGAAGCACCGGAACATGTTCCGCAAGCACCGGAACATGTTCTGGGAGCACCAGAACATGTTCCGGGACCACCGGAACATGTTCTGCAAGCACCGGAACATGTTCCGCAAGCACCGGAACATGTTCCGGGACCACCTGAACATGTTCCGGAACCACCGGAACATGTTCCGGCACCGGAACATGTTCCGGGACCAGCAGAACATGTTCCTGAACCACCGGAACATGTTCTGCAAGCACCGGAACATGTTCCGCAAGCACCGGAACATGTTCCGGGACCACCGGAACATGTTCCGGAACCACCGGAACATGTTCCGGAAGCACCAGAACATGTTCCGAGACCACCAGAACATGTTCCAGAAGCACCGGAACATGTTCCGGGACCACCGGAACATGTTCCAGGAGCACCGCAACATGTTCCGGAACCACTAGAACATCTTCCGGCTGCACCGGAACATGTTCCGGAACCACTGGAACATCTTCCGGCTGCACCGGAACATGTTCCGGAACCACTGGAACATCTTCCGGGAGCACCGGAACATGTTCCGGAACCACCGGAACATGTTCTGCAAGCACCGGAACATGTTCCGGAACCACCAGAACATGTTCCGGAACCACCGGAACATGTTCTGCAAGCACCGGAACATGTTCCGGGACCCCCGGAACATGTTCTGGAACCACCGGAACATGTTCCGGAAGCACCGGAACATGCTCCGCAAGCACCGGAACATCTTCAGGGAGCACCGGAACATGTTCCAGAACCACCGAAACATCTTCCGGGACCACCGGAACATGTTCCGGAACCACCGGAACATGTTCTCGAACCACCGGAACATGTTCCGGAACCACCGGAAGATGTTCCGGGAGCACCGGAACATGTTCCGGAACCACCGGAACATGTTCCGGAACCACCGGAAAATGTTCCGGGACCACCGGAACATGTTCCTGAAGCACCGGAACATGTTCCGGTGGTTCCGGAACATGTTCCGGTGCTTGCGAAACATGTTCCGGTGGTTCCGGAACATGTTCCGGTGGTTCCGGAACATGTTCCGGTGCTCCCTGAACATCTTCCGGGAGCACCGGAACATGTTCCGGAACCACCGGAAGATGTTCCGGAACCACCGGAAGATGTTCCGGGAGCACCGGAACATATTCCGGAACCACCGGAACATGTTCCGGAACCACCGGAACATGTTCCGCAAGCACCGGAACATTTTCTGGAACCACCGGAACATGTTCCGGAACCACCGGAACATGTTCCGGGAACACCGGAACATGTTCCGAAACCACCGGAACATGTTCCGGAAGCACCGTAACATGTTCCGGAAGCACCGGAACATGTTCCGGGAGCACCGGAACATGTTCCAGAACCACCGGAACATGTTCCGGAACCACCGGAACATGTTCCGGAACCACCGGAACATGTTCCGGGTCCACCGGAACATGTTCCGGGACCACGAGAACATGTTCCCGAAGCACCGGAACATGTTCCGGGACCACCGGATCATGTTCCGGAACCACCGGAACATCTTCCGACACCACCGGAACATGTTCTGGGAGCACCGGAACATGTTCCGGGACCACCGCAACATGTTCCGCAAGCACCGGAACATGTTCCGCAAGCACCGGAACATGTTCCGGGACCACCGGAACATGTTCCGGAACCACCGGAACATGTTCCGCAAGCACCGGAACATGTTCCGGAACCAGCAGAACATGTTCCGGAACCACCGGAACATGTTCCGGAACCACTGGAGCATGTTCCGGGACCACCGGAACATGTTCCGGAACCACCGGAACATGTTCCGGAACCACCGGAAGATGTTCCGGGAGCACCGGAACATGTTCCGGAACCACCGGAACATGTTCTGCAAGCACCGGAACATGTTCCTGAACCACCAGAACATGTTCCGGAACCACCGGAACATGTTCCGGGAACACCGGAACATGTTCCGGAACCACCGGAACATGTTCCGGGACCACCGGAACATGTTCGCCAAGCACGGGAACATGTTCCGGGACCACCGGAACATGTTCCGCAAGCACCGGAACATGTTTCGGGACCACCGGAGCATGTTCTGGAACCACCGGAACATGTTCCGGAAGCACCGGAACATGCTCCGCAAGCACCGGAACATGTTCGAGGACCACCGGAACATGTTGCGGGAGCACCGGAACATGTTCCGGAACCACAGGAACATCTTCCGGGAGCACCGGAACATGTTCCGGAACCACCGGAACATGTTCTGCAACCACCGGCACATGTTCCGGAACCACCAGAACATGTTCCGGAACCACCGGAACATGTTCCGGGAACACCGGAACATGTTCCGGAACCACCGGAACATGTTCCGGGACCACCGGAACATGTTCCGGGAGCACCGGAACATGTTCCTGAACCACCAGAACATGTTCCGGAACCACCGGAACATGTTCCGGGAACACCGGAACATGTTCCGGAACCACCGGAACATGTTCCGGGACCACCGGAACATGTTCCGGGAGCACCGGAACATGTTTTTGAACCACCAGAAGATGTTCCGGAACCACCGGAACATGTTCCGGGAACACCGGAACATGTTCCGCAAGCACCGGAACATGTTCCGGGACCACCGGAGCATGTTCTGGAACCACCGGAACATGTTCCGGAAGCACCGGAACATGCTCCGCAAGCACCGGAACATGTTCGAGGACCACCGGAACATGTTGCGGGAGCACCGGAACATGTTCCGGAACCACAGGAACATCTTCCGGGAGCACCGGAACATGTTCCGGAACCACCGGAACATGTTCTGCAACCACCGGCACATGTTCCGGAACCACGAGAACATGTTCCGGAACCACCGGAACATGTTCCGGGAACACCGGAACATGTTCCGGAACCACCGGAACATGTTCCGGGACCACCGGAACATGTTCCGCAAGCACGGGAACATGTTCCGGGACCACCGGAACATGTTCCGCAAGCACCGGAACATTTTGCGGGACCACCGGAGCATGTTCTGGAACCACCGGAACATGTTCCGGAAGCACTGGAACATGCTCCGCAAGCACCGGAACATGTTCGAGGACCACCGGAACATCTTCCGGGAGCACCGGAACATGTTCCGGAACCACAGGAACATCTTCAGGGAGCACCGGAACATGTTGCAGAACCACCGAAACATCTTCCGGGACCACCGGGACATGTTCCGGAACCACCGGAACATGTTCCGGGAGCACCGGAACATGTTCCGGAATCACCGGAACATGTTCCGCAAGCACCGGAAAATGTTCCGGGGCCACCGGAACATGTTCCTGAAGCACCGGAACATGTTCCGGTGGTTCCGGAACATGTTCCGGTGCTTGCGGAACATGTTCCGGTGGTTCCGGAACATGTTCCGGTGCTCCCGGAAGATGTTCCGGAACCACCGGAAGATGTTCCGGGAGCACCGGAACATGTTCCGGAAGCACCGGAACATGTTCCGGGACCACCGGAACATGTTCTGCAAGAACCGGAACATGTTCCGGGACCACCGGAACATGTTCCGGGAGCACCGGAACATGTTCCGGAACCACCGGAACATCTTCCAGGAGCACCGGAACATGTTCCCGAACCACCGGAACATCTTCCGGGAGCACCGGAACATGTTCCGGGACCACCGGAACATGTTCCGGGACCACCGGAACATCTTCCGGGAGCACCGGAACATGTTCCGGGACCACCGGAACATGTTCCGGAACCACCGCAACATGTTCCGCAAGCACCGGAACATGTTCCGGAACCACCGGAACATGTTCCGGAACCACCGGAACATGTTCCGGGAACACCGGAACATGTTCCGCAAGCACCGGAACATGTTCCGGGACCACCGGAACATGTTCCCGGACCACCGGAACATGTTCCGGGACCACCGGAACATGTTCCGGAACCACCGGAACATGTTCCTAGACCACCAGAACATGTTCCGGAACCACCGGAAGATGTTCCGGGAGCACTGGAACATCTTCCGGGAGCACCGGAACATGTTTCGGAACCACCGGAACATCTTCCGGGAGCACCGGAACATGTTCCGGAACCACCGGAACATCTTCCGGAAGCACCGGAACATGTTCCGGAACCACCGGAACATGTTCCGGAACCACCGGAAGATGTTCCGGGAGCACCGGAACATGTTCTGGAACCACCGGAACATGTTCCGGAACCACCGGAACATGTTCCGCAAGCACCGAAACATGTTCCGGAATCACCGGAACATGTTCCGGAACTACCAGAACATGTTCCGGGAACACGGGAACACCGGAACATGTTCCGCAAGCACCGGAACATGTTCCGGAACCACCGGTACATGTTCCGCAAGCACCGGAACATGTTCCGGTGCTCCCGGAACATGTTCCGGTGCTTGCGGAACATGTTCCGGTTCTTCCGGAACATGTTCCGGTGGTTCCGGAACATGTTCCTGTGCTCCCGGAACATGTTCCGGTGGTTTCGGAACATGTTCCGCTGGTTCCGGAACATGTTCCGGTGGTCCCGGAACATGTTCTGGTGCTTCAGGAACATGTTCCGGGAGCACCGGAACATGTTCCGGAACCACCGGAAGATGTTCCGGGAGCACCGGAACATGTTCCGGAACCACCCGAACATGTTCCGGGACCACCGTAACATGTTCCGGAACCACCGGAACATGTTCCGAGACCACCGTAACATGTTCCGGAACCACCGGAACATGTTCCGGGACCACCACAACATGTTCCGGGAGCACCGGAACATGTTCCGCAAGCACCGGAACATGTTCCGGGACCACCGCAACATCTTCCGGGAGCACCGGAACATGTTCCGGGACCACCGGAACATGTTCCGGGACCACCGGAACATCTTCCGGGAGCACCGGAACATGTTCCGGGACCTACGGAACATGTTGCGGAACCACCGGAACATGTTCCGCAAGCACCGGAACATGTTCCGGAACCACCGGAACATGTTCCGGAACCACCGGAACATGTTCCGGGAACACCGGAACATGTTCCGCAAGCACCGGAACATGTTCCGGGAGCACCGGAACATGTTCCGCAAGCACCGGAACATGTTCCGGGACCACCGGAAAATGTTCCGGGACCACCGGAACATGTTCCGGAACCACCGGAACATGTTCTGGGACCACCGGAACATGTTCCTAGACCACCGGAACATGTTCCGGAACCACCGGAACATGTTCCTAGACCACCGGAACATGTTCCGGAACCACCGGAACATGTTCCTAGACCACCGGAACATGTTCCGGAACCACCGGAACATGTTCCGGAACCACCGGAAGAAGTTCCGGGAGCACCGGAACATCTTCCGGGAGCACCGGAACATGGTCCGGAACCACCGGAACATCTTCCGGGAGCACCGGAACATGTTCCGGAACCACCGGAACATCTTCCGGGAGCACCGGAACATGTTCCGGAACCACCGGAACATGTTCCGGAACCACCGGAACATGTTCCGGAACCACCGGAACATGTTCCGGGACCACCGGAACATGTTCCGGAACCACCGGAACATGTTCCGCAAGCACCGGAACATGTTCCGGAACCACCGGAACATGTTCCGGAACCACCGGAAGACGTTCCGGGAGCATCGGAACATGTTCCGGAACCACCGGAACATGTTCCGGCAGCACCGGAACATGTTCCGGAACCACCGGAACATGTTCCGGGACCACCGGAACATGTTCCGGAAGCACCGGAACATGTTCCGGAAGCACCGGAACATGTTCCGCAAGAACCGGAACATGTTCCGGGACCACCAGAACATGTTCCGGAACCACCGGAACATGTTCCGCAAGAACCGGAACATGTTCCGGGACCACCGGAACATGTTCCGGGAGCACCGGAAAATGTTCCGGAACCACCGGAACATCTTCCAGGAGCACCGGAACATGTTCCGGAACCACCGGAACATCTTCCGGGAGCACCGGAACATGTTCCGGGACCACCGGAACATGTTCCGGAACCACCGCAACATGTTCCGCAAGCACCGGAACATGTTCCGGAACCACCGGAACATGTTCCGGAACCACCGGAACATGTTCCGGGAACACCGGAACATGTTCCGCAAGCACCGGAACATGTTCCGGGACCACCGGAACATGTTCCGGGACCACCGGAACATGTTCCGGGACCACCGGAACATGTTCCGGAACCACCGGAACATGTTCCTAGACCACCGGAACATGTTCCGGAACCACCGGAAGATGTTGCGGGAGCACTGGAACATCTTCCGGGAGCACCGGAACATGTTTCGGAACCACCGGAACATCTTCCGGGAGCACCGGAACATATTCCGGAACCACCGGAACATCTTCCGGAAGCACCGGAACATGTTCCGGAACCACCGGAACATGTTCCGGAACCACCGGAAGATGTTCCGGGAGCACCGGAACATGTTCTGGAACCACCGGAACATGTTCCGGAACCACCGGAACATGTTCCGCAAGCACCGGAACATGTTCCGGAACCACCGGAACATGTTCCGGAACTACCAGAACATGTTCCGGGAACACCGGAACATGTTCCGCAAGCACCGGAACATGTTCCGGAACCACCGGAACATGTTCCGCAAGCACCGGAACATGTTCCGGGACCACCGGAACATGTTCCGGGACCACCGGAACATGTTCCGGAACCACCGGAACATGTTCCGGGACCACCGGAACATGTTCCGGGACCACCAGAACATGTTCCGGAACCACCGGAACATGTTCCGCAAGACTGGAACATGTTCCGGGACCACCGGAACATGTTCCGGGACCACCGGAACATGTTCCGGAACCACCGGAACATGTTCCGGGACCACCGGAACATGTTCTGGGACCACCAGAACATGTTCCGGAACCACCGGAACATGTTCCGCAAGCACCGGAACATGTTCCGGGACCACCGGAACATGTTCCGGAAGCACCGGAACATGTTCCGGAACCACCGGAACATGTTCCGGGGCCACCGGAACATCTTCCGGGAGCACCGGAACATGTTCCGGAACCACCGGAACATGTTCCGGAACCACTGAAACATGTTCCGCAAGCACCGGAATATGTTCGGGAACCACCGGAACATGTTCCGGGACCGACGGAACATGTTCCGGGACCACCGGAACATGTTCCGGGACCACCGGAACATGTTCCGGAACCACCGGAACATGTTCCGGGAGCACCGGGTCATCTTCCGGAACCACCGGAACATGTTCCGGAACCACCGGAACATGTTCCGAGACCACCGGAACATGTTCCGGAACCACCGGAACATGTTCCGGGACCACCGGAACATGTTCCTGAAGCACCGGAACATGTTCCGGAACCAGCGGAACATGTTCCGAAACCACCGGAACATGTTCCGGGAGCACCGGAACATGTTCCGGAACCACCGGAACATGTTCCGGGACCACCGGAACATGTTCCGCAAGCACCGGAACATTTTCCGGGAGCACCAGAACATGTTCCGGGGCCACCGGAACATGTTCCGGGAGCACCGGAACATGTTCCGGAACAACCGGAACATGTTCCGGAACCACCGGAAGATGTTTCGGGAGCACCGGAACATGTTCCGGAACCCACGGAACATGTTCCGGCAGCACCGGAACATGTTCCGCAAGCACAGGAACATGTTCCTGAACCACCCGAACATGTTCCGGAACCACCGGAACATGTTCCGGCAGCACCGGAACATGTTCCGGAACCACCGGAACATGTTCCAGGAACACCGGAACATGTTCCAGAACCACTGGAACATGTTCTAGCAGCACCGCAACATGTTCCGGAACCGCCGGAAGATGTTCCGGGAGCACCGGAACATGTTCCGGAACCACCGGAACATGTCCTGGCAGCACCGGAACATGTTCCGGAAGTACCGGAACATGTTCTGGGACCACCGGAACATGTTCTGGGACCACCGGAACATGTTCCGGGACCACCGGAACATGTTCCGGAAGCACCGGAACATGTTCCGCAAGCACCGGAACATGTTCCGGGACCACCGGAACATGTTCCGGAACCACCGGAAGATGTTCCGGGAGCACCGGAACATGTTCCGGAACCACCGGAACATGTTCCGGCAGCAACGGAACATGTTCCGGAACCACCGGAACATGTTCCGGAACCAACGGAACATGTTCCGGGACCACCGGAACCACCGGGACATGTTCCGGGACCACCGGAACATGTTCCGGAACCACCGGAACATGTTCCGGAACCACCGGAAGATGTTCCGGGAGCACCGGAACATCTTCCGGGAGCACCGGAACATGTTCCGGAACCACCGGAACATCTTTCGGGAGCACCGGAACATGTTCCGGAACCACCGGAACATGTTCCGGAACCACCGGAAGATGTTCCGGGAGCACCGGAACATGTTCTGGAACCACCGGAACATGTTCCGGAAGCACCGGAACATGTTCCGCAAGCACCGGAACATGTTCCGGAACCACCGGAACATGTTCTGGAACCACCGGAACGCACGCACCGGAACATGTTCCGGGAGCACCCGAACATGTTCCGGGACCACCGGAACATGTTCCGGAACCACCGGAACATGTTCCGGTGGTCCCGGAACATGTTCCAAAACCACCAGAACATGTTCCGGAATCACCGGAAGACGTTCCGGGAGCACCGGAATATGTTCCGGAACCACCGGAACATGTTCCAGCAGCACCGGAACATGTTCCGGAACCACCGGAACATGTTCCGGGACCACCGGAACATGTTCCGGAACCACCGGAACATGTTCCGGAAGCACCGGAACATGTTCCGGAACCACCGGAACATGTTCCGCAAGCACCGGAACATGTTCCGGGACCACCGGAACATGTTCCGGGAGCACCCGAACATGTTCCGGAACCACCGGAACATCATCCGGGAGCACCGGAACATGTTCCGGAACCACCGGAACATCTTCCGGGAGCACCGGAACATGTTCTGGAACCACCGGAACATGTTCCGGAACCACCGGAAGATGTTTGGCGAGCACCGGAACATGTTTCGGGAGCACCGGAACATGTTCCGCAAGCACCGGAACATGTTCCGGGACCACCGGAACATGTTCCGGGACCACCGGAACATGTTCCGGAACCACCGGAACATGTTCCGGAACCACCGGAACATGTTCCGGGACCACCGGAACATGTTCCGCAAGCACCGGAACATGTTCCGGAACCAGCGGAACATGTTCCGAAACCACCGGAACATGTTCCGGGAGCACCGGAACATGTTCCGGGAGGACCGGAACATGTTCCGGAACCACCGGAACATGTTCCGGGACCGACGGAACCTGTTCCGGGACCACCGGAACATGTTCCTGAAGCACCGGAACATGTTCCGGAACCAGCGGAACATGTTCCGAAACCACCGGAACATGTTCCGGGAGCACCGGAACATGTTCCGGAACCACCGGAACATGTTCCGGGACCACCGGAACATGTTCTGCAAGCACCGGAACATGTTCCGGAAGCACCGGAACATGTTCTGGAAGCACCAGAACATGTTCCGGAAGCACCGGAACATGTTCCGGGAGCACTGGAACATGTTCCGGAACAACCGGAACATGTTCCGGAACCACCGGAAGATGTTCCGGGAGCACCAGAACATGTTCCGGAACCACCGGAACATGTTCCGGCAGCAC
Source organism: Eutreptiella sp. 'Long Island Sound 2002' (assembly GCA_964036045.1). NCBI lineage: Eukaryota > Euglenozoa > Euglenophyceae > Eutreptiales > Eutreptiaceae > Eutreptiella > Eutreptiella sp. 'Long Island Sound 2002'. Next base: position 38,172,330 of record OZ038385.1, read on the forward strand.
CGGAACATGTTCCGGAACCACCGGAACATGTTCCGGGAACACCGGAACATGTTCCGGAACCACCGGAAGATGTTCCGGGAGCACCGGAACATGTTCCGGAACCACCAGAACATGTTCCGGCGGCACCGGAACATGTTCCGGAATCACCGGAAGATGTTCCGGGAACACCGGAACATGTTCCGGAACCACTGGAACATGTTCCGGCAGCACCGCAACATGTTCCGGAACCACCGGAAGATGTTCCGGGAGCACCGGAACATGTTCCGGAACCACCGGAACATGTTCCGGCAGCACCGGAAGATGTTCCGGAAGTACCGAAACATGTTCTGGGACCACCGGAACATGTTCCGGGACCACCGGAACATGTTCTGGGACCACCGGAACATGTTCCGGAAGCACCGGAACATGTTCCGCAAGCACCGGAAGATGTTCCGGGACCACCGGAACATGTTCCGGAACCACCGGAACATGTTCCGGAACCAACGGAACATGTTCCGGAACCACCGGAACATGTTCCGGGACCACCGGAACATGTTCCGGAACCACCGGAACATGTTCCGGGACCACCGGAACATGTTCCGGGACCACCGGAACATGTTCCGGAACCACCGGAACATGTTCCTAGACCACCGGAACATGTTCCGGAACCACCGGAACATGTTCCGGAACCACCGGAAGATGTTCCGGGAGCACCGGAACATCTTCCGGGAGCACCGGAACATGTTCCGGAACCACCGGAACATCTTCCGGGAGCACCGGAACATGTTCCGGAACCACCGGAACATCTTCCGGGAGCACCGGAACATGTTCCGGAACCACCGGAACATGTTCCGGAACCACCGGAAGATGTTCCGGGGGCACCGGAACATGTTCCGGAACCACCGGAACATGTTCCGCAAGCACCGGAACATGTTCCGCAAGCACCGGAACATGTTCCGGAACCACCAGAACATGTTCCGGGAGCACCGGAACATGTTCCGCAAGCACCGGAACATGTTCCGGGAGCACCGGAACATGTTCCGCAAGCACCGGAACATGTTCCGGGACCACCGGAACATGTTCCGGGACCACCGGAACATGTTCCGGAACCACCGGAACATGTTCCGGGACCACCGGAACATGTTCCGGCGGCACCGGAACATGTTCCGGAATCACCGGAAGATGTTCCGGGAACACCGGAACATGTTCCGGAACCACTGGAACATGTTCCGGCAGCACCGCAACATGTTCCGGAACCACCGGAAGATGTTCCGGGAGCACCGGAACATGTTCCGGAACCACCGGAACATGTTCCGGCAGCACCGGAAGATGTTCCGGAAGTACCGAAACATGTTCTGGGACCACCGGAACATGTTCCGGGACCACCGGAACATGTTCTGGGACCACCGGAACATGTTCCGGAAGCACCGGAACATGTTCCGCAAGCACCGGAAGATGTTCCGGGACCACCGGAACATGTTCCGGAACCACCGGAACATGTTCCGGAACCAACGGAACATGTTCCGGAACCACCGGAACATGTTCCGGGACCACCGGAACATGTTCCGGAACCACCGGAACATGTTCCGGGACCACCGGAACATGTTCCGGGACCACCGGAACATGTTCCGGAACCACCGGAACATGTTCCTAGACCACCGGAACATGTTCCGGAACCACCGGAACATGTTCCGGAACCACCGGAAGATGTTCCGGGAGCACCGGAACATCTTCCGGGAGCACCGGAACATGTTCCGGAACCACCGGAACATCTTCCGGGAGCACCGGAACATGTTCCGGAACCACCGGAACATCTTCCGGGAGCACCGGAACATGTTCCGGAACCACCGGAACATGTTCCGGAACCACCGGAAGATGTTCCGGGGGCACCGGAACATGTTCCGGAACCACCGGAACATGTTCCGCAAGCACCGGAACATGTTCCGCAAGCACCGGAACATGTTCCGGAACCACCAGAACATGTTCCGGGAGCACCGGAACATGTTCCGCAAGCACCGGAACATGTTCCGGGAGCACCGGAACATGTTCCGCAAGCACCGGAACATGTTCCGGGACCACCGGAACATGTTCCGGGACCACCGGAACATGTTCCGGAACCACCGGAACATGTTCCGGGACCACCGGAACATGTTCCGGAACCCACCGGAACATGTTCCGGGACCACCGGAACATGTTCCCGAACCACCAGAACATGTTCCGGAACCACCGGAACATGTTCCGGGACCACCGGAACATGTTCCGGGACCACCGGAACATGTTCCGGAACCACCGGAACATGTTCCGGAAGCACCGGAACATGTTCTGGGACCACCAGAACATGTTCCGGAACCACCGGAACATGTTCCGCAAGCACCAAAACATGTTCCGGGACCACCGGAACATGTTCCGGGAGCACCGGAACATGTTCCGGAACCACCGGAACATCTTCTGGGAGCACCGGAACATGTTCCGGAACCACCGGAACATCTTCCGGGAGCACCGGAACATGTTCCGGAACCACCGGAACATGTTCCGGAACCACCGGAAGATGTTTCGCGAGCACCGGAACATGTTCCGGAACCACCGCAACATGTTCCGCAAGCACCGGAACATGTTCCGGAACCACCGGAACATGTTCCGGAACCACCGGAACATGTTCCGGGAACACCGGAACATGTTCCGCAAGCACCCGAACATGTTTCGGGAGCACCGGAACATGTTCCGCAAGCACCGGAACATGTTCCGGGACCACCGGAACATGTTCCGGGACCACCGGAACATGTTCCGGAACCACCGGAACATCTTCCGCAAGCACCGGAACATGTTCCGGGAGCACCGGAACATGTTCCGGAACCACCGGAACATGTTCCGGAACCACCGGAACATGTTCCGAGACGACCGGAACATGTTCCGGAACCACCGGAACATGTTCTGGGACCACCGGAACATGTTCCTCAAGCACCGGAACATGTTCCGGAACCAGCGGAACATGTTCCGAAACCACCGGAACATGTTCCGGGAGCACCGGAACATGTTCCGGAACCACCTTAACATGTTCCGGGACCACCGGAACATGTTCCGCAAGCACCGGAACATGTTCCGGGAGCACCGGAACATGTTCCGAGAAAAGTTTATAGTGGTTTCAGCACTGTGTTTTGCCTCTCCTGCTGCTTGTTGTTGGTGTAGGGTTTCCTGCTGCTTGTTTTCGGAGATGAAAAGCTTTTGTTTGATGAAATACAGTCAATCCAGGATAGCCCAAGCCAATGGTATGCAAGGAGAAGAGAATCAGGATCAAAGCATGAAGGGCTGCAGTGTAAACAGTGAAAGATGAAAGGATATTCACAAAAACTGCAACTCAGGTCAAATCGGAATGCATATTCACAAAGATAGCTGAAATGTTTTGGAAAAGAGTTGGAAAACTGCCCCATGGTCATTCTATCTCCATAGTGCCATCTCAGGAGATGTGCACTCTTTGTTTTGGGTCCCATATGTGCTGAGGTGGCAGGGCATGTGGCGATGAGGTCACTGCCATGTCACATGGGACCTTCCTACTTAGCTAGGCTGACCAGGAATTGAACCCAGGACCTCTCAAAAAGAGGTGCCCAGCCCCCTAGGGTGCATACCACTAGGATAGCTAAGAATTCATGGAAAAACATAGATAAATTCATAGGCTCTGCCTTGGATATGTCAGTTCTCAGTCAACTCAGGAAAAGATGATTTGCCTCACATTGAAAGGGGATTAAGGGGTCCACTCCATATCCTGATTGGGTGTTTGGTTCCATAGGTCAAAATGTGTTATCACCACTTTTGGTGGGACCAATACTGAGATAAAAATGCCTGGATGCTCAGTGCATCTCTAATACAACTAGAGTATGCCTCAAAGCATTGGAAAAGCACTTTTTCTTACTCCCCCCTTGTGCTGTGGTGGCCACCACTGTCGCATCTTAGGAAAAAGGGATTTTTTTTGGCCTTTCCTTGGTTTCCACATCTACTTTAAAATACCTATAGTTTCCCTCACACAGAAAAATGGGCGCTCACCATGGCTGGCGCTCTTTTGCTGCTCTGTTTGTAACATTTCCTACAGAAGACTCAGCGCTCATGGCGCTGCCGGGGCTCCTGTGGCTTGGTTGGGTTAGTATGGGAGCATGCCAAAACATGTGCATGTGCATCCCTCCCTCCAAGACGCAGCGCGACACAAACCCAACGCAAGACACAATATACACACTCGCATGGGTTCTCGTAAACGTGCTGGCGACCTGTGACCTGTCTTAGGGCGAAGGGAGTCGTAAGAAAATTAAATTGCCCCTTGGTGGGGTCTTGGGTTCTGCTCAGTCTCTCCAGGCTGCTGCGTTTCGGCCCGAACACGGCCTACTCAGCGAGGCTGCGCGTGGGTATCTGCAGAGGCAGGAATGGGAGAATTATGGACGAATCCACGCAAAAACGAAGCGACGACACCAAAATCCGTCAAATGACGGCCTAGAATTTTTCTGAAACAACACACCTGAGCAGAATCCAATTGTGCATCAGAAGCACATTTTTACAAAAATTATAGTCATCTCTGGATTTTTTAAATCCAGAAATTCATACGCATAAAAAGGCGGCGCGCAGGAGCGGCTCCTAGCGAAGCGCCGGAAAATGAAGAAATAATGGAATTATAAACGTATGTCTCACGTAGTCTTGAAAATGACGAGACACACATTAATAAATAAACATACAGATTCCACCTACACTAATAGAAGTATCAAAAATCCAAGAATTCGAAAATCAACGAAAAAGACTTCAATGAATCAGGTATAAACTACAGGTATGCTCATCTCGTATGCCGCATACACATTGCTCGTCTCGTGTCTCCGTGAACGAGTCTTGTAGCAGCGCTAACAACGATAGGACGCGATAGAGGGATTGATTAGAAAGATTGCAGAAGATTAGAGGTCAGATCAGGGTGATTAGACATACACACAAGTGCATAGCAACGTTCTTCGCGTGCGCCCCTCACTTGCTCTCTCTCTCCAGCGGTAGGTAAGGTGAGTAAGCCCAGGCGGGGCCACCCCCTGGTGGACTTCGTGATTATGGTGCGGATGGGCAGGTTTGCCCAAAACAGTCGTGCATACTCGCGCATGCACACACGCATCAAAGGGTGGGCCACGCGAAGTGCGCACGGTAAACCTTGTTTAGGCTACGCAGGGGCTCCTCGGTACGTTCTTTAAGAGAACCTGAGGAGTCCCCTTAAAGCTTGCTTGCTTGACAGGGAAGCTGATCTTCAGCGCGTTTGCGGACAGTGTATTATAGGTCACACTGAAAACCGTATAATACGGGGAGTGTGGCTTGGTTCCTCCGCCGCAAACATCCCTTCATTTGCCTTTGCTTTACAGGTGGGCAGGTAGGGTGATTGGTGCAGCAGCATACCATTTTTTTCATGCCCTGCTAAACAAGGGCGCAGATCACACAAACAAGTAGCTCCCCTCTGCCTGTGGCAGAGCAGGGAGTCCGACTCCATCGACATCTGCGCCGTGCACGCAAGAGCACCTCTTCCCTCCAAGCCCTAGCAGGGGGAACGCGTTGTGGCGTCCCCTGTTAGGCCACAGTTGCTTAGCAGCGCTGTGTTCTCTTGTCACTTCACAGGAGGGTCGCTAGGACCCACGACATGTTCTTGAACAACACCCAGTAGAGTGTGCGTGTAGGAGTGGTAGTCCTGAGTGGGGGCTTGAGCCAGTTGCCCCAGTGCTCGCCCACCAGGATGGTGCCACTGTAGGGTGTGTAGGACCTGTAGTGCTTGTGTCACTGTCCCACCCGTTTCCTGCAATTTTAGCAGGGTTGGTGGGCTGTGGCAGTGGTTAGGTCAGTGTTTTGGCCACTTAGCAAAACGGCGTTTTCATGCCTTCATAGCTTTTGGCCACCCCTCCCTGTAGTGGACAGATAGGTAGGGAAAATAATACCTGGATTAGTACGCCGGGTATTCCCCAAAGGTTTTGCGCCAGCACAGAAATTGGGCGCTTAGGGGAGGGGAGACCCGGGGCGTACCCCGTGGCATCAATAAGCCAACCCTCCAGGTTTAGCAAGCGTGCAGACTTGGGTATAATTAGGACACCACTTCTGCGGCTTGCTCTCACGACCTTAGGAATAGCACACTCACACATACGCTTTGGCAGGTAAGGGTAAGGTTCAGTCCCTAGCCTTAGTCTTGGAGGCAAGCGTCTCAGCAAGCCTCAGCAACTCACCAAGGTTGTTCGGGGACAAGTAGTCAACCAGAACTGAGTTTAGGCGTCCCTCAGGTAGAACAAATGCAGAGAAGGGCTCCCAGGTGGCCTTATCGACTCCAAACCCTTCCCAGAGGGTGAGGAAGCGCCAACCCTGGCGATAGCGGTGGCGTAGGACAGACTTCACCAGGTAGAAGCCCTCCTTAGCCATCTCCTCGGCGTTCATGTCGGGGAGTTCACCTTCAACTTCCATAGGGCTGGCAGCCCCTTGTAGGTCCAGAGCGGCGATTTCCTCGTCGTTAAGCTCCCACTCCTCCCCACAGAGGTCTTCAGGATCATAGTAGCGCTTCAGGTGTTGAGCAGCGCACACCAGGGTCCCCCCTAGACGGGGAGAACACCGCACGGTGATACGGTGTCCATCCACTGATAGAATCTTGTACGGCCCGAAGTATTGGTCATCGCTGGTAGAGCGTGGCCAGGCGGGTAGTCGACTGTGGTGCACCAGCACCCAGTCCCCCTCTTGGTAGGTGGCCGGTACTCGGTGCTTGTTCTTCTTGTTCCACTGACGCTCCCTCACTCTCTGGAGCATAGCCTTGGCCTTGTCCACCTTCGCTTGTTGCTCTTGGACCCATTCACCCACAGAAGAATGAGTGTCCTCTGGATAGGGGGCATGTAGGAACCATGCCGGGCGCCCTAGGAATAGCTCATGAGGCGAGTAGCCAGTAGCTGAACTCTCTTGGGAGTTCATCATCAAGGATATGACGGGGAGTAGTCTCACCCAGTCTCTGGTGCGTTCAGTTTTGCACCATATCCGTACGTTCTCCTTCAGCACACGGATCTGTCGCTCACATAGGGGGTTGCTCGTGTGAGAGTAGGGAATCCCCGTAGACACCTGGACATTGAGGGATCTCAGGACCCTCTTGTACCAGCCAGTGTCTGAGCGTACTCGTACGTCCTCATCGGAGTTGATCTCCTTGGGCGCCCCATAGACACAAAACCACTCCTCCAGGAGTATCTTGATAGTCTCCTCCCCGGTAATGTGCTTGGTACATGGGAACACCCTGGTAAACCTGGTCAACCCACAGGTTACCACGAGGGCGAAGTCATAGCCCCCGAACTTCGGCATCTCCGTGTAGTCCACGTATAGAACACTGTTAGCACAGTGAGGGATGGGCAGGGTCGAGTAGAGACCTCTGTCCCTGATATGCCCTGGTTTAAAGGACCTGCACGGGCACTTGTCCACGATAGGCTGGAGGGTTTTCCGCAGTTGGTCGTCAGTCCACGTAGTGTGGAACCGCTGCTTGAACAGCCTCAGGGTACGGTCAGCAGCCACATGACCGCTGGACTCATGGGTCCACTTCAGCAGCGCTGGGACCCTGTCACTAGGAACCACAATGCGGTTTTCGTGCCAGAGGTAGCTCTTGTCCCTCTTCCACTGGTCTTGGTTGACCACGAGGGGTTCAAGGCGTTTCTCCAGGCGCTTGTAGATATCCCCAAACTCCTTCAGGTACTCCGATTGTTGGAGTCCATCCAGGGGGCGTATCATCGTCATGTTGAGGTCCAAGTGGACGTCCATACGGCTGAACGCCTCCTTAGCCAGCGCTTCAGACCGGGCACCAATCAGGGCGTCGAAGTTGTTGCGGCTGATGTAGTCGGCACACTCGTTCTTCACTCCCTGGATATGGTGTACCGTCAGCCGTAGTTGACTGAGGTAGGTCCACCAGCGCCGTAGCTTGGCCTTCTCAGGTGGGGGACCCTTCTGGAAACTGCGGACCGGTTCTTGGTCGCATAGCCAGACCACAGGGTTACTCCCCAACAGTCGTGCTTGTGAGGATAGCACCAGCATACCCGCGAGCAATTCCTGCTCATAGATGGAGTAGTTCCCCCTGGCCTGGTTCCACTTCCAGTTCCAGTGGCCCAGAGGTACTAGGACCCACTTGTCGTCAGGGTAGCTGTGCTTGAGGGTTCCATCTCGGTTGAGACCTTCCGTCCCCCATTGGGAAATGGCCGAGTCGAACTCCTCCTTCTCTAGTGCTTGCCATTGGAACAACGTTCCACCACCGCCCACATTGCTGGCGTCGGTCACCAGGATAATCTCCCCTTGTGCCCTAGGCACGCCCAAGCACTTAGCGTTGGCTACCTTGTCTTTGAGCTCGTCAAACGCTTGTTGCTCTTGTGGGCCCCAGCGCCAAGTAGTACTCTTCTTGATCAAGTCCGTCAGAGCGGCGCTGGTGTAGGTGAAGTTTTTGATGTGGCGGCGATAGAAGTTGCACACCCCAATGAAACTGCGTACATCATGAAGTCCTTTCTTGGGGTCTTCGTGTCGTACCTTGGCATCCATCAGGGGTTTGGCCTTAGAGGCCGCTGGGGTCCACCACCCGTAGCCAACGTCAAACGCCAGGTACTGCATGGTCTCCTGCATGAACTCACACTTCTCCAGATTGAGTCGTGTGTGGTTCTCCTGGCAGACCGCAAAGAACTCACCCAAGAGGATTAGGTGATCCTCCTGGGTATTGGTCCCTAGGCATACATCGTCGATGTGAGCCTCCATCTGGGCACCACGGGATATGAGCTCCTGCACCTTAGGTCTCCTTCGTAGGATGGACAAGATCTTGTTCATCAGCTCTTGGAATAGAGCGGGTGCGTTAGCCACGCCAAACGGCATGACCTTCCACTTGAAAACCCTCCCCTGAGGGGTGATGAAGGCCAGTAGTTCCTGTGCGCTGGGCGTCAGGTCCACTTGCCAGAATCCGCTCCTCTTGTCCATCTTGGTCTTGTAGCGGCAGGAGGCTATCTTCTTCAGGGTAGACTCCATATTGGGAATGGACCCAGAGTGGTTCAGCGTCTTCTTGTTCAGCTCTCCGTAGTCCACTACCAGCCGTTTGGCTGTAGACCCAGGTTTAGCCACCAGGAAACAGGGGCTGCAGTGAAGGGGATAGTCCCCGTCCTTGTACTCCAGGACTAGGCCAGCGTCGATACATTCTTGTATCTGTCGCTCGATCTCGTCGGCCTGCTCTTTAGGAGCTGGATAGGGTCTCCTCCGGATCTTTTGACCCACGAACTCGGGTTTCAGCTTGAGGTCCATCTGTACCAGTTTGTCACATGAGGCTGGAGGGGGTAGTTCTCCGAACACATCCAGATAGGTCCTTATAAGCTTCTGTACCCGCGGGTCCAATACCTTGATCTTGTCCTCCATGTCCTCGTCAGAGTGTAAGTTGCTTGCCCCCTGAATAGACGTCGGGAGGTGGTCCTCCTCCGACTCTTCGCCCGTGGTAGTGTCCTTCAGCCCTTGGTAGGCATATAGAAGGTCTTGTTCAACCATCTCCGGTGGACGATGGCAACATAGGCACGCTCGAGGGGGTTCACATACACATTCCTCCGAGAGGTCATCCTCCTCTGGGGTCCTCACATAGGCGCCCCACACGCTCTTCATGAGCTTAAGATCTACCTCCCTTTGCCAGGTGGTGATCTTCTGTTCGAGGTCCTCCTTCAGTTGGGATAGGTCTCCCATACGTCCTTGGTTCAGTGGCCATGAGCTGCGGGTAGGCTTCGCGTAGCATAGCTTTTTCGCCACCAACTTCCTCTTGGAATCCACATACCCCCTGAGCCTGGATCGAGGGTCCAGCTCCTCGTCCACGGGGTCTTCCACCCTCATGGAGAGTAGGGGTTTCAGTGGGGCGACGTACTCGGCGTTCTCCACTTCCTCCACACAGGTCTGCACGAAGGAGGCGTCGTGCTCAGTTTCGTCTTCTGAGTGGATAGAGCTAGGTAGCTCAGATAGTCCACACTCAGAGACTCCATCAGGAACAGGTACATGACAGGGAGAGTTGGGGGCATTGGTGTCAGTCACGACGTACTCATCTCCTCCGGGTGTAGTCTCAACAGCATCTTGAGGTCGTAGGCGATCCCTCAAGTCACCCAAGGCGAGTCCGTCGCTTTCTCGTTGTACAGCCTGGACCAGAGTCGGGTCCAGATCCTCCCAGGGGATGGAGGTAAGACCTCCGTCCACCACGCTCAGCATACTCCCCCATCCGGGTTTCCCAATAGGCGTCTTACGACCCAGAGGCACGTAGATGGCCTCATCAGGTAACCGAACAGAGCTGATAGTCAGCCTGTCCAGGAGGTTTCGCCAGTATTCGTTGCCCCCATGGGCTCCCCAATCGGGGGAACACAGGACCATACGGGAACGTTCCAAGGCCACCTTGGTCAGCACCTTCGCCAGTTCACTCAACCTGGGGTTCCCGTAGGCCATCCCGAAAGAGGGCCAGTAAAATTTGTAGCTGCAGTTCTTCCCCTTGCTGCAGTAAAGGTCCAGTACATGCTGCTTGTCGCTGGCGAACAACTCCACACTCAGGTCTTCTCGAGAGTAACCCAACTCCTTCAGACCTTGGTCTAGGACTTTGCCCAATAGTTGATAGTCCTCAGTTTTGGAGGCCGCCATCATGTTCGAGGGCTCCTCCTTCGATAGTCTCAGGTAACTCGAGGTATGTTCCGACTGCTCCAGTGGCACAGACTCTCTGCCGCTGCCGTGGTCCACGTAGAGGAGGTAGGGCGCTTGCAGCGTCAGGGATTGTATCTGGGAGTGCTGTACGAAGAAGTCAGTACCCAGTACAAAGTCGAAGGCCTCAGTGTCCATCACATAGAACCGATGGGCGATAGTCCGGGAGCCCATAGGTACCTCCACTTCACAGTCCCCGCAGCTGTGCACCACATGTCCATCCCCCATGCGTATAGCAGCGGTGGTCATGGTGTTCTTCAGGCTCCCACAAGGTAAAATTTTCTTGGCCACTATAGATATGGTGGCGCCAGTGTCCAATACCCCCAGGTATTCGCGTCCCCCTAGTCGGATACGTACCCAAAACACCAGGTCTTGGGTGCCACCAGAGCGTCCCCGTCAGAACTCCGCGGGACAGGTCACCTCGAACCCCTTGTTCCGCAATTTGCGGGCCATCCTCATGAAACGGCTCCTCTTCTTAGCGTTGCCGTCATCACCACCTTCATGCTGACGCTTGGCTCCTTGTTCTTGCTGGGCCTGCGTCTGTGAGCGTGTGGTAGGACCAGACTGCCCTCCAGAGGGCTCGGAGTTCCCCCCTGGATTAGGGTTGGGGTTGCCTCCGTTCTTGTCCTTGTTCTTGTTGTCGGGCTGGCGGTTAGCGCCTCCTCCTCGTCCACCTTGACCCTTGTCTTGTCCTTGACCACGTCCTTTCGACTTGCCCTTGCCGGAGTCGTTGCCTTTGCCTTTGCCTCCTCCTTTGCCTGAGCCTTTGCCAGGATCTTCTCCCTTAAGCTTCGCCGATAGGCGTTGCTTATGGTAGCACTCATCCTCGTAGTGCTTCCGCTTCCCGCAGAATGCACACGTGATGGTGCACCTGTGATGATCCGGCAGCTTCGCTTTGGCGCCGGTGTTCTTCTCCTGCTGCTTCCCCTGGACTACGAAGCAGTCTCGCTGCTCGCAGTCAGGAGCGTGCTGCAGGTGGCCCTGCTCGTCTCTGGCATCACACCAGAATAGCTCCTTCACGTTCTCCATGATACGGGCGTGGGCGTGTTTGGGGGCAGTCCCCTGCCCAGGTCGGGACCCTTGGTACCCTTTGCCATGACCTCCAGAACCTCCTCCTCCAGGACGGTAATTGTTCAAGTGCTGGTCGCTCTCCTTCTCCAGCGCCAGCTCCAGGAGTAGCACGCATAGATCCTCGTAGCGGAGGGATCTAGCCTTGCGCTCCGCCGTCGAACGGCACTCGTCCCATAGCTCTCGAGGGAGCTTGGCCACCAACCAGAACAGCAGGTCGTTGCTGCTGTAGGAACCGGGCGTCAGTCGTCCAGCCCAGTGATCCAGGTCAGCCAACAGCTCAGAGACCCTGCCAGGTTTGGGGTTGTTGGGCAGCACGGGCAGGTTCTGGATCTCGGCCCTGATGGAGAGGTCGGTTTCGTAGGTCGGGTACTGCCTCTCCAGGGCAACCAACACATCGGCAAAGGTGGCGGAGTTAGTCACGATCTGCCTGACCGGCTTCTCCAGGTACTTGGTCTTGCAGCACTGCAGGAGCAGATCGCACTTGACTCGCCCACTAGCGTGGGTTTGGCCGGTCAATCGGAGAAACCGGCCAAAATTCTCAGCGAACTTGCTGAGGTCCTTGCCTGTGAACTCAGGCAGGTTCACCACGATCGTGGAGGTGGCAATAGCCTTCGCCTCCTGAGACCTGCGTCCCTCAGGGCGTCGGGTCTTCTTCTTCTTCTTCTTCTTCTTCTTACCCCTTGGGTCCTCGGGGTCCTCCGGGTCATCGTCCTCCGAGGGCGAAGTGGAAGTCATCGACGGCGGCCCATCATCGGAGGGGTCTCCGCCTAGATCACTAGAGCCATAAGGCTCCACGTCCACCATTGCCCTTAAGGCTGTCAGCCCCAGCCGGTCCAGCTCGGCCCTCGTGGAGTTCGTCACGTAGCTGTAGGGCGGCTGGGCCGTTCTCGGTACGAAGGGACTTCTCGGTATAGCTGCAGGAGTCGGCATCGGTCGGCTCCTCAGGCTCCCCAGGGTGTTTGTCAACCCTGCCGCCAGGTGGTTGGCCTGTACTCGGTGGGGTGACATTCCCACCGTGGTAGGTGACGCTTGGGGCGGGATCATCAGGGGCTCCAGTTTCTCTCGGATCTCTTGAGTGAGGTCGCCCACGATTTTTGAAGTGGCTCCTCGGAGCACCTCGTTGATCTCCGACCGCGTCAGGGACCTGTTGGAGGATCTTCCCGATCCTCTACTCCTGCCACCAAGAGATTCGGGTCCTCTCCTCAACCCACTCAAGGTTGCATACCCAGGTGCATACCCAGGAACATGCACATAGCTTCCAGTAGCGGGTAGTGGATGCAGATATTCAGCCGCATACCATCGCGGCGCAGAGCTGGAAGCCACCGGCTCACTGGCAGTAGTTGCCTCAGGGAGCGCAGTGGTAGGTGGGCCCATACCATAGGCGGAGTAGGGAGGCATGCCAGTAAAGCCTGTGCCCTCTGCCATAGGCGGGTTGGTTATGGGAGTGGATGTTGCGGCGGCTGGGTCTGGAATCGGGAGTGTAGTGGTTAAAGGAGAGGGTGATGCGTGGAGGCAAGAAGCGCTTGGTGCGCCTTCGAAGGTAGGGACATTCGTCAGGTCTTGCCCTTGCTCCTCTCCTTCGTCTGCTTCGTCTCCAGCATCCTTCTCGCTCTCTCTCTTCCTCTTCACAGGCTGAGAGACCACCTCTTCGACTGACAGGGCCCCGAAGGCCGTCTGGAGTCCATCCAGCGAGTCCTCAGCCGCTTCCACTGGCCCATGTAAGGGCTCCGCCGAAGGTACAGCGCCAGGTGCTGGCCTTGCCGGTGCCTCAGGCGCTGGCGCTGTCTTCACGTCGGCGTCCTCCTTCCTTGTGTCCATCTTCAGTCACCCTTCTGCTTATATGTGCCTGTACTCGGCGCACTGGATGTACGGCGCGGGGTTGCTGCCGGTGCACAGAGACAGACTGCCTCTTGCTACCAGAAAAGTTTATAGTGGTTTCAGCACTGTGTTTTGCCTCTCCTGCTGCTTGCTGTTGGTGTAGGGTTTCCTGCTGCTTGTTTTTGGAGATGAAAAGCTTTTGTTTGATGAAATACAGTCAATCCAGGATAGCCCAAGCCAATGGTATGCAAGGAGAAGAGAATCAGGATCAAAGCATGAAGGGCTGCAGTGTAAACAGTGAAAGATGAAAGGATATTCACAGAAACTGCAACTCAGGTCAAATCGGAATGCATATTCACAAAGATAGCTGAAATGTTTTGGAAAAGAGTTGGAAAACTGCCCCATGGTCACTCTATCTCCATAGTGCCATCTCAGGAGATGTGCACTCTTTGTTTTGGGTCCCATATGTGCTGAGGTGGCAGGGCATGTGGCGATGAGGTCACTGCCATGTCACATGGGATCTTCCTACTTAGCTAGGCTGACCAGGAATTGAACCCAGGACCTCTCAAAAAGAGGTGCCCAGCCCCCTAGGGTGCATACCACTAGGATAGCTAAGAATTGATGGAAAAACATAGATAAATTCATAGGCTCTGCCTTGGATATGTCAGTTCTCAGTCAACTCAGGAAAAGATGATTTGCCTCACATTTAAAAGGGATTAAGGGGTCCACTCCATATCCTGATTGGGTGTTTGGTTTCATAGGTCAAAATGTGTTATCACCACTTTTGGTGGGACCAATGCTAAGATAAAAATGCCTGGATGCTCAGTGCATCTCTAATACAACTAGAGTATGCCTCAAAGCATTGGAAAAGCACTTTGTCTTACTTTCCGGGACCACCGGAACATGTTCCGGAAGCACCGGAACATGTTCCGGAAGCACCGGAACATGTTCCGCAAGCACCGGAACATGTTCCGGGACCACCGTAACATGTTCCGGGAGCACCGGAACATTTTCCGGAACAACCGAAACATGTTCCGGAACCACCGGAAGATGTTCCGGGAGCACCCGAACATGTTCCGGAACCACCGGAACATGTTCCGGCAGCACCGGAACATGTTCCGCAAGCACCGGAACATGTTCCGGAACCACCGGAACATGTTCCGCAACCACCGGAACATGTTCCGGCAGCACCGGAACATGTTCCGGAACCACCGGAACGTGTTCCGGGAACACCGGAACATGTTCCGGAACCACCGGAACATGTTCCGGCAGCACCGCAACATGTTCCGGAACCACCGGAAGATGTTCCGGGAGCACCGGAACATGTTCCGGAACCACCGGAACATGTTCCGGCAGCACCGGAAGATGCTCCGGAAGTACCGGAACATGTTCTGAGACCACCGGAACATGTTCCGGAAGCACCGGAACATGTTCCGCAAGCACCAGAACATGTTCCGGGACCACCGGAACATGTTCCGGAACCACCGGAAGATGTTCCGGGAGCACCGGAACATGTTCCGGAACCACCGGAACATGTTCCGGCAGCACCGGAACATGTTCCGGAACCACCGGAACATGTTCCGGAACCACCAGAACATGTTCCGGGAACACCGGAACATGTGCCGGAACCACCGGAACATGTTCCGGCAGCACCGCAACATGTTCCGGAACCACCGGAAGATGTTCCGGGAGCACCGGAACATGTTCCGGAACCACCGGAACATGTTCCGGAAGTACCGGAACATGTTCCGAAACCACCGGAACATGTTCCGGAAGCACCGGAACATGTTCCGGAACCACCGGAACATGTTCCGGAACCACCGGAACATGTTCCGGGAGCCCCGGAACATGTTCTGGAACCACTGGAGCATGTTCCGGAACCACTGGAGCATGTTCCGGGATCATATTTTATTTGCACATTTTTCTTTGATCTATAGTCAACAACGGAAGGATCAATTTTTCTTCAGCCAAAGCTACAAGGGGGGTCCCTATCCAGCTCAGCGTCATCTGTTGAGTGGACATGCTTCACGTGTTACCAGTGATACTCTTTTTTTTGCTTGACACTCCCCATAACTTGTGGCAGGTGTGCATCATGAGCAATGCCGAAGGATGCACCCTGTGCAACACCTCCAACGTATGTGCTCCTTTTTTTAGGAATGCAACAACATTGAAAATGATGTCTTGAGTCATCAATTAGATTTGCAAGGCTTGCTTAGAGCGGTGAATGTCCGCCCGCGTAAACATATTGTACAATGTGATCAAGTCAAGGGTGCCGGTAATGTCACTCCAGTGTAGTCGCCTGCTTGATTCCTCAATTCTACCATCATTACCTGACTTTGGAGGGGCAATGGACTGCTCCTTGCGCGAGGCCTCGCGCAAGGAACAGTCCATTGCCCCGAAAAATGCATTTTTTGGACCCATCAGGACCAGGAAAAGGCCAAAATTCCTTACATAAGAGTTCTTTTGGTGTATCAAAAACGGCCTGATTTTTTGCAAGCCAAAGAATGGTTCTTTTCATGTTTTTTGAGGCCCTGTATTTTGGGCACTTTCTGTCGTTTTATACCATGCAACTTGAGCCGCCTAAGTTATATATAGTGTTGTTCGGCACCTCAACTTTGCTAGTGCACCCTTAAATCACATCCCTAGCTTATATGGTGAAAACCTTGTAAAGGGCCTAACTTTGCAAAACAGCCATGATTGATCATAACAAATATGACGGCGCGAATCAGCTCTCCGAGGCGGTCATTTAGAGGGGCTGCATCGTAGACTTTTGAGGTATGTTTTGTTTCGGCGCGCGTATCATATATAATGGCATAAGGACTGCTTTTAGAGGGGGGCGGGGCCCCATTCCCCGGCCCCCCAATTAAAAGCCCCCCATGGGGGGGGAGGTGAACAACCGCTTTTTCAAATAAGTTCCCGTCCAGCTCGATACCACTTCCCGTCCATGACCCACGGTGTCATATCCGCCTTCGTGAGTAAGTCCCTGCGCCTTAGGAACTAGGTCCGTCGAAGCAAACAGAAGATCTTGTGCTCTTTCTGGTCTATGCACCGTGTACAATAGGGGGTCTATGTCTAGTCCTTGCCGGGGTTCCCTTTACATATTCGGGTCTGTCATTGTATGTAGAACTTCCCCAAACCACCGTAGATCTCTGTATCAAAATCCTTATGGTGGTCTGTTGGACGACACTCTTGTTGGGTCTGGGATACTCCGGCAGTCATTAGGGCTACCGGAACGGATAAGCATATTCCTTTTGATGTTGAAAATCCAAGTTTTTTTGTTTTCTGAGAGTGAATCTTTCTTGCGTGTGTTTCGCCACTCACCGTATTGTTTTCTTGCATCTTACTTTGGAACGCAACGTATGGCGACGCGGTGTTGCAGAACTTCAGTCACAAGCTACAAACATAGACACATAGGGCCTTGGCGGAAGTTTTTGCCCAACCATTTTGCCATCCCTCTCCATGCAGCTTCCTCCTATTTTCTTTTTTCTTCTGATTTGGCAAGTCAAATTTCTTTGCTATGGACACTGCCAACCCCTGCAAAGGGGCAGGGCCTCTCTTGGAGGCGGGGAAAGCCTTCCGCAAGACACACACACCAATGGGGTTTGATAGCAAGAGAACCGTAGTGATATTCATACCAGTGGCATTTTCTAAAAAACATGTCGAAAACATCAATAATGTATTCCTCCATACACAGCTGCCAAAAGTTTTTGTTTTCACTCCACTAGCTTTTACAAAAACCTACTCAGCTAAAATAGTTGTGCAGGAACCTTTGCCTTATTTTGTAAAAGAAAGACCTGCACCCTACTTTTCAAAGACCCCCTTTTCCAATTGCCCTCAAAAAAACCAAGTATCTGCTATCTTGTCACGAAAAATAAACAACGCATCTTTGCATTTTCCAATGAAAAGGCCGCACTTGTCCAAACAGTCACACCACATATTTGCTACCTTGTTTTGAAAGCCAAACAATGCAAAGTCCCTTTTTTCAATTACCCACACTTATATACCATGCCCGTATTGCCCTGGCACACTTGTACATGAACCAAAAGCATCCAACAGATATCCGCTAAGGCATCGGGAACAGCTTGGCCATCCGCGTGCACTACGGCGGGTGATAGCATTGCGTTGTTGTAACGTTCGAGTACACTTGCCGCGAAGAGAACGTTGTCTTACGAGAAGCATGAACGGCGAGTTGGTTTTGCCCTCCCTTGCCCAAATGGCCCCCTTCTAGGCGCATTGACGATGCCGTAAAGCGGGGCAGGTGGTGGGGGGAGGGGGGATAAACGGCACCGTCAATCAGATGTTTGGGCCGCAAAATGGGTACTTCATTAGCAACTCGACTCAAATTTGGACTCCAAAACGGGTACTTTGTTCTCAACAATCTCATCGTTGCGGCCAAAAAGTAGATTCACAGACCCTAGGTTACGACACAATTCTAGAGTAAGGAGCCTCCAAGATATCTACATTTGTGCCAAAGCTCAAGCACAAAAATTGCGGAAAAAGTAAAAGCTGGGGATGAAAAAATCTGGTGAATACGAAAAAACCCCCGTTGTGTACTAAAAGCACCATGAAAAAATCTGAGCCCGTAAATATTCCGCTTCACGCAAAATGCAGTTTGGCTTGCCACCCGGGCAATCCCAATCACTTTTGGCTCTGAATTTTCATTCTCCATCCTGGCCTTTTTCGTTTCTTTTTCTCTTTTCCTCGGCTAAATATCTTATGGTATCACGCAGTCAGTCTTACCGGGACAAACCCCTAAATTCGGCAACCGGATTCGGGGGACACGGTCGAATTGTTCTGCCTGCCGACTTGTTGCGATTTTGGATCCTTCAAAATTATTTTGCCGATTTGCTGGAAATCTGTATCCAAATGGTCTGCATTTTGGGCTCAACAATGGGATTGTTAAAATAACAGTATCCACGCTGAGGTTCAATTTTGAGAAAAAGAGTCAATTTGCAAAACCAAAAAGACTTCACCCCCAAAATCTCAAAACTGCTGGTGTTCCCTTTCCCCTTTCCCGACATCCGCAATGCGGGCAAAAGGTTGGGGTGGGGGGGCTGAGAAAGCAGCGAAGCCCTGTCCCAAAGGGTGCGGCTCTTGGCCGTTGCCCCGGGGGCATGGGGCGGGTGGGGTGGGGGGGGGGGGGGCAGCCCACATTTTGGGCAGGACGGGACACTCGGAAATATGTGCGGGCTGCGAATTTTAAATTCTCAATCCGTACACTTCTCACCTTTAGCATTTGAGTTGTCATCCTGGAAACTGTTTTGCCATTAAAAATTCAAATCATCCATTAATCTGCATCTTCGCTTGAGCAATGGGATTATTATAAAAAAAAAATCCATTGCAAAGTTCAATTTTCAGAAAAAGAGACAGCTTGCGAGGGCAAAAGGGGCACTTTACGACCCAAATATCTCAAAGCCGGTGGCCTTTACTCCCTTTTTAGAATGTGCCCAAGAGATCGGAGGGGAGGGAACCTGCCCAGGCGGCGTTCACTGCGACCCATATCTTTCACACTGTCGCAAACAGGCCACTTGCCCCAAAATGGTTTTGAAATACAAGGTGCAATCTGGGGGCCGGGGGGCGTCACTTTGTGACGGGGGGC
Organism: Eutreptiella sp. 'Long Island Sound 2002'; assembly: GCA_964036045.1. Lineage (NCBI taxonomy): Eukaryota > Euglenozoa > Euglenophyceae > Eutreptiales > Eutreptiaceae > Eutreptiella > Eutreptiella sp. 'Long Island Sound 2002'. The sequence continues at coordinate 38,191,492 of OZ038385.1, forward strand.
GGACACACTAAATGGGGAGAGGTCTCAAAAAGCGGGGGGGGGGGGATAAGGCACCAATCTATTGTGGAGTGAAGCCACGTCGCTGCTCTGGGTCATTGTGCCATACATCTTTCACCAAAACGGCGATCTCGGGGAGCTCAGCGTTAAGCGAGTCACCGGCTTGTGGCCCAAAATTTGTATATGGCCGCTGAATATTGGTCCCGCCCTTTAAATGACCTGCAAACGTAGCCATCATCATAGCCAATGGTTTCACCTAAGATGAATGCGAAAGAGGCAAGAAATCAAGTATTCCGTCCCGCAATATCCGAGGCATCAGCTCTTTCGTGTCCCGTTCCTCGCTTTCTCTCCGCTTTTCTTATGGTACGGATCTGGGAACTCTGTGTTGGCACGGCAAGTCATCGAGCCCCGCAAGGCAAATGCACCCCGGATCCGCCGGTTTTTTTTTCCAAAAAAGGGGGGGGGGGCTTGCCCAAACAATAGGTACCTATGGCCAAACCATAGGTACCCCGGTGTTCATGCAGTGCAGCATGCAAACTTGATAGGCTGGCAAATGGGCAAAGTGGCGCCGCACACCTGGGGTAGCCAGAATTCACGCGTTTCTGTTTCTTGCAGCTTGGCTCCCAGGCTGCATGTACCAACAAAGTGGCTTTCTTGGTTTTACATTTCTGTTTTGCATAGGGTGGTCTCTGCTTTGAAGATATAGCCTCATCTGTGTTGTGGTGCCGAGAACCCACTGCATGGGCCACGGTATGGGGCAAAACGGGGAATCCAGGATTCCCGTACGGGGGTTTGGCGTGTCTCTGTGGAACTCTCGTGCATACTGCCTGTCCACATGGCCCTTTCTGGATCAGGAATGCGCCTCGAGGGCTGAGTGCCCTGGCCCCAGCCCACTTGGCCAAGACTGACAGCACGGGAATCGTTTTGCGTGTTGTGGGCACCAGGAAAGAAATCCCGGAGCCCCCTCCTCACTTCAGGGGAATGAAGGGCGGTCTCTGCGGTGTGGTTGGGGGTCCAGCAGAGATGCATTAGAAGGGGCCTCAGAGGTGGCTCCAGTAGCGGTTAGGCAGGCGGTTGGAGGAGGTTGCCAAAGCGATTGGGGGCGGTTACTGTCGGTCACAAATGCCGTTGAGGCTGGTACTTGGCGTCAGGGGGACAGTGGCTGGGCGCAGGCTGGGTGCCCTGCAGAGGGAGGGGGGGTGTTACCTCCCCCCCCTTCCAATGCATCCCGGGGGTCCAGGACCCCCCCCCCCTGTCCCACCTCGACAATTCTGAGCGTTAAGGGGGCACCGAGGTGGGGGAGCGTTAAGGGGGCACCGTATGCCCCACCAAGTGCTTGACCTTCAAATTCAGGAGCACCCAAGGAGCCAAGGGAAAACTAGGGCCGCGGGCCGCCGCTGCGGGAAGAGCTGGAGGTCCCCCCAATTCTTACTCCTCAGTGGGGGTGTGCGCGCAGTAAGGGAAGCCAGGAACCCCGGGTACTCCAGAACCCCGGGCATCCTCGGCGACCCCAGCAACACCTAGCACACCCCTGCGCCCCTGACACCCAAAATGCACTCTGCACCCCAAGAAACCTGCCACCCCCCCCCCCCCCCTCGGTCGCCCGACGCAGCTGAAGAAAAAGACCGAAATCTAGCCATGGCGGTCGGTCGCAGTCGGTTGTCGGTTGCAGTCAGCTCTTCCCCCACTTGTCCCGCCCCCACGCTCGTCTCCTTTTGGTTTGTCCTCTCTCCCTCTCTCCCTCTCTCCCTCTCTCCCTCTCTCCCTCTCTCCTTCTCTCCCTCTCCCTCTCTCCCTCTCTCCCTCTCCCTCTCTCCCTCCCGCTCCTGCTCCCCCTTTCCCTCTCCCTCCCTCCCCCTCTCCCTCTCTCCCTCTCTCCCTCTCTCCCTCTCTCCCTCTCTCTCTCTCTCCCTCTCCCTCTCTCCCTCCCGCTCCCGCTCCCCCTTTCCCTCTCCCTCGCCCTCCCTCTCCCTCTCTCCCTGTCTCCTTCTCTCCCTCTCTCCCTCTCCCTCTCCCTCTCATTCTCCCTCTCCCTCTCTCCCTCCCGCTCCCGCTCCCCCTTTCCCTCTCCCTCGCCCTCCCTCTCCCTCTCTCTCTCTCTCCCTCTCCCTCTCTCCCTCCCGCTCCCGCTCCCCCTTTCCCTCTCCCTCTCTCTCGCTCTCCCTCTCCCCCCCCCCCTGTCTCTCTCGTCTGTCCGTCCTCTCTCTGCTGCTACCTCCTCTCTGTTCTTTCCTGAACATCTTGTCTCTGTTTGCACTCTTTGATCTCATTCTTCTTTCCCCTGCACACAGTTCTCGGGGTGGGGGGGGGGGGGGGGGGCGACTCCTCGGTTCTGGATGCCAACTACCCCCCCTACTAACTGTTGGCCGGAGGCCCCATTTTTGGGGGGGCATTGAGGGGATGTTCGGGGAGGGGCGATGGGGGGGGGGTCTAGGAGGGGCTTCGGGCTGGGGGGGTTGTAGGGGGTGGGGTCCAGATGGGGCGACTTGGGGTGGTGGGTGGGTGGGGGGCGGGGGCACAGGCTCCCCTTACCTCCCCTTGCCCTCCCTCTGGCCATACCATCACCTAAACCCAACCCTAACCTTTGCAGCGAGCTGGTTCGGCCATGCCAGCCATGTTGATTGGGCTGAACAAGACCCCCCAAATGGGTTTAAGGATAGTGTTGGGGTGCAAAGTGGACAAAATTTTCCTTAGGGCACCTTTGATGTTCATGGAGCGTCGGGCGCCTTCGGCGCCCATGGACGCCTGAGGGCGACACCTTTGGCAACTGGCTGTTGGCCAGAGGCCCCCTGCGGGGGGGGGGGGGGGGGGTTGGCGTCTTATGACCCGCGGAGTCCCCCCCCACCCACCCAGGATACAGTCCTAACTTTCTCATTATTGGCCATTCGAATGTTCGTTCCCCGCACGGTTGAGTTTGGGTGCAATTGCCCAATTGCTCGAGCTACTCTAGACCCAAGGAAAGAAACCACCCATTGCCCGACTCATCCTCGTGTTGAGGCGTCAGCTACGACCAACGAATGTTCACTGCTGACGTGGGTCATACCCTTTGTGTTCGCGGAGCGCTTCCCCTTCGCCCAGTCATGGGGAAGGTGACCCCGGCACATGGGCCAGTCAACGGACCCTGTCAGGGCCAAGCAGTCATGAACAGCGGCGAGCGCGAGCCAATGCCTTTTGACACTCATCGCACAACTGTTGCAGAGATACGCTCGGCCTCTCAGTGTACGGACGGGCCGGACTGTAGGCGTTCGGCATCGGGTTAGGCCCCCAGCCTTTGACCTTGATCTTCGTCTTGGTGCCCGTCAGGCTCCCATTCCCCCTCCGACGGGACTGCAGGTCTGAGGGCGGCCTGTGGCGTGGGGGCTGCACTGGAGGGCCACGTCTCCACCGCTGCCTCCGACCGAATGTCCGACTCGAGCCTCTGCAGGTCGTTCGCGTCCAGGCGCCCGGACCCGTCCACGTCCAACTGGTGGAAGCGATCCGCCCACGGCTGCACCTGCTCGGCCGTCACGACGCCCAGGAGCTGCAGCATCCCGAACACGAACTCGAACTTGCAGACCCCGTCCCCATCGAGGTCCATCGTGGCGATGAGGTGCTGGTCGAGGGTGCGCCCCAGCAGGTGCCTGCGCCGCTGTGCCTGAAGACCGAGGACAGAACAGAGGAGGTGGCAGCAGAGGGAAGGACAAGAGAGAGAGAGGGGGAGAGAGAGATAGAGGGAGGGAGAGGGAGAGAGATAGAGGGAGGGAGAGGGAGAGAGATAGAGGGAGGGGGAGGGAGAGAGATAGAGGGAGAGAGAGAGGGGGGGGGGAGGAGAGAGATAGAGGGAGGGAGAGAGGGGGGGGAGGAGAGAGATAGAGGGAGGGAGAGGGAGAGAGATAGAGGGAGGGAGAGAGGGAGAGAGATAGAGGGAGGGAGAGAGGGAGAGAGAGAGAGATAGAGGGAGGGAGAGGGAGGGAGATAGAGGGAGGGGGAGGGAGAGAAGACAAAGGGAGAGAGAGAAGGGGGGGGGGAGATAGAGGGAGGGAGAGGGAGAGAGATAGAGGGAGGGAGAGAGGTTCTGGTTCTGGTTCTGGATGACCCGCCCGAGGCTCCAGCACAGCCGGAGGGGGACCCAGAAAACGAGGGGCTCCCAACCGCCACAGGACGGTTTACTCGGTCCCGCCCAAAGGGGTCGAAGCGGGCGGCCCGTGGCAGCACCCCGAGCCACCGGGGGCCGACACTTGCCGGGTTTCTTGGCGCTGGGGGGGGGGGGTACCGCGTTGGTGTGGTGGTGGTGCTTTTCCTGGGAGGGGGGGGGGGCAGCGTGGGGATGTGCATGGGCGCAGCGGGGCACCGCGCAGGGGTGCGGTGCGGGGCTGCTACACAGGGGTGTTGCTTGGGATTGTGCTGGGGTGCAACGGCTGCGCAGCGTCGCAGTGTGGGGCTTTGCTGGGGCGCAGCATGGGGCTGCGCCGGGGCCGGGGCGCAGCGCGTGACTGAGCAGGGGCGCAGCATGTGGAGCTGGGCTGGGGCGCATTGGCTGCACCGGGGGCGCAGCGTGTGGCTGCTCTGGGACGCGCTGGGTGACCGAGCAGGGGGGCTCCGTAGGACTGCGCAGGGGCGCAGTGTGGGGCCGCGCAGGGGTGCGGCATGCGGCTGCGTAGCCTGGAGCTGGGCTGGGGCGCAGCGACTGCGCAAGGAGTGCAGCGTGGGGCTGCGCTCGGGCGGAACACAGGGCTGCCGAAGGGGCGCCGCAGGGGGGCCGTGAGAGGGTGCGGCATGCGGCAGCACTAAGGCGCAGTCTGGGGCCGCGCAGGAGCGTTGCGTGGGGCTGCGCTGGGCGCAGCGTGGAACAGCGCACAGGGCTGCGCTAGTGGCGCAGCGCGTGGCCCCGGCCTGCGGCGGCGCAAGGTGCGCGGCGTGGGACTGTGCCGGGGAGAAGCATGCGGCTTCGCAAAGGGCGCAGCATGCAGCTGTGCTAAGGCGCTGCGTGGGGCTGTGCTGTGCGCAGCGTCGAATTGCGCATGGGCGCAGCATGGGGCTGTGCAAGGGGCGCGTTATGGGGCCGCGCAGGGGAGCGGCAGCGGCGGCGCTGGAGCGCAGGGTGCGGCTGCGCTGGGGCGCAACGCGGGACTGCGCGGCGTGGGGCCGCGCATGGGCGCTGCCTGGGGCTGCGCAGGGGCGCAACAGCGCAGGTCTGCGCGGGGGCACAGCAGCGCGGGGCTGCGCAGGGGCGCAGCAGCCTGGGGCTGCGCAGGGGCGCAGCAAAGGGGGGCTGCGCAGGGGCGCAGCAGCGTGGGGCTGCGCAGGGGCGTAGCAGCGTGGGGCTGCGCAGGGGCGCAGCAGCATGGAGCTGCGGAGGGGCGCAGCAGCGTGGGGCTGCGCAGGGGCGCAGCATGGGGCTGCGTAGGGGCGGAGCAGCGTGGGGCTGCGCAAAGGCGCAGCAGCACGGGGCTGTGCAGGGGCGCCGCAGCGCGAAGCTTCGGAGGGGCGCAGCGGCGTGAGGCTGCGCAGGGGCGCTGCTTGGGGCTGCGCAGGGGCGCAGCAGCACGGGGCTGCGCGGGGGGTGCGCAGGGGCGCAGCAGCGTGGGGCTGCGCAGGGGCGCAGCAGTGTGGGGCTGCGCAGGGGCGCAGCAGCGTGGGGCTGCGCAGGGGCGCAGCATGGGGCTGCGTAGGGGCGGAGCAGCGTGGGGCTGCGCGAAGGCGCAGCAGCACGGGGCTGTGCAGGGGCGCAGCAGCGCGAAGCTTCGGAGGGGCGCAGCGGCGTGAGGCTGCGCAGGGGCGCTGCTTGGGGCTGCGCAGGGGCGCAGCAACACGGGGCTGTGCGGGGGGTGCGCAGGGGCGCAGCAGCGTGGGGCTGCGCAGGGGCGCAGCAGTGTGGGGCTGCGCAGGGGCGCAGCGTGGGGCTGCGCAGGGGCGCAGCAGCGTGGGGCTGCGCAGGGGCGCAGCAGCATGGGGCTGCGCAGGGGCGCAGCAGCATGGGGCTGCGCAGGGGCGCAGCAGCGCGGGGCTGCGCAGGGGCGTAGCATGGGGCTACGCAGGGGGGCAGCATGGGGCTGCGCAAGGGGCGCAGCAGCGTGGGGCTGCGGGGGGGCGCAGCAGCGTGGGGCTGCGCAGGGGCGCAGCAGCGTGGGGCTGCGGGGGGGCGCAGCATGGGGCTGCGCAGGGGCGCAGCAACACGGGGCTGTGCGGGGGGTGCGCAGGGGCGCAGCAGCGTGGGGCTGCGCAGGGGCGCAGCAGCGTGGGGCTGCGCAGGGGCGCAGCAGCGTGGGGCTGCGGGGGGGCGCAGCAGCGTGGGGCTGCGCAGGGGCGCAGCAGCGTGGGGCTGCGCAGGGGCGCAGCAGCATGGGGCTGCGCAGGGGCGCAGCAGCGCGGGGCTGCGCAGGGGCGTAGCATGGGGCTACGCAGGGGGGCAGCATGGGGCTGCGCAAGGGGCGCAGCAGCGTGGGGCTGCGGGGGGGCGCAGCAGCGTGGGGCTGCGCAGGAGCACAGCAGCGTGGGGCTGCGCAGGGGCGCAGCGTGGGGCTGCGCAGGGGCGCAGCAGCGTGGGGCTGCGCAGGGGCGCAGCAGCATGGGGCTGCGCAGGGGCGCAGCAGCGTGGGGCTGCGCAGGGGCGTAGCATGGGGCTACGCAGGGGCGCAGCATGGGGCTGCGCAAGGGGCGCAGCAGCGTGGGGCTGCGGGGGGGCGCAGCAGCGTGGGGCTGCGCAGGAGCGCAGCAGCGTGGGGCTGCGCAGGGGCGCAGCAGCGTGGGGCTGTTCAGGGGCGCAGCAGCGTGGGGCTGCGCAGGGGCGCAGCAGCTTGGGGCTGCGCAGGGGCGCAGCAGCCTGGGGCTGCGCAGAGGCGCGGCAGCACGGGGCTGCGGGGGGGCGCAGCAGCGTGGGGCTGCGCAGGGGCGCAGCAGCGTGGGGCTGCGCTGGGGCGCAGCGTGGGGCTGCGCAGGGGCGCAGCAGTTTGGGACTGCGCAGGGGCGCGGCAGCATGGGGCTGCGGGGGGGCGCAGCAGCATGGGGCTGCGCAGGGGCGCAGCAGCGTGGGGCTGCGCAGGGGCGCAGCAGTATGGGGCTGCGCAGGGGCGCTGCAGCGTGGGGCTGCGCAGGGGCGCAGCAGCATGGGGCTGCGCAGGGGCGCAGCGTGGGGCTGCGCAGGGGCGTAGCAGCGTGGGGCTGCGCAGGGGCGCAGCAGCATGAAGGTGCGCAGGGGCGCAGCAGCGTGGGGCTGCGGGGGGGCGTAGCATGGGGCTACGCAGGGGCGCAGCATGGGGCTGCGCAAGGGGCGCAGCAGCGTGGGGCTGCGGGGGGGCGCAGCAGCGTGGGGCTGCGCAGGAGCGCAGCAGCGTGGGGCTGCGCAGGGGCGCAGCATGGGGCTGCGTAGGGGCGGAGCAGCGTGGGGCTGCGCAAAGGCGCAGCAGCACGGGGCTGTGCAGGGGCGCAGCAGCGCGAAGCTTCGGAGGGGCGCAGCGGCGTGAGGCTGCGCAGGGGCGCTGCTTGGGGCTGCGCAGGGGCGCAGCAACACGGGGCTGTGCGGGGGGTGCGCAGGGGCGCAGCAGCGTGGGGCTGCGCAGGGGCGCAGCAGTGTGGGGCTGCGCAGGGGCGCAGCGTGGGGCTGCGCAGGGGCGCAGCAGCGTGGGGCTGCGCAGGGGCGCAGCAGCATGGGGCTGCGCAGGGGCGCAGCAGCGCGGGGCTGCGCAGGGGCGTAGCATGGGGCTACGCAGGGGGGCAGCATGGGGCTGCGCAAGGGGCGCAGCAGCGTGGGGCTGCGGGGGGGCGCAGCAGCGTGGGGCTGCGCAGGGGCGCAGCAGCGTGGGGCTGCGCAGGGGCGCAGCAGCATGGGGCTGCGCAGGGGCGCAGCAGCGCGGGGCTGCGCAGGGGCGTAGCATGGGGCTACGCAGGGGGGCAGCATGGGGCTGCGCAAGGGGCGCAGCAGCGTGGGGCTGCGGGGGGGCGCAGCAGCGTGGGGCTGCGCAGGAGCGCAGCAGCGTGGGGCTGCGCAGGGGCGCAGCGTGGGGCTGCGCAGGGGCGCAGCAGCGTGGGGCTGCGCAGGGGCGCAGCAGCATGGGGCTGCGCAGGGGCGCAGCAGCGTGGGGCTGCGCAGGGGCGTAGCATGGGGCTACGCAGGGGCGCAGCATGGGGCTGCGCAAGGGGCGCAGCAGCGTGGGGCTGCGGGGGGGCGCAGCAGCGTGGGGCTGCGCAGGAGCGCAGCAGCGTGGGGCTGCGCAGGGGCGCAGCAGCGTGGGGCTGTTCAGGGGCGCAGCAGCGTGGGGCTGCGCAGGGGCGCAGCAGCTTGGGGCTGCGCAGGGGCGCAGCAGCCTGGGGCTGCGCAGAGGCGCGGCAGCACGGGGCTGCGGGGGGGCGCAGCAGCGTGGGGCTGCGCAGGGGCGCAGCAGCGTGGGGCTGCGCTGGGGCGCAGCGTGGGGCTGCGCAGGGGCACAGCAGTTTGGGACTGCGCAGGGGCGCGGCAGCATGGGGCTGCGGGGGGGCTCAGCAGCATGGGGCTGCGCAGGGGCGCAGCAGCGTGGGGCTGCGCAGGGGCGCAGCAGTATGGGGCTGCGCAGGGGCGCTGCAGCGTGGGGCTGCGCAGGGGCGCTGCAGCATGGGGCTGCGCAGGGGCGCAGCGTGGGGCTGCGCAGGGGCGTAGCAGCGTGGGGCTGCGCAGGGGCGCAGCAGCATGAAGGTGCGCAGGGGCGCAGCAGCGTGGGGCTGCGGGGGGGCGTAGCATGGGGCTACGCAGGGGCGCAGCATGGGGCTGCGCAAGGGGCGCAGCAGCGTGGGGCTGCGGGGGGGCGCAGCAGCGTGGGGCTGCGCAGGGGCGCAGCAGCGTGGGGCTGCGCAGGGGCGCAGCAGCGTGGGGCTGTTCAGGGGCGCAGCAGCGTGGGGCTGCGCAGGGGCGCAGCAGCATGGAGCTGCGCAGGGGCGCAGCAGCTTGGAGCTGCGCAGGGGCGCAGCATGGGGCTGCGTAGGGGCGGAGCAGCGTGGGGCTACGTAGGGGCGCGGCATGGGGCTGCGCAGGGGCGCAGCGTGGGGCTGCGCACGGGCGCAGCATGGGGCTGCGCAGGGGCGCAGCAGCGTGGGGCTGCGCAGGGGCGCAGCAGCGTGGGGCTGCGACGGGGCGCGGCAGCGTGGGGCTGCGCAGGGGCGCAGCAGCGTGGGGCGGCGTAGGGGGCGCAGCAGCGTGGGGCTGCGCAGGGGCGCAGCAGCGTGGGGCGGCGTAGGGGGCGCAGCAGCGTGGGGCTGTGCAGGGGCACAGCAGTATGCGCCTGCGCAGGGGCGCAGCAGCGTGGGGCTGCGCAGGGGGGCAGCAGCATGGGGCTTCGCAGGGGCGCAGCAGCGTGGGGCTGCGCACGGGCGCAGCGTGGGGCTGGCAGGGGAGCAGCATGGGGCCGCGCATGGGGCTGCAGCATGGGCGCAGCATGGGCGCAGCAGCCTGGGGCTGCGCAGGGGCGCAACTGCATGGGGCTGCGCAGTACGGGGCTGCACAGGGGCGCAGCAGCGTGGGGCTGCGCAGGGGCACAGCAGCGTGGGGCTGCGCAGGGGCGCAGCGTGGGGCTGCGCAGGGGCGCAGCAGTATGGGGCTGCGCAGGGGCGCAGCAGCATGAAGGTGCGCAGGGGCGCAGCAGCCTGGGGCTGCGCAGAGGCGCAGCAGCGTGGGGCTGCGGGGGGGCGCAGCAGCGTGGGGCTGCGCAGGGGCGCAGCAGCGTGGGGCTGCGCACGGGCGCAGCGTGGGGCTGGCAGGGGAGCAGCATGGGGCTGCGCATTGGGCTGCAGCATGGGCGCAGTGTGGGGCTGCGCAGGGGGGCAGCAGCCTGGGGCTGCGCAGGGGCGCAGCTGCATGGGGCTGCGCAGGGGCGCAGCAGTGTGGGGCTGCGGGGGGGCGCAGCAGCGTGGGGCTGCGCAGGGGCGCAGCAGCGTGGGGCTGCGCAGGGGCGCAGCAGCATGGAGCTGCGCAGGGGCGCAGCAGCTTGGAGCTGCGCAGGGGCGCAGCATGGGGCTGCGTAGGGGCGGAGCAGCGTGGGGCTACGTAGGGGCGCAGCATGGGGCTGCGCAGGGGCGCAGCGTGGGGCTGCGCACGGGCGCAGCATGGGGCTGCGCAGGGGCGCAGCAGCGTGGGGCTGCGCAGGGGCGCAGCAGCGTGGGGCTGCGACGGGGCGCGGCAGCGTGGGGCTGCGCAGGGGCGCAGCAGCGTGGGGCTGCGCAGGGGCGCAGCAGCGTGGGGCTGCGCAGGGGCGCAGCAGCGTGGGGCGGCGTAGGGGGCGCAGCAGCGTGGGGCTGTGCAGGGGCACAGCAGTATGCGCCTGCGCAGGGGCGCAGCAGCGTGGGGCTGCGCAGGGGGGCAGCAGCATGGGGCTTCGCAGGGGCGCAGCAGCGTGGGGCTGCGCACGGGCGCAGCGTGGGGCTGGCAGGGGAGCAGCATGGGGCCGCGCATGGGGCTGCAGCATGGGCGCAGCATGGGCGCAGCAGCCTGGGGCTGCGCAGGGGCGCAACTGCATGGGGCTGCGCAGTACGGGGCTGCACAGGGGCGCAGCAGCGTGGGGCTGCGCAGGGGCACAGCAGCGTGGGGCTGCGCAGGGGCGCAGCGTGGGGCTGCGCAGGGGCGCAGCAGTATGGGGCTGCGCAGGGGCGCAGCAGCATGAAGGTGCGCAGGGGCGCAGCAGCCTGGGGCTGCGCAGAGGCGCAGCAGCGTGGGGCTGCGGGGGGGCGCAGCAGCGTGGGGCTGCGCAGGGGCGCAGCAGCGTGGGGCTGCGCACGGGCGCAGCGTGGGGCTGGCAGGGGAGCAGCATGGGCTGCGCATTGGGCTGCAGCATGGGCGCAGTGTGGGGCTGCGCAGGGGGGCAGCAGCCTGGGGCTGCGCAGGGGCGCAGCTGCATGGGGCTGCGCAGGGGCGCAGCAGTGTGGGGCTGCGGGGGGGCGCAGCAGCGTGGGGCTGCGCAGGGGCGCAGCAGCGTGGGGCTGCGCAGGGGGGCAGCAGCGTGGGGCTGCGCAGGGGCGCAGCTGCATGGGGCTGCGCAGGGGCGCAGCAGCGTGGGGCTGCGCAGGGGGGCAGCAGCGTGGGGCTGCGGGGGGGCGCAGCATGGGGCTGCGCAGGGGCGCAGCTGCATGGGGCTGCGCAGGGGCGCAGCAGCGTGGGGCTGCGGGGGGGGCGCAGCATGGGGCTGCGCAGGGGCGCAGCTGCCTGGGGCTGCGCAGGGGCGCAGCAGCGTGGGGCTGCGGAGGGGCGCAGCAGCGTGGGGCTGCGCAGGGGCGCAGCAGCAAGGGGCGCAGCAACCTGGGGCTGCGGGGGGGGCGCAGCAGCCTCGGGCTGCGCAGGGGCGAAGCAGCGTGGGGCTGCGCTGGGGTGCAGCGTGGGGCTGCGTAGGGGCGCTGCAGTTTGGGACTGCGCGGGGGCGCGGCAGCATGGGGCTGCGGGGGGGCGCAGCAGCTTGGGGCTGCGCAGGGGCGCAGCAGTATGGGGCTGCGCAGGGGCGCAGCAGCATGGAGGTGCGCGGGGCTGCGCAGGGGCGCAGCATGGTTTTGCTCGTGGGGCTGCGCAGGGGTGCAGCGTGGGGTCGCGCTGGGGCGCAGCATGGGGCTGCGCAGGGGCGCAGCAGTATGGGACTGCGCAGGGGCGCGGCAGCATGGGGCTGCGGGGGGGCGCAGCAGCATGGGGCTGCGCAGGGGCGCAGCGTGTGGCTGCGCAGGGGCGCAGCAGTATGGGGCTGTGCAGGGGCGCAGCAGCATGGAGGTGCGCAGGGACGCAGCAGCGCGGGGCTGCGCAGGGGCGCAGCATGGTTTTGCACATGGGGCTGCACAGGGGCGCAGCGTGGGGTTGCGCAGGGGCACAGCGTGGGGCTGCGCTGGGGCACAGCGTGAGGCTGCGCACGGGCGCGGCATGGGGCTGCGCGTGGGGCTGCGCAGGGGCGCAGCGTGTGGCTATGCAAGGGGCGCAGCGTGGGGCCGTGCTTGGGCGCGGCACGGGGCTGCGCATGCGCGCAGCATGGGGCTGCGCGTGCGCGCAGCATGGGAGTAAGCCGGGGAGAAGCGCGGGGCTGCGCAAGAGCGCTGCGTGGGGCTGCGCTGGGGCGCAGTGTGGGGCCGCGCTGGGGCGTAGCGTGTGACTACGCACGGCAAGGGGGGCAGAGTGGGAGGTGTCAGCAGGAGGGCAGGATGGGGCTGCGCATGAGCGTTGCGTGGGGCTGCGCAGGGGCGCAGCATGGGGGTGCGCACGGGCGCAGCATGGGGCTGTGCACGGGCGCGCAATGGTGCTGCGCACGGGCGCACAATGGTGCTGCGCGGGAGCGCTGCGTGGGGCTGCGCATGGGGTGTGCCAAGGGGCGTGCATGGGGGGGGGGGGGGCGCCTCACCACAGGCTTTTGGCGTCTCCCCCGCCGAGGCCCTCACCAGGAGGATATTGGTGCCTGGGCTGCAAGCGCGATGCGTGGCCTCACCACAGGCTGTTGGCCTCGCGCTGTAGGGTGGGAGGGGGGCGGCTGGCACGGGGCTGCGCAGGGGCGCAGCATGGGGCTGCGCATGAGCGCTGCGTGGGGCTGCGCATGAGCGCTGCTTGGGGGGGCGCAGCATGGGGCTGCGCATGAGCGCAGCATGGGGCTGCGTAAGAGCGCTGCTTGGGGCTGCGCATGAGCGCAGCATGGGGCTGCGTATGAGCGCTGCTTGGGGCTGCGCATGAGCGCAGCATGGGGCTGCGTATGAGCGCTGCTTGGGGCTGCGCATGAGCGCAGCATGGGGCGGCGCAGGGGCACAGCATGGGGCTGCGCATGAGCGCTGCATGGGGCTGCGCATGAGCGCTGCGTGGGGCTGCGCACGGGCGCCCTGTGGTGCTGCGCAGGAGCGCTGCGTGGGGCTGCGCATGGGGTGTGCCAAGGGGCGTGCATGGGGGGGGGGGGGGGCGCCTCACCACAGGCTTTTGGCGACCCCCCCAGGCGCCGGGCTCCTCACCAGGAGGTTATTGGGGCCCGGGCCAGCGTGTGCGCGAGGGCCTCACCACAGGCTTTTGGCCCCGCGCTGTCGGGGGGGGCGCGCCGGGGGGCCGTTCAGGCTGGTTCCCCCCGGGGCTGGCTCAGTTGTGCATGGCCACAGGCCAGCAGAGGCTGTTTCTTACGGGGCTCATGTCGGTTCATGGCCCAGGGCGCATGGGGGAGGGTCCCAACTCTCGCCCCCGGAGGTTCTTGCTGGCTGTCCCTGGGGGGGAGGGGGGGGCATGCGGTTTCGAGTGTTTTGGGAGGCGAGCTACCTCCCATGGCAAAACCCAGGCGGCCTCTTCGCGCTGGGGAACCTCCGCAGGGGAGGGAGAGAGGGGGGGGAGGAGAGAGATAGAGCGAGGGAGAGGGAGAGAGATAGAGGGAGGGAGAGAGGGAGAGAGATAGAGGGAGGGAGAGGGAGAGAGATAGAGGGAGGGAGAGAGGGAGAGAGATAGAGGGAGGGAGAGAGGGAGAGAGAGAGAGATAGAGGGAGGGAGAGGGAGGGAGATAGAGGGAGGGGGAGGGAGAGAAGACAAAGGGAGAGAGAGAAGGGGGGGGGGGAGATAGAGTGAGGGAGAGGGAGAGAGATAGAGGGAGGGAGAGAGGGGGGGGAGGAGAGAGATAGAGCGAGGGAGAGGGAGAGAGATAGAGGGAGGGAGAGAGGGAGAGAGATAGAGGGAGGGAGAGGGAGAGAGATAGAGGGAGGGAGAGAGGGAGAGAGAGAGAGATAGAGGGAGGGAGAGGGAGGGAGATAGAGGGAGGGGGAGGGAGAGAAGACAAAGGGAGAGAGAGAAGGGGGGGGGGGAGAGAGATAGAGGGAGGGAGAGGGAGAGAGATAGAGGGAGGGAGAGGGAGAGAAGATAAAGGGAGAGAGAGGGGGGGGGAGATAGAGGGAGGGAGAGGGAGAGAGATAAAGGGGGAGAGAGAGGGGGGGGGGGGGGCAAACAGCGTGGGGGAGGGACAACGGGGGAAGCGCTGACTGCAACCGCCTGCAACCGACCGCCGCGGCTACTACCTGCCGGATCTTGTAGATGCAGCCGCCAAGGTTTGCAATGCACACGGCCACGAGGGCGACGCAGCCCAGAATGTAGAGCACCGTGAAGGCCTGCGCCCCCACCGTGTCGGGACACACGTCCCCGTACCCGATCGTGGTAACGGTCACGAACGCGAACCACAGGGCCTTGCCGTAGCCCCAGCCCTCGAGGTGGGCGCACAGGAGCGCCCCACCCGCCCCGCAGACCACCAGGACGGCGGCCGACAGCGCCGCCTGGGCCAGCTCCTGCGTGACCTCCGCCTGCTGCACGAGGCCGCCTTTGCGGCGCATGGACTCCTGGACGTGCTCGAACACGCGGAGGACCCCGCTGGCGAGGATCGCGGTGACTGCGAGCAGCCCGAAGAGGGCGTGGAAGATCGTGAACATGCGCCCCACGAGGGTCGTCGGGACCAGGTCTCCGTATCCGACGGTCGTGATCGTGACGGTGCAGAAGTACAGCGCGTCCCAGACGGACCACGGCTGAGTGCAGGGCTCCCGGGCGGCCACGAACGTGCCGTGGTAGGCGACCCCATCGATGACGTGGGTGAGGGGCACGCGGGGCGGGTCGGGCTGGCCGTAGCACTCGTGGGTCTCCACAGACGTCAGCACGAGGACCCCCAGGGTATAGTACAACAAGACCAGTCCGGCCCTCAGCAGGGGGGCCCGCCCCCGTTCCCACAATGTCCGCCCGGCGTCGGCCTTGTCCCCCGCCAGGATCGCTGCTGAATTGTGCCCCTGGTTGACTGCCCCCAGGTCATCTGGGCACATGGGCGAAAAAAAGACACCAAGAAAATGAAAGCAAGGCATCATTTGATTCTTCTTTTCTTTCGTGGGGGGATGTTTGCGCGTCGCGCGCCTGGCGCGCTACCTTTGTAGTGAGCATCCTGGCTCTAACCCCAAGTTTATCCTCACCCAGGGAAGTCCCCCAAGTAGACCGCACTGGACTGCAAACCTTCCCTCCAAAGCACGTTGCATAGGCCGAAATATCGAAATATGAGTATTCAACGCCACAAAATGTCACTCAGAATGTCCCTGTCTTCTCCACTTGCAAACCCACCAAAACATTGTGCACCATCTTCTAAGGCTTGTTCTCAATGAGTTTTACAGCATCATGGTGATGATTTCCATGGGGGAATGTTTGCCAGGCGTGCTACGATTGTATTAAGTGTCCTGGCTCTAGCCCCAAGTCTATCCTCACCCAGGGAAGTCCCCCAAGTAGACCGCAGCGGACACCAGGGATTTGTACCACCACATACCAGGACCAGGGAGTCCGTTTCACAAATGTGAGACCAAGCACAGTTGCAAAAGCATGCATCATTGCCTGCCTCACCCACATTATATGACAAGTCCGCCACAGCAGGTGAGGCAAAATTGGCCCGGTTGTTTGGTGAGGGGGGGCAAAAACAGGCATGGGTGGGGGATGGTAAAAAAAAAAAAATGCCCGGCACGCGCCCGGCGCACTAACACTCCCCCTTGTGCACTTTGGGATGTTCGCATTTGGGACTTAAGTCATTGGCCATGGGGTGGTAGCAGGCACTGCACTCGTACTGCATGCCGCCATGTGGTCCTGGTGGCGGTGGTCACTTCTCGGGCTCGGTAAACTGCCGATGTTCTCGGCACAGAGAGGTCGGGCCTGGTTTGAATGACACGCAGCCATTTGGGGCAGACAGAAGTACCTCCAGCTGGACAGAGACACAGTGCGAAGCGATGATTATGAGCCCGCATTCTTCATGCAAGTACTCCAAAGACAGCACCAGGGCCAGAGGCAGGATCCGGGTAGGCAGCCAGCTTGCGCACCAGACAACCCCCCGCCCAGAGTGCAACTTAAGGAGAGAGATGGGTGTGTGGTTGGTTCAGCCC